>NTHP01000068.1:792035-807475 GCA_003416845.1 Oplegnathus fasciatus | reverse complement strand
CCCCCCCTCCCCACCCACCCACCCACCCACCTGTCCAATCACTCAGGGACGGCTCTGTCCCCGCCACGCGCTCCGCAGTGAGGGAAGCGGTGGCTATAGAGGGCTCACATCAACAGGAGACACAATGCCTGACGCTTGATGTGGAGGAAGACAGAGAGGAGTGATGGGCTAATGATGTACTTACAAACTGTGTGGCAGAGGAAGTCCGTCACAGCAGGACCGGAGGCCCACGTCACGAGCAGAGCAGGAAGAGAAAAAGAGCGTGAGACTTTGGAGTGAGAAGTGTTTGACTTGAGGTGAGATCTGGGTGTTCTGACCTGTGTTATGTCTTCACTTTTTAAGGTTTAAACCCCTGTTTGAAGTGCATATCTATAAAACCACCTGATCCCGACAAACATTTGGTCAGAACAGGAAACACTTAAGTCCTCCCAGGATGAAGAGTAATCCCTTCAGTCCTGGTCAAACATGTGATTTAGAGCCTGGTATTCGGTACACTTAACTTCTGTTGAGCAAAGTCGGGACGTGACAGATCAAATATAATAACTCCTGCTTTTAAAGACTCCGGTTCTCATGAGTCTTGTGACTTTTGTGATTCTAGGTATCTCTGTACGTTATCTCTGGAAAGGCATCCACCTCTGCTGAACAGGGAAAGGCTGAGGGCTAAAGGGAACATCAAAGAGGCCTGAGGGGGACTTAGCACCTTCCCAGGGACACAACCTGCATTGTTCTACAATTAATCCCAGCCTGCTCTATTACTTTCAGATTATCTTTAAGTGGGTGAAGTCTTTGTGGGGCATTAAGACTCTCCTTAATCTCCCCCCACATCTCCCTACACTTCAATGGCCGCCGTGCTATCTTGTCCGGGTGGGGATGGCAGAGGCTTAGGGCTACTCTTAGAAGGTGGTCTGCCATGGCCACAGGACAGTGTGAGAACTGTGACACAGGGGAGGGACAACAAACATGAGCTCAAATCTCTTAAGCGCACAGGGAGACAAATAAAAGGATTTGGGTTGTCAGGGGGGCACAGGAGCTAAAAAGCTATCTTTCATAATCCTTTTGATAGTGGACCTTTGAAATGCATGATCTGGATGTTTTAACACAGGGTTCTCAGAATACTATTAAGGGGAAAATCTCGGCAGAATGAGCTTGTGAAAGTTACACAAGCAAAACGCAGGTCCGAGAGTTTTGTATCGCATGCTGAACTACACAATCACAGATGAGAGATCAAGAAACGCAGAGCTGAAATACGGTTAAGTTGTAAATGGACTTATTTACATATTATTACACGCAAGGTGCAGACAGAAGTACGAGAGATGAAACTTACCCCCTGAGAAGGATGGTCATGGTCACAGTCGGGAGCCGCAGTGTGTCAAAATGAGAAAATAAGAGTCTTTAAGTTAGACAAAAATCGTGTAATGATAAACAATAATATGAGTTGATAATAAAAACACATGCAGCACAACATGCAACATGTTGCATACAATCTGTAGCTATTATTCTTACAGAGCCACATCAAATACTCACTGAGGTGAAGTCCTGGTTTGACCCCCCCCCAAAAAAAGACAGAAACACACATGTTAGTGAAACCATGAACACCATGTATCCAACCACAGGAAACAGTTTTTATTGGAGGAACAGTTCCTTACATTAAAGAACAATTCCATTTTATTACATCTTGGATCATGTTTGTGTGGTTTTGATAAAACTGCACTCACAAAAGCGATCGTTGATATCTGAGAACAGGACGTGATCGCCAAGTCCAACAGGGCAAGAAACTATGGAACCAAAGGAACTAAACTTTGGAAATAAACTGAAGTCCCTTTTGCGCATTCCTGTTAATGCTGGGTAAATTTAACCGATGACAAATAAAAAAAATGATGGCAAACAAACTTGATTTTCACACCCAAAGAAACAAACACAGACTCGTGTTGTTCTTTGCATGTACTGTTGCGAGCCGCTGATGTTTGAATGGATGAAAAGGAGACTGAAAACTCCAGAGCTCCTCCCTCCACAGTAGCAGTGAGCTGTTGAGTGTTTGACAGTTGTTTAATTCAGCATTTGAACAAAACCGCCATGAAACGATTAACAAATACTTTTATTTCTCTCTTTCAGTCGCTTTGTCCTCTCACTGCCGCTCCCTCCCTCTCATTCATTGTCCAGCTTTCTGGACCGTCTCTGTCTCTTGTTCATTCATGCTCTCAGCTCGCTCACATTCTCTCTATCTATCTATCATGCTTTTGTTTTTTAACTTTTGTTATGTCAATAAACATCACGAGAAATATGATATTGATACTAGAGGCATCCAGTGCTTCCTTATTTTGTGCCCACAGTTGTACTTTTGCAGCTGATAGTTCCTGAACCATTAGAAAGTACTACCCCCTGGAGTAGGGACTTTTTTGGCACTTGAGGCTACAGTAGAAGAAACTAAATTTAGTCCCTGGTTTGAGTTGAGTTAGTCCCTTGGTCCTGCGGTAGAAATGCCTTTAACTTGTAAATAAGCCAACAGTTTAGCCAGATTATCTAAAGAAGTTTATTTTGAGGTTAAACTGAAAGTGACAAATCAACGTGTCGTTAAAAATCAAAAGGAAACTGAGCGCACCCCCTAACTACGGCAAGCACAGCAGGTTAAAGTTAAGCTACAACCTGCAAGGCGAGGGTCACATGACGGACAGGGGGTAGCCGAGCTAGTTCTACCGCTAGCAAGCCAATCTGCTCGCATGTGTTCTGCTGACTGACAATTATTGGCTGTGCAGGCTGTTACTACAATGTTGTCTTATAGACCAAACTGGCTGCGAGTTTCACAGTGTTGTTTTATGAGTTTTTATTTAAAAAAATGTTGCAATGGATACAGTTCAGTAGGAATTAATTATCAAAAATGAAGTCTGTTTTCATACAAGTTGTACTAAATTGTTAAACAACCTTTTTTTTGTAGGGCGTTCAAGGACAGTTTTGTTGTGTTTTTCACTGATTACCTTCTTACAATACAAGTTGACAAGCTATCAAGGCTGCCGAGATTTAGCCTCATGATGAGTTGTATCTGTCACATAACCCTCGCCTTGCAGGCCACAGAGTCTCTCCGGACACGGGACAAATTATGAGTAATAATTTTACCTTTCACTGTCGTCTTTTTCTTCTAAATAAGTTTGGCTAGCCCTGGTGTTTGTCTAAAACTGTCTGATCGGTTATCTGCTCGTCTTTCTTGCCCCATCGGACTTTGTGGTAGCTATATTGCCGCATTCCCAGATGTCATTACTACCGACAGATGGCCAAAAATCTGAAAACAAGATCCAATTTGCAATAAAGTGGAATTATCCTTTAGGAGGCAGAGCAGACTACCTTCTTGTTTGCCAGCGCGGGGTCCTGTCTGAGCAGCTGAGAGAGGTCAGGGACTCGAGCACCGGCAGCGGAGTAGATCCACTCCTTCTCTATAGGGTCCAGCTATCACAGAGAAGGGAGAGGGAGCTCAGATGTGCACACACACAAACACACACCCTACTGTCCACATCCTGTTGTGGGCTCTTTTGATAATGCTGAAACTACAAACCTCTAATCCATTTCCTACAAACGACTGAGTCACGGCCAACTGGCACACTGTGGGAGACACCCATGATCACACTGCACATAGTTCAACAGTTCATGCTTTCACTTCTGTTGTTGGTTTAAAGGGAACAAGGACTGATAATAGTGATACCACAGGGAGAGTGGATGTGTATTTCCAAGACCAAACCCTAATGGTCATCTATCAGTAAGGGCCCTTTCACACCTGAAAGTCCGAACCTTTTTTTTTTTACATTGTCTGCATTTGATCCGGTTAGTTTTGGTTTCACATTTCAATTATGCGAGCGCACTGAAGAACCTACGAATACCTACGTCCTGTCGTCGTCACCTACATTGGCTGCGTCTCCCTATAAGCTACCTGTAATTGATTGGTTTGTAGACGGGCATGCGTCTGACGTCGGCGTGATGTCAATTCAGCGGGTAGCCTTCTATCGCAGTTTGAATGAATGGAGAAAAATGAATGAACAGATTAATTTTGTTGCCGCTATAATAATAATTATTATTAAACATTTGGTCTCCTCCTCCCCCCGTGTTTTGTTGCTTTGTTTTTCCTTTTCCTGGTTCTGACGACAGCCTGACAGAACTTCCTGTAATTGGTCAGAAAGTACATTCAATTTGATCCGGACCGAGACAACCTCTTTTGGTTCGGCTGTTTGATCGAGAGCGTGGTCCAGGGGAGGTTTGACACCTGCAATTTTGGTTCGGATCAAGCTGAAAAGTCCAAAAGTCCGGACCAAACAAGGCAGGTGTGAAAGTGCCCTAAGAGAAACTCAAACTCTGGAGACTTGGCACTTGAAATGTTTTATTTCCTTTAAGCCTTTGTAATACAAAAATCCTAAGACTAGTGAAGGAAAAGACTTACAGCGACAGCAGCGGAGCCCATACTGCCCGTACTCTCCTCGTCTTGCTCTGACTCGGACTGAGAGACAGAAAACAGATGACTATTACTCAGTGGTGACAAAAAGCCTAGCTGTGACACAACTTCACTGTAATGTATCAGTCATAATAGTCACACAGCATGATCCAGCATCACACAGTACACACACACACACACACACACCCATACATCCGCTTTCACACACCGGTCAGTCACACTGCTGTGATGTTTTCCAGCTGACGAGACGTGACCAAAGGGTGTCAGACAGATAGAGGGGCAATGAGGCAGCGAGACAGAGGTGCTGGTTTCACACATTAGGGGTAATGAATAACAATCCAATTAACAATTAACCAAAAAACAACACGCCTACAGTGAGGCCATGTGTTTTTGTCACCATTTCAGTCTGAAGGGGTGAAGAAAAACTCTTCTAGCAGTGTATAAAAGTGTCACTTTGGCTGATTTATGTGAGTTTTTTTCCTCCTTTCTTGCCTTTTTTTTGAGGAGGACTTGATTGCAAATTGTTCTCAGATCATTCAGAGACATGATGTCGAAACACTCTGCCCTTTCATGTGTCTTGCACAAACTGCCACACGTCAGCGTGCTGAACATGAAAAGTGGAGGGATTGTATTTATCCAGCCTATTCCACTCAACACATGCCCTTTTTTTTTTNNTTTTGCACTCTCGGTGGAGACCAATAATAACAGGCAGAGAAAAACATTGTTGGGCATGAAGGGAAAGACTGAGAGGTTACAAGAACTCAAATACTCTTCCAGCATAAACTGTAATTTTAGCTGCTTTTAGGGCTGCAACTATTATTTTCACTATCAATTAATCTGTTTATTCGTCTGGTCTTTGAATTGTAAGAAAAAATGCACAATTTTCCACAGATTGAGGTGACAACTTCAAGCTTTTGTCCGACCAACAGTCCAAAACCCAAGGATATTCAGTTTACAATCATATAAAGCAATGTTTGGCATTTTTGCTTGATAACTGAAACTATTAATCAATTATCAAAACAGTTAAAAATTATAAATTAAAATTAAATTAAATTTCTGTCTGTCGACTTATTGATTTATCGACTAATTGTTGCAGCCCTGGTTGTTTTGTCTCGTATTAGACATTGTGGAGCCTGTGGAGTCGCAGCAGAGTGAAGTGAAACCGTACTTTAACAACCAAAACTAATTTGAAGAGAGTCCTCAAAGTGAAGGGGGGGCGTCAGCTGACCACTAATATACAGACGTCACTAATGGCATTTCACATGGGGATTCTCCTGTTGTTCTTTATACAATTAGGTCAAGTCAAGTTCATAATGTTGGATAATTAAACAAGAGTCTACAGCCACTGTAGCGGCTGTATGAGGCGGAGCTAACATGCTAACAATGCTGTCGTTTAGCAGGTAATGTTCACCATCTTAGTTTTAATGCGTTACCATGCTAATATTTGCTAATTAGCAGATGTTACCATGAGGCAGAGGCTGATGGTACTGTCATCAGTTTCACGAGTATTACTCAAGTATTGGACAAATTCAAATTTTGACCTGATGATGGTTAAAAGTTGAAGGATCACCAAAGTTATTACAGTTTCATCCCGATGGGGACATGAATGTCTGAACAGTATTTCATGGAAATCCATCCAGAAGTTGTTGAGATATTTCAGTCTGAACCAAAGTGGTGGACCACCAACCGACCGACACTACTGACTGTCCCTGTAGTTAATGACAATAACCAAAATTAATTAATCTCAAATGCTGATCTCCGATAGGCTGACAGGCAGATGTTAAAAGCTGCTTGTCGTTAGCAGAGAACTGTAGCTGTAACTTGAATTCTTGAAACGTCCATAGAAACTTGTCAAACCACTCCTGCAGCATCGCCTACTGTCTGAACCTTTTTGTTCATCTTTTTGTTCCACCGTGTCTTAAAAATCCAACATAGATATATTTTTTATTTTTATTACATAAACACATAACTTAAACAAACATGTTTGACCCCTAAAATGTGATTTTTAAGGAACTGAGACCAAGATATGTACTGAGCAAGACATTTTTCAGTCCAAAAACAAACTCATCAGTACTTTCTGGAGGACAAACTATGTAATGGAGACAACTATTTCAATGTTTCCTTAAAAATATAATTTTTGCATATATGTACTGCAATTTATATGTACTTATTTTCCGACATATATGCTGATATTGATATATAGGTGCTCTCGGTTGAGGTCTACTTGGCATCCATTGTAATAAACAGGAATGACCACAGCTGCTCGTCTCTGTGATGGACCACATTACAAACTGAGATAACAGTTAAGGAGGATGCTCTCTGCCTGATTTAAACTTAAAGGAACCAGAAAGTCATCCTGCGCTTGGGAGCATGACATTATAAATGACTTTTCCTCTCAAGCTCAACTTGGGAGAATAACAGCAAAGCTTACAGCCTCAGGTGTTCTGTATCGTGTATAACACTGCAGTGAACCAGCCGGGTAGCTTCTGTAACGTGAAACAAACCTGTGTCCTAAATACTAAGTTCAGTGGTATGACTAATACCTTAAGCAAACACACTTAATCTGATTGCAGTGCTATATTAACACACTCCAACATATTTCATCTGTCTATTGTGCAGGTCATCAAGGAGAGCCACATATCTTTCTCCGGAGTGAATCTCAATCTCTTTAATGGGCACAAATGATTATTATCTTTCTAATGAGTTCCAACATGTTGCTGCTTAACATAATAACAGAGAGCTTCATTTAAATGCAGATTCTCCCCCTTCTCCCCCAATGGGTCCTCCTCCCACTCAAATTCAACATACTGTAGGTTGCAAATCCAGGTAATTTACTTAGCACCACCTGGTGGGTAAAGGAGGAACCACAAGAGTGTAAGCACTGACCTGGAAGTCAGTGTTTTTCCCTCAGTTAAACTGTGAAATAATATAATAATAATATGTGTAAGTCCAAGTTGTGTCCTTCCTCTGAGCATATACAGCGAAATGTAATTTAAAAAATGGAAATTCACCCCCACTGAATGTTCATCTAAATGTCTTTCAGAATGATGTTAATTATGAAAACTTTAAATCAAAAAGGTGCCAGAAAGCAACGAGTGAGCTTATATTTATGCTACTAGCTCATCATTTTAGACACAGAAAGGTTTAAATAGAAAGAAAGTGGAATGTAACTAAGTAGATTTACTCAAGTATTGTCATTAAGTGCAAATTTACTTGTACTTTACTTAAGTATTTCCATTTCATGCTACTTTCTACTTCTACTCCACAACACCTCGGAGGCAAATATTGTACTTTCGTCTGACAGCTTTAGTTACTTTACAAATTAAGTGATATATTTTTGCATAAAAAACATACTTAAAGCTTGTAAAATATGATGTTTTGTTATAAATAAACTACCCAACAGCATAAATGAGTACAGCTGAAACGATTAGTCGATTAATCAATTAGTTGATTGACAGAAAATGAATTGCCAACTATTTTGATAATCATTTGAGTCATTTTTCATGTAAAAACATTTCATGGTTCCAGCTTCTCAAATGTGAAGATTTGCTGCTTTTCCTTTTAATTTAATTCATTTTTAATAGTTTGGACTGTTCGTTGGACAAAACAAACATTGTGAAGGTGTCACTTTGGGCTCTGGGTAATTGTAACGGCATTTCTCACTATTTTTAAAATCTTTACAAAGCAATCAAACGATTAATCGAGAAAATAATTAGCAGATTAATCCATAATGAAAATAATCATTAGCTGCAGTCCTTCACAAAAGAGTAAAGAAATGCCTGAGTAATAATAATCTAATGATATAATATATAATAATATCTGTCACAGGGGACATTTTTCTTTTCGTACTTTTAAGTTTAATACTTTAAGTACATTTTCCTGAAACATACTTTTACTTATGTAAGATTTTAAATGCAGGACTTTTACTTGTAACTGAGTATTTTTACTGTCTGGTATTAGTAGTTATAATAAAAATGATGTCTACAACCCAAAGATATTCCATTTATTATCATAGAAGAATTAAAAAAAAACATTTGACAAGGGTGGAACCAGTTAATTGTTTCCATTTTAGCTTATAAAATGTATTTATTAAAATTGTGTCATTCATTTTTCTGTGGCTCGACTAATCGACTAATCGACTAATCGTTTGAGCTCTAAACTGAACCACACGTCACACCTCAGAAAACGACAGAGCAGCATCATATTTCTTCCTCTTTTCCAGCCTTGTTTGGCCATAAATGGAGCTATCTAGCCTGAGACTTAAATGACCTACAAAAATTGGCGGTCCACAGAATTAACAGCATGCAGGAGGGCAAAAAGCACCAGTGCTGTTACTCTGTGTCTCTGCGTATCAGCCCCAATACTCAAGCACTGCCTCTCAATCAGCCGGATTGTCACCTTTGACCCAAAATCTTTGTCCAGCTCATCCTCCCCGTTGCTTTGTGCCGAGGGTTCTTGGATTTGGATGACAGGACGTTGCAGTGGAGTGTGCTGCATGAAGCCTGTTCCTGTCTGCTGGTCCTACAGGAGTACAGACACAGTGTGCTAAAAACTCAAACCGTCTCTGGTCCAAATGTGTGATCACAGAGTGTTCACAGGTCAAACATTTAGCTGTGTCAAGTGCTGGCTGAGGTTAACAGACAGCATTAGCACTTTGTTTACTCTTTTCTTCCCTTCACCATCTGGGTGTGGACAGATAATGTTCGCTTTAGTGCCTGTTTGAACAAATCATGCGCGAGGATATTCAACCAGCAGCATAAAATATATATTAATCTTTTAAATCTATGATTAAATGCTCAAGTTTATTGCAGGAACAATATGTAAAAGTACTTCCAGGAGGATTATTGTGCATTAAACCAGCTCATAGTGTTTATTTTCACAACAGACACGTGCTTCTATGCATTAGTTTTAAACAGCTCTGCCCTTTATGTAAAGACATAAGCCCTTTGACCTTCCCTTTCTTCACATAGCGGCTAACTTAGATTTGCCCCAGTAAAAGAGCATTTCTCTGCTCCACAGTATTCCTCTGTGTAAATGTGAGCGTCCGTCATTGAATGCTGACACATGGCAGCAGAGAAAAGGGAGAGAACGTTAACAAAGATGGCCTTGTTTAGACATAAATGCGTCATTCACATAAAGAGTAAACATGGTGTGCTGGGGCGATTAGCAGATTCAGCAAGTTGCATTTTAGCGCCCAGTGTTGTTGTTGAATCATCCCCGGCTCGTTTTTACAAGCAGAATAGAACAGAAAGCTGATTTTAAATTCACCTCCGCAGCGCTGTCGGGCTCTCCACATGACATCGGCTCATCCTGTTGTTCCTTCTGTTGAGGAGGAGAAGTCGAGGCGTCCGTGGCGTCCCACTGCACAGTGGCCGGGGCTCTGGCCGGGCTTGAATGTCTCTGTCCGTCCCCGTCTGTCCCGTGATGTTTGGTGTCTCGCTCATGCAGCATCTGCCTGTATTTCTTCTTTAGGACAAGATACTTCTCACCCTGCGACAGAGTCAAATAGCACAATATGCCTTTGAAAACTTGTGTGAATTTATCTACATCTATTATCTATGCGGCTTTATTTTTAAAGCCCCCCTCCACTCAAAAATGTGTTTTGCTCATTGTTACTTCACTTGGATGTTTGAGCTTCACTGTGCAGAATGATGTATGTGCAGAGTTTGTTTTCACATTCATCTGCTGAAGGTAGAAAGTTTCTCTGTGCTCTCCTTTATAAATAAGTTTGAGACGTGTACGTACGAGCAGGATTTTGTGACATTACGACCATTTTAGAAGCCGGTCGGGGTCAAATATGCAACTGATGTGGAAACTTGAAACCTCCAGTGTAGTAGGAGACATCTTGTGTCTTGTAGTTATACATTTGAAATGGACAATATTTGCATATTCATAGATTCTGGGGGGTTTTGTAATGAGAGGAAAGAAATAGATGTGATTTTAAGAATTTTAAAGTAGGTAATTGAACTTTTTTATGAGGAAAAACATATCAGACGCAACTTTTCTTTTTACTGCTGTACGTCACATTTTTCATGCCCTTTGAATCAAATTATTCAGGGACCAGATCACAAGTCAGGTTAGTTACTTTCAATGTAACAAACTAAAGATCTTGATGTTCTTGCCCACATTTACATTTTCAACCAATAATAAATTATATTTGTAAATGGCCTATATAATGTTTCTTATTGTTGACAGCTTGTATATATAATTTAGTCAACTATATGCATTTTGTTTATTGTCTCGCTTGAAAAAAAAAGATCTTGACTTCCATAAAGCTGCCCCAATAAAGGAATAGTTAGACATTTTCAGGAGTCAGATGAAGATCGATACCACTTTCATATCTGTCCTTTATGTGTGAAGCTAATAACTAATAACTCGTTATATCTATTTTTTTAAATGTATACATTCAGAAATGTAAAAATGACATGTTGTGGTTTTATGGGGAGGTACATGCTGTAACTGCGCCCAGCTAAGAAACAGTCGCAGCAAGTAAAACCACAACATGTTGCTTTTAAATTTGTGTTTGCGTACGTTTAAACAAACAAGACAGAACATGTTAATTAGTGGGCTTTAGAGGTGCTGGTAGGTGGATTTTTTAAAGCATTGTACAGAGCCAGGCTAGCTGTTCCCCCCTGCTTCCAGTTTTTATGCTAAGCTAAACTAATCATCTCCTGCCCTGACATTAGCTGCACACTTAACACGTGGGAGAGGTGACACACTTGCCTGCCAGTGGTTTCACACTATTCCACCTGCAGGTGGCGGTAACATGGCGAGATACGCAGCAATGCTCCAGCAAAGGCAGAGAAGAAGAAGACTGCTTAAACATGGATGTAAACAATGCTGGATTTAGAATACTTTAAAAATCAGCTTTGCAGATGTTTAACGAGGAAGGAACTGCATTCAGCACGATTATTAGACCTTAAGGATACACACAATGTGTTTTGGTGGTAACACTGAATGTAAACAGGAAAAACTCCACAGGGCACCTTTAACGGACAGAGAGAGTGACCTCATCTAACTCGAAATGAATAAGTGTATTCCCCAAAATGTCAGACTATTCCTTTAAAAAAAAGTGACTGAAATGATTCAGAAAATAAATCCAGTCTGTACATAGTAATTCAGTTTAGTTTGGACTGATTCATCTTCCAGTAACATTTTGTCAATATGTGAAAATACTTCATAAAAATAGTTTCAAAGAAAATGAAAGCTGCAGCTGCAGTCCCTCGGGGGGAAACCAGTGGGTACAGACAGTTCTGTAAAAAAAACTTTAGATAGTTTAACTGGAATGACAACCTTTCATGGCAGTGATACATTTGCCTGTTTATGCCTCAGCGTTGAAACGTGAAGGCAGAATACATCAGAACAGAGCTTTTTCCAGAGAAGGTAAAAACATCTTAATAGTCCACTTACATTCTCTGACTTCACCACAGCGATCCGGTCAATGATGAGCTTGAATTCCTCTCTGTATTTAGCTGCAGGGAAAAATATGTTGATGTGAAAAACTGAAAACTAAATATAGCTTCCTCACATTCAGTAATACGTAAAGTGGTTCCAACAGCGAAAATGTCAAATGAGGGCGAAAAGAAATTGCACGAACTCAGCTCAGCTACTTTATGTGGGTATAAAAAGGGGAATAAAAAGAGCTTGAATTTAAGTTTGATTTACTATAAACACAAAGTATTGCCAGATACAGATGCAGCTAGAATGTAATACTGTCTGTTTCCATTAGATGTGTGGTTTGTGAGTTACAGTCTGCAGGATGAAGTCAGATGAGGCCGTAAACGTCTGGCTGACCAAGCTGGAAGAAGCTCACATTGCAAAGAAACAGTTGCTTTAACGAAAAAAACACTGCAAGACAAGGGAGAGAGGAAAGATTCCCCTCCAGCAAAGATCCAAACAGATCACAGCGAATCCCCAAAGGCAGAAACCTGAGTCACTTTAGGCCTACGGTAAATCTTTCCTGTGGGAACCAAACAAACTACAGCTGACGAGCTGATAGACCTCAGCAGATAAAGCTATCTGTCTTTGTTTGCACCAGTGAGCACTATTATTCAGACGTGTGCAGATCGTGAGATTAAGAGCTGACTCTGCTTATCGAGCAGCCACATCGGCTACACACACAAGTCATTTTCCAGGCGTAGGTATTCCATTCATGCCTAGGTGTACATGGACATGCAGCTCGGGACAATTGAAGTGTTTCCTTTTCCTGATGTGGACGGAAAGAACATTTGTATTGAGATAGCTGCTCACGTTCACAACAACAGGAAATCCAAAGGAAGCAGCCACTTACATCTGTCTCAACAAAAGAACTCCTTGCCTGCCACAGTGAGTAACATAGCATACGTGCTAGTTATTTATTAGCCAGAGGTCTGCACAAACAAGCCCCCCCCGCAAACCCAGCATGGCTACACTTCCCACCATGCCCCAGTTTTCCAGTCAGATAAAAAAAGCAACCCCATTAGAGCTCTACATCCAGTCATGCATGTGGACTTAATTGTGATTAAAACGCTATCATCACAATTACGACATGAAAATCTGCAACCACATGCTATGACAGACTTTAAATGTGTGGGAAGCACTTTTCTAATTGGACGGCCGTGTCAGATGGCAGAGTATCAAGGCAGCTCTCTAAACCTCTGTCAACAACTGCAGTGCTGACATAGCATCTGGACAGTACATGCTGGCGACTGCAATACAAGGTCACTTTGGATAATCATTCAGGGAGGTTAAAATATGTTTGTATTTCAGGCAGCGCCAAAGGTAAAGTCACTTCTGAATGGATAGATGATGAATCATTACATGCTCATTATTTGTCTTCTGGGACAACAATGTTTGCAATTAAACTGCAGATATTAGTCATTAGTCAGTCATGTGTTCTTTGTAAGGGTTTCAATAGGACATGTATGTATTTTAGGTAGACGTCAGTAAAACTAATGCAGTTTAATATAACAGCCCTGCAGTAAATCCTGTCCATCCGAGGAGACTTTGTAAATTTTGAAGAAATAAACGACACAATCTTCCTGTTACAAATTTTAACAATTTATAAGCAACTGGAATTACCGCCCCGCAGTTGTGTACCTCCGCCAACCAGTCAAGTTGCAGTTTACATCCACGTCTGTCCAGACTCATATAATATACAGTATGTAGTGAAGACTTTGAAGGAATTTAATAAAAGGTATTAAGTGTATTTTTTGGCGAAGTGGAAGTCACCACTATATTGACATTTTTACAGAGGAGTACAGAGGACTGATAGAGAGCTTCGTCACATGGTGCAACGACAATCAGCTGAAGCTCGATATCAGCAAAATCAATGAGCTTATGGCGGACTACCGGAGGAACAGGAGGCCCCCTGTCCTGGTTGTCATCCAGGGAGAGGAAGTGACGAGGGTGGACTCATACAAGTACCTTGGGGTCCAAATCAATTTAAAAAACTGTCATAATTAGCGTATGAATTCTTGAGTTATATCCAAAAATGTGTTTTGTGAGGTCACAGTGACCTTTAACCACCAAAATCTAATCAGTTCATCTGAGAGTCCAAGTGGATGTTTGTGCCAAATTTGAAGAAATTTCCTCAAGGCGTTCGAGTTTAACGCGTTCACGAGATAATAATAATAAAATGCAATATTGCTCAGCTAACACACTCTGCTACAGCCTTACTTGGTCGCTAGCTTCTAACATTAGCAAACTTCAGATAGATTTTCCTGTGTGATTAACATTACCGAGCCAGTTTGCTGACTCTTATCTACGTACGTTACTGTCACACTACATTTTGGCGTTTCTCAGATAAACATTTCAACGATTTATTACAACAGAAGGTGAACATGTCGTACCTCACCAGGAGACACTGGATGTATTAAGATAATTGTGAGATCCACTGTGGCTAAAAGTGGCAATTTTCACTACAGAGTAATGACACATTGAATTTCTCTTACATAGTTAGTCGGTAGCTTTATAGACATCATCATTAGGCGACCTGACCAAGAGGAAGTGGGATGAGACCACAACAAGCCCAGAGGATCAGTGCTGGGCTTTGGAGCCATTTTTCCATAATGTTGCGTCTGAATTGCAGGTAATGTGATTTGAAGTTTGAGCCAGTAGGTCTGATAAGAAATGAAAAGTCTGTATCAGTATTATAATATCAGTATTATTCAGAGGACCAAGAGTGGCTGTAATATGCAGCTCTATGAAAAGGACGCTAATGCATTAATCTATGGGCTCAAACATGGAAGCCTTAAGACCTTACTCAGCATGTGCACCCAGTGAGCAGCTTGTATTGGAGTGACTGGAGTGTCATGATATGTAGTTCTCTTCATACATCCAAGCAGGAAACAACAAACACGTCTCTTAGTGAGGAATGATGTGTTTACTCTTTGTTTTACTTTTAAAATGTAGTGTGACAGTAACACAAGTGGAGAAAAGTCGTTAAACTGTCTCAGTAATGTCACAGCAACATGTATCTAAAGTGTGCTCGCATTCGCAATTATTTTTATTATTAATTAATCTTGATCGTTATTCTCTTGATTAACTGATAATTGTTTGATCTACAAAACATCAGAAGGCAGTGAACAATGTCCATCCCAGTTTCCCAGACTCCACATGTCTTGTTTTGTTCGACCCGCAGTCCAAAACCCAAAAAACATTCAATTCACTAAAACGTCAGACCAAGAAAAGCAGCAAATTCTCACATTTGAGAACTTGCAACCATCAAAATTTGGGCGTTTTTGCTTGAAAAATGACTGANNCTAACGTTAGCCCCCAGAGATGATTGGTCATACCAGACCATGTCATGTCATTTCTTCTTTTAAAAGCAACATAGTCCAGCTTTAAAATGGGACGGACAGGATGTATTACAGTTAGGCTGCGTTAGTTAGGTGCAGGGAGGCAGTCTCTGAGTCCCCCTATGATTTTAAAATTATTAATATAAGCAATTTTCGTGGGCCCCTCCAAACCTTTAGACCCTGTAAATTCGTACCCTTTGTCCCCCCCCCCGTCCTACGCCCCTGGTTAG
>NTHP01000068.1:747221-778137 GCA_003416845.1 Oplegnathus fasciatus | reverse complement strand
CAATATAATTTTCCTCAAATTAAAGGAATCGTGCTTTTTCTTGCCAAATGTTAAAAGAGAAGACTGATTCCACTCTCATGTCTGTACGCTAAATATGAGCCAGCAGCCGCTTAGCTTAGCTTAGCATAACGAGTGGAAATAGAAGCAACAACACTGTCCAGAAGGTGACAAAATCCACCTACCAGCACCTCTAAAGCTCACCAATTAACACGCTGTATTTCGCTTGTTTACTCCGCACTAGAGCAGCAACGATTAATCGCCAACTATTCTGATAATCGATTAATAGTTTTGAGTCAGAAAAAGTGTCCAAATTCTCTGATTTCGGCTCTCAAATGTGAATATTTTCTGGTTTCTTTAGTCCTCNNATGACAGTAAACTGAATATCTTTGGGTTGTGGACAAAACAAGACATTTGAGGACGTCACCTTGGGCTTTGGGGAACAGTGATCAACATTTTCCACCATTTTCTGACACTTTATGGACCAAACAACTGATCGATTAATCGAGAAAATGATCGACAGATTAATCGATAATGAAAATAATCATTAGTTGCAGCCCTGCTCCGTACAAAAACCAAAGTGTTAAAATCACATGTTTGATTGATGATTTTTGGAGTTACATGGCAGAATATTTTTTTGGAGGGCCTGGCACCTTTACTTCCTGGAGCTTTGGATTACACAAACAAGCATGTTTATTAGTGAGCTTTAACAGTGCTGGTAGACTTTAGAACAGAGCCAGGCTGGCTGTTTTCTCCTGTTTCAGTATGAATGCTAAGCTAAGATAACTAGAGCTGGGGGATGCTTCACATTTACTGTACAGATATGAGAGTGGTGTTCATCTTCTCATCAAACTTGGCAAGAAAAAGTCCTCCTCTAAAAGTAGTAAACCCATAAACTGGTATTACAGAAGTAACTTACGATGCAGTGAGTGTGGAGTTGAGGACCAGAGTGGTGCGTATCCTGTACAGCTGAGCGAGTGTCAGCTTCTTGTGCTGCTGGGCTGGTGATTTCCTCTTTTTAGGTGACGTTTCTCCTGAATCACCAGTGGCTGTTGACTCGTTTTTCCTGTCTACGCAGGCAGATGGAGCCGTTTCCCCGTCCGAGCTGTTGCTCTGGGACTCATTACTCTCACGTGGTCCGACGGGCGCCTTGTGGCCGTGCCTGGCTTCTGCCCTCCTCAGGGTGGCGCAGAGTTTGTCAGTGGGCATGCTCATGCTGAGGCAGTCGTCAGACTGGTCGAGGTCATTGGAAAACAGTTCCAAGCAGTTTTGGCCCAGCTCTGACAGGCTTTTACTGTGTGCCAGCGGTGATGTGTCCATGTCCCTACATTGCGATTGGTCCTGCGCCTCAGAGCTTAGAGAGTGTGTGTGGGATATGGGGGTTTTACCGTGTAAGCGCTGCAGCAGATTGTCCTCAGAGCGGGATAAGGCCAGAGTGGACAGCCTCTGGAGGCAGTGCAATCGTGGCTGAACATGAGGCCGCCGGCGAGGCTTAGAGGACTGGACTACAGACACCTGGGATCCCAGTGAGGCAGCATCCTCCTCCTCCTCTTCCTCTTCCTGCTCTTCTTCTACCTCCTCAATTCCTACCTCCTCGCCCTCCCTATCTCCCTCTTCCTCCTCGGTCTCCTCTCCTTCACTCTGGCCGGGCTGTGGCTGAAGTTCTCTCAGGAGTGATTCAGGGGAGAGGGTACCGTAGGCGCTGTCCATGGAGAGAGAGCGATACTGGGGGTCCAGCTCCTCGCCGTCGGGCCCCGTCTCCTGATCGTGCTCAGAGTAAACAATGGAGGGAACCCTGTGGGGGCTCGTGGACTGAGACTGCTGGGCCTCAGACAGGGGAGCCGCATCAGAGTCTTTTTTAGTGGCTCCCTCGAGGTTCATGTTGGGGGCAGGAGGCTCTTGGTGTTCTCCTGGTTCATCAATGTCCATCACTGACAGGGTCTCAGTGGAACCATCTGATTGACTAAAGGAGAGATTTAGTTGGTTAGTTAGACAGTTAAGCTTACAACAACAACAATGACAACTTGGAGCTCACAAGAAAGTGTGATTTACATTTACACTTGCAGGCATCTATTTTTGTTCCTCAAAGGAAGTAAGGAGTTAAACATTTTGGGAAATACGTTTATTTGATTTCGTGCAGAGAGTTTGATGACAAGATCGATACCACTCTCATATATGTCTGTCACATATGAAGTTGCAGCCAGTTAGCTTAGCTTAGCATAAAGACTGGAAACGGGGAAACAGCTAACCATGGTCTGTCCACAGGTAACAAAATCCACCAGCCAGCTCCTCTAAAGCTCACTAATTAACACGTTAGATCTTGTTGTCTTTACACAGATATTTTTTATGAAGGAATAAACACACAAGTTCTGGTTTTACTAGAGGTTATGAGCCAGGAGCAGTGATATCTTGGCGTACTGACGTCACTGCGAGGTTGCCAGAAAGCTAATTTCCCAAAATGTTGAACTATTCCTTCAAGCCAATGTGGATTTAAATCTTGTTGTGCACTGTAGTACCTTGAGTTCTGCTGGTCTTTGTGCCTCAGGCATGGGGAACTTGTGGTGGAGTTGCTGCTCTCATCTTCCTCCTCCTCTTCCTCCTCACCCTCCATACATCTCTTCAGACTGTTCTGCTGCCGGAGGACTTCCTCGGTGCGGAGCCTCTGGAGCTGGTTCTGCAGTGTAATAATTACACAGCCACATTAAGCATGCAAACCACTTACTACTCTTATTTCCCAGCTCCACGTGTTGAACATTTAATAAGACATGAACTGGCTCTCCGACCTGGACGTTGCAGATTGCATCGATCCAGCTTCGCCCCTGGGTGGCGCTGTTGGCTTGGAAAGTGTAGGCGGCCACGGCACTCTTAAACTCATTGAGGTAGATGAGGATGAATGAGCCTACAGAGACAAAAAGCACAGAAATTCAGCGTTACGTGGAAAAAAGTTCATGTCTGCAGTCAGACCTTGGTCGCAGTTAAAATAATCACAACCATCAGTGGTCTCTGAGTTCTACATTATTTAAGCTTCAGTTAGTTACTTGAGCTCATTTTCTAGGTTTACATTCATGCTGAAGCAATTAGTCCATAAATATAATGGGTCAGCAATCAATTCAGAAAGTTAAATCTTAAATGTTTGCCGGTTATAGCTTCTCAAATGTGAAGATTTCCAGCTTATCTCTGTTTCGTTTTAGTATAAATTGAATTTTTTTTAGTTTTTTTTGACAAAATGATATCAGATTTGTCAATATTTTTTTATATATTTATATCAAACACGTGTGTCAGTTCTGAAAATGATCATTAGTTGGATCCCAGCCTTCATCTGAGCACTCACCAGGGTCTTTGAGCTCCTTACAGACGACGTTGTGAATGAGGAGCGGCTGGCGGATGATTTTGACTTTCTCCACTCTTTTCACCGGCTTGGTAATTAGCAGCAGGTCGGTGAAGAGGACACAATAGACATCCATCTACAGAGGAAATAAACTCATCTCAGGTCCGACAGGAACGCTTTTCATTTGGTTTTATGAGTCAGTCGCTTTATGTGAAATGTGAGGGCGACTGCGAGGCAAACGTGAGAAACCAGATGTCGAGTATAAAGATAAGAGCTCATCGTGCGTTTACAAGAAGTCATGTGAGTCAGTCTTACCCTACTGTCTTTGCCCTCTTTCATCCTCAGCGCTCCCTCAAGATGCAGCTGTCGAGTCTCCTCTGGTGATATTCCCCTCATGGGAGCCATCAGGTCGAAGCGGTTGTACTCCTTGAGGATCTGAAAGGGAAAAGACAAGAGCATGAAGCTGAATTTTACATGACGTCTCATATCTGACAGAGCTTTTTTTTNTTTTTTAAAGACGTGGGAAAGCACTCGAGCCCCATAAATCGTTTCGTACCTTCTCCACTTCTTCACTGCTGCCCTCCACAGCCTCGTAGGAGTCTATACGGGCAGAAATGGTGGCCAGCTTCTGTTGTTCCTGACGCTGTCGCATCTGGGAGTCCACGCTGTTGATAAAGCCCTCTACTGCGGCCACCTTGAGGAGGAAAAACCGGGAAATAAGCTCACGTTCAGACATTTTTTTATCAGTGTGAATTAGAAAAAGCAGCATATTCAGTTATCGATTTCTCTACATCCTTACCATGCTGTTGACAATGTCGCGGGCCGACGGCTCATCCGTCTTCTTGAGGACACTCTTCAGTAGGAGCGGATACTTGGTCAGTCTCTGGTGAGGCTTCGCCAACATGTCGGCCAGCTTCAGACGGTTGCACTGCTTATGGGTCTCTCCCCACTGAATTGAACCAGACAAAAACAGGAAATGAAACATTTGATGAGCCAGAAATGTGAAGAAAGCTAACGGGGGTACTGAAGGTATCTGGGATTAGCTTTAAAAGGTCAAGAGAGCAGAGTAAACTGACCGTGACGTAGGTCCTGAAGAGCTCATTGTCCCTGAGAAGCGTGCGCATGTACTCCATACAGCCCTCCTCCTCCATGCAGTAACGGATGTAGGGCTGGAATCTGGAGCCAAACTGAACACGCACATAAACAAAGACATGCGTCAGAGATATTACCAACATTAACATGAGGGAAAACATATTTACTTCTGCCTGAATCCAAAGCTGGGAATGCAAAAGGCAGTTTTATGGAATTAGTTCATAAGAAATACAGCTGTCTATAATGAAGAGAAAGACCGTCTAGCTGTAAACATTTACAAAGTATTCTGGGTGCTGGCTCATATCAAGATACTGTAATCTGCATTTTTCATGTCCTATTCACACATGTAAAACATCTGCAGTAAAAACCGTGATAAACATTTGGCTTTTGTATACAGTATATGGTATTTACATGATCCAACCCATTAAGTTCATGTATCTCAAACATCCTCTTCCTATGACACAGGATCATTAGAGTCAAAAATATATACATCAATAAATAATACAAGTTGTATAAGAGGTGGTGGAAGAAGTATTCAGATCCTTTACTTAAGTAAAAGTAGCAATATACCAAACTCTGAAATGATCCATTACAAGTTAAAGTTCAGAAGTATTATCAACAAAATGTATTAAAAGTAAAACAAAAGGTAAAAGGAAATCATAGAATGTCATATTATTGTATATAATATTATATTAGTATTGGCTTACTGCAGTATTTTAATTGTTGTAGTTAGTCAAAGTGAAGCCAATTTTAAGTACTTATATAGTACTTATATATTTCTACATATATTCTACAGGAATGCATCATATTTTCTAAAAATTGTTGGCTTTGGGTCTCCGTATTATTGAGTGTTTTATCCATAATGTCAAAGACACAGTTTATAAGCCATACTGTAACCACTCAGAAGAAATGGTCGAGGTCAGTGGGTTTGGCTAAGACCTTCAGTACAGTCATTAATCATCTTGTTAAATGACTTATTATCTGGATATTTTGTTAACAAAGCCACAAACTAATCAGTGTTTTGTAGCAAAGTCCACGGCTTTAGGCAGGGGTCATGGTTTCTTGATAACCTCGTTTTGTGGTCCCTGTGGAGATGGAATATATTTACAATGTGATTACAACTGACCGTCCTGAAGCCGTGGTGCAGGTCAGTGGGGTCGAGCAGAGCCCGGGCCTGCCTGGCCTTCTCCAGGACAGGCAGCATGACCTGGTTCCACAGGGATGTGTGGAGGCGGACGATCTCCTGGATGTTACTAAACAGCTTGGCGGGCTCCACCTCCGTCAGCAGGCCGCTCTCCTGCAGATTCAGCAGCCCACACAGGAACAGCTGTAGAGGGTTGACAGAAAAGAACATGAGTAAGACACTAAGCCTTTAAAGCCAAAGGGTTATCAGCCTTGCGGTTAAAACACAACTCTTGTTCTCAGCTTACAGCTTGTGTAGCGATAAAGGCCGGTCTCTGTTCTTAGATCTCAACGAGAGGTTCATTGTGTGTCTATCTGTCTCAGTACAGAAGCAAGTTCATCTTACACAACAGCCAGACCTGTATCAGTTCATGATCTTTACAGTAGTCCTTTTTGCGCTTACATCAGTGATGACTCTGAGTTTCTTTATGTAGGTGGCCTCCGTGTGCAGCAGCTCCCATATCGCCTCCTGCTGGTGGAACTGTCGCCTTGTCAACGTCTGCACACACACACAGATCATGTTATTAAACATAACATACTTATTCCCAGATTCTCCTTAATTGTTCCAGTATTATAATAATATTATTTCATTCACCAACTCATTCCTGTTTAAGCTTACAGGGGTTTGGAACTGTGGAAGTCAATCAAACACTCTTTTTTTTTATTAATGATTTCTTCTCACATGCAAAAGTGTTGATCGTTGATATTTTGACATGTTCAGCTTGTCAGAAAAATAGTAACAAATAGTTCGTAAATGAATAATTTCATAAACATACACAATGAAAATAAGGAAAGAAAGAAGAAAGCAAACAAAAGGAAAAAGACCTTTACGTGCAATGTTATGATAGATTAGAATTAAATAACTTTAGTTGTTTTTCATCATGGAGCGTCGTCAAATTCCGTGACCGATTAGGAATTTCAGCTCTACAGAAACTGTAGAGTACTAACACCTCACCTGTTAACATCAGGTCGACCCTTTGGTGTTTTTCATCTAGTTAAACCTCTCGTGTCACAGAAATTGACGTACAGTACACAGAAATCTACAAAATGTGTGAACCTATCTACAGTAAATACTATGAAGCCAAAATGATTTATAACAGCAAAGTTGAGAGCTTATATTTTTATTTAAGAACGAGCATAAATGTGAAAAATACGTAAAGTATAATTTGCCAGAAAGAGATCACTCTGCACAGATAAGATGTCACTAGATATTAACTTGATTACTGGGCAACACGTGGAAATTACCAGCAATCCAGTCAGTAACATGTCTTATGTAACTAACCGTCAGGGGTGAACGTACAGTACAAAAGACTTTACAGCAGCTGAGCAGTGATATTGCTCTGTCTGGCCGTACTGATTAGTCATATACACATTAACAGGTGGAAGCCAGCGACAGCGTGCGATGAGTGTCATCATTTACACAGGCATGTACGGTTCCTGACAGCAGTGTAATAATAAAGTGCTTTGTAAGCATCATTCTAGGAAAAAAGGCATCAGGGCAGGTGTGACAAAGATAAATGGTAAGGAAGTAAGAGCCAGGTGCATATCGGGAAGCAGGATGTCAGTATTACATGTACTGCAGGTAATCAGCTGTCAGGGAATGTTTCTCAATGTGAACACTGATAAGGGACTGTATGAAAATTATAAGGGAGGGAGGGGTGATATATAAATTCCTCTTGCTGAAGGGAGGTTAGTCTGACTTTTTGACCACAGGTTTATAGTTTATTTCAATTTTTCCTTTCAGATTAATTGTAAAAAAAAAGAGTCAAATGCAAAAATATAATAATATAATATTTTTAAATCTTACATTTTTTTTATTCTATCAACACATTAAGCTTAAATGTTAAGGTCAAGGTTCGTTCATTCTTTTTGCTTTGCCTCTTTTAGTTATTAATGGTGAATCGAGTTGTACCAATGCTGTCACACTATATTTAAAAAATCTTAAATGTTTAACTTGGAGCTTGCTATTTGTCCTGATTTACCATTCATGTGTCCAGTATTGAAAGAAGTCACAAAACCTCTTAAGTTTCTTACATCAAAGATCATAAGTTTTAATTTTGCTTCATTGCACTTTTTTTTTTTATAGCTGCATTGATAACAGCACAGCAGGCATATTTCTATGTCTTTGACAACTGTAGTTCATATGTATTGAGGAAAAAAACATCAGTAGTAATACTGAGTGTTTATAAAAGCGAAAAAGTATCTATATATAAGAAAAAGCAGGAACCACAAGTGCACCCCCCCCCACCCCCACACACACACACACACAAACACACACCCCGGCCTGTGTGTACTATACCTCTGAGTTGTCCAGTAGCGTCTGCCAACTGTCCTCCAGGACCAGGTTTGTCTCCTCCTCCTCCTCCTCCCAGGAGTCCTGGTGGAAGGAGAGCAGCCGCGGCACCTTGGGCAGCCCGAACAACGTGTAGGAGTGGAGCTTGCTCTGGAGCTGCTCCAGACGGTCCACCTCCTGCGATCAGACAGGAACCATTTAAAAAGCAAGCCTAATTAGTTTGAACAAGGTTGACGGCAGGACAGCGGGCGGAGATGCGAAAATAACTGTCCCATTTCTGTCCGTTGTGTGTCGATTTATTGTTACAATCAAACTGTAAGTAAAGATGAGTCTGCGCATTAGCATATAAATCCCGTCCTTACTGGCGCCTTAATTCTTAAATCCAACAGTAGCTGCTGTTCAGGCCTTTGTTCAGTCTGGCAGGCCTTATGTAGTTATGAAAATGAGCTCTGTGCATTGAGACCATTTTAACAATAGAAGGCTAGGGGAGTGGGGGCAAAAGCTACAGCATGGAGGGGGGAGATGGACCAGCGGTTTATGGTTCAGGAACCCTTTTTAAAAGTACTGTTCTACGTTCATTAATAGTGACAAATTGCACAACAGATTTAGGAGTAAAGTGATCAGAGATTACCACACCGTCCACTCCTTTTCAGAGTTTTGTCAAAAGAGGGACTGACAGTGGTTCATCCCTACAATATGGAGGGTGCAAGAGGTCCAGGTCCCGGTGAAGGATCTCTGGCCCTGAAGGGGTTAAGGGGGACACGCGGGGTGAATAGAGATGAGCTGGGCAGTGACAGGTGACTGACAGATACTGTCTCTATCTGACATCTGCTACTGTGCAGGATGTGACCTCAGGAGGGAAGACACAAAGGGAGTGTGTGGACGTGTGTGTGGGTGGGTGTGCGCTTTAGTAGAATAGTATACTATATATAATAATACAATAGTAATACGTTAATTATTATTGTTGAAAACCTCTGAAGTTAAAGGATATTTTGCTTAAGTGAGCTTTAGAGGTGCTGGAAGGCAGATTTTGTTACCTTTGGACTGAGTCAGGCTAGCTGTTTCCCCCTGTTTCCAGTCTTTGTGCTAAGCTAACTTAGCCGATTGCTGGCCAGACGAGAGAAGTATCAATCTCCTCATTAACTCTCTGCAAAAAAGTGTATTTCCCAATATGTCGAACTATTCCTTTAAGTTTTTTTGTGAGTGAGCGGAGTTTTTAAAATCACGAAAACTTAAGTGAGGCTTTTCCTCCACTTACTCATTTCCAGAGCTGCTGGGAGGAAAGTATGTGAGCCAACAAGTCAGGAGACGTTGAAGGGAAATTACCTCACCAGGACTCGGGGGATATGGCCTTCCGACCTCCTCCCACTGCTGCTTGCTACTGTTTTGTTTGCTTTTAAATGTTTTTTTTTAAATCTGAGAGATGTCTGGGCAACAAACTCGCCTCCCTACAGCTTTTACAATTTCTGTTTTAAAGAGAAAGTGCACAACCTTGCTTAAAACAGCACTCTTGTATTTCATGTGACCACCTTTGCCTGATCAGTATTACCTTGCCGAAGGGTCCTGCTCCAGCGTTGGAGCTGAAGAAGCCACTGAAGCGGCTGGCGGCACGGTTCTTCCAGCTGTCGGGCCCAGCCCCGACGCCGGGCAGAGAGCCGCCGATCTGTCCCAGAGAGTCCGGGGTGGGAATGTTCGTCTCCCCGAGGAACTCTGTCATGTTCTTCCTCCGTCTCGACTGACCCTGCAAGGCAGAGAGGACAGACAGAGAGAAAAATTTAGTCTAAAAGGAACAAAGACACAACACAGAAAATGAAAGAACACAGACTGGCATGAGTGATTCTGTCATCTCAGGAGGAAGGACAAAAGTTTCCAGTCAGACGGATGGAAAGAGACAATGAAGGAAAGAGAGAAATATACAAAGACAGGATAAACAGGAAAACAGAGGGGAATTCTGTGTGAGGGATGACATCAGCAGGACCGTTAAAGCCACCCTAATGATCAGACACAAACAGGAGAGGGAAGGACTGCCACTTCCTCGCAGTGAATGCTCATTACATCACAAGGAGCAGGCGGGAGGTTGTTCCATAAGAACAAGACGGCCCGAGTCTGGCCATTGTTCGCCCTCCATTGTCACCCTGTCAGCAGGCCCTGCCGCGCGCCCTCACTCATGCAATCTCTGTCCACTTTACGAGCAACCAGCAAAGCAAACAAACAGGGGCCACCTCAGTATCTGAGGAAGCAGTTGTTTTTGCCGTTAAGAGTGAGGAATCTGCTGCTGGGGAGTCAAACACAGTGACAAGGAGCTCGCATTCCAGGACACTGACACTGCTGCTGAAACTGACCGGCAATACCAACGAAATTCTTTCACTGATCACCCCACACACACATACACAGACACACACAAACACAATGCAATCAAAACACCTATCCCCAAAGCTGCAAGGCTGTTGGATATCACAGACACGAGGATGTAGGTTTCAGAAGTGGTCCTCAAACCCTCCAAAACTCAAACATTTATATCAATACAGTAAATAACACATCATGAAATCAGTTATAGGGCTTTCCAAATGAGAGGTGAAATATGTACACTGCTGTATCATTAATACACTAACCACACTTAAAGGAGCACTCCACTGATTTAGGAGGATCAAAAATCGATGCAGCAGAACCTGAGATATCGACCACCAACAGTTTTGGTGAGAGAGATGAGGAGGAGCGGGCTGCAGCGGTCTGGTCTTCAGCACCAACCAAAGATTCATCAGACTTTACGCAGCTCCCTCTGGAGCCACAAAAGGCTTTAAACAACTTTTTTAACACATGCAGTAGTTCTCCCCAACAGACTATAAAATCACATTTAGTTCCTCACACTTTATGATAAACATTGTATTTGCATCTTTACTTAGGACTCTCTTTTACTGCCTTTTCTTCAATTGATGGCCAATTCTAGCGTGTGTTTTTTACTGTAAATAAAAATATAGATGAAATAGTTTTTTAACCCAAAAAAACCTGCAGAGGAGTTTATGCAATATTTTTTCCATCCCTGCAGTCATCATCTGAATTATGGTGTCTGGATAGACCGTTTATAGAGCTTTAAGTGAGGAAATCAAACTAAAACTGTCAAACTGAGGGGGGACAAAAACAGGAGCACAGACAGTCAAGCTGAATAAATGGAGACAAACTGCTCCAGCAAGCAGACTGGATAAAAAAATAAAAAAAAACCTTTGAGGTTGTGCAACGCAGCTATTGGAAGTAAACAGCTTTCATCGCACTACAGATAAAGACTTATCAAAGTATAAAAGTTTGTGGCATGTATATGTAACAAAATGAAATGTAAATATTATGAATAGCTCTAGTCAAATCGTTCTGCATTACACATGTTCCCATTTTAGGAAGAACATCCCCAGGCCTTTGTGGAACCACTTAACTAGAGTAAAAGCACACAAGTGGCCTATACAGAGTTGCATAACAAGAAAGTAAATCTGAGTGGGGGGTCGTGCAGGTTTTCAAACAGCTTTTAGCCCTTTTATCTTTTTTAAATGATTATCACAGAGGAGAGTGCAAACAGACATGTCGGCTTTAAAACAAAAACTAAAGTGAAAGGAGAAAAGGGACAAATGTAGAGTTGCTTTAGTGAAAGAGAAACGAGCCTGGACCCATTTGGGGATTTTTTTTTTTAAGGGGGAAAATCTGGGCCAACTGGTCAAGGACACAGGTGTCAGGAAGTGTTCAGTCCCCATTGGACAAACAGGGAAAGTCTGGACCCTGAGCTACTGACGGCACACGACTGAGCAAACTGAAACCCCGTTAACGTAGTCACTTAGCAAAAAGATCGCTTTCACCTCTTGAAATTTAAAACAGGTGAGATAAAGACAGAAAAAACTTATATTGGAGCTTTTCTAATGAAGTGTTTCAGCACATCACATAAAAAGAATCTGACAAACGTGAAAGTAAATATACTCTAGTGACGGATAAAGGAAGCAAACATCTTGAATATCACTTTAACAAGACAAAGACAAGGCCAGGAAGTTGTAATTAAAAAGGACACAGGGATAGATTTTACCAGCAGTTTCCCACCACATTAACAGTGCTCACCATTGAAGCCAGAGGCATGTCAAAAGTAACAAAAACCATCCTAATCCTTCAATTGGATTCATGGATCGCAGCCCATTCTGGAGCCAGCTGCTGCGCTCTCTCAACTTCTAGCCTCCTCTTTCTCTTTCCACCTCCACTGTGAAACACACACATCCACGCCTTCCTCGCCGTGCGGACTTATGATGCCGAATCAGTCCGAGAAAGCTGAGTGACAACTGCAACACTGCCACGTTATTCCCCCATCGAGAGACTCGCGTTGAACTTCATTCGGTCTTGAAAACGTCCCGTTCCAGCTGACAGGATCCGGGTTGCTCAGCGAGCTCGGTGTCTGTCTGCCGCGTCCTGCCGTGCCCGACAGCAGCTTCTCTTTGAACCGGGACGTATCTCTGTCCTGTCCTGCTGTCCAAACAGTCAGTGGTTGCATTTCATACAGACACTGGCCTGGAGTCATAGCAACCAGGAGGATCCTGCCTCATTGTGTTGGGCAGGAAAGAGGAGGCACGGCCAGAGCCCCCCCCCCTCAAAAAAAGGAAGGCTGATCTGAATATGTGGAGGTGGAGTCAGGGTGACAGCTTGCAGGGAGCTCCCTATTCCAAACACACATCCAGTCTCAACATGCTGTTCAGAAACAGAAATAAACTAACCACCCACTTCTTGTGAATCTGCACTGTTTTTTTGTTTTTTCACTGGTATCTTCTGATGTCATCCATCTTTTTTTCCAACTAATGCAAGATTAGCTTTCATTCCACGTAATCACCCGCGTAAAACCAAGACTATTAAAGAGTGACTGTAAACAGATGGGGCGCTTCATTCTTTACTTTTGTTTGACGTTGGTCCACCTTTCTTTATGCTATCTCAAATCATTGTTTTGCCTCGAGACGTTTGAACAATGCCATGCTAGTTCGGCCAAAACAAGGAAAGAAATGCCCCGATAATGACCAAACGGGAAATTCCCTTTGTTTACTTGCATGTTTCAGCACTTTTAATAGGCTGCTTATGATAAGCCCAGGCACACCACCTCCTTCAGGAGCAGCAGAAACGTCTGAAAACTTTGTAGAGGTGAAACTATTTTTATATATATATATATATATATATATATATATATATATATATCTGCTTCCAGCTTTTCAAATGTGTAGAACTGCTATTTTTATCTCTTTAATATCTTTGTAAACTGAATATCTTTGGGTTTCTGACAAAACAAGCAATT
Source organism: Oplegnathus fasciatus (assembly GCA_003416845.1). Classification (NCBI taxonomy): domain Eukaryota; kingdom Metazoa; phylum Chordata; class Actinopteri; order Centrarchiformes; family Oplegnathidae; genus Oplegnathus; species Oplegnathus fasciatus. Next base: position 764,943 of record NTHP01000068.1, on the reverse strand, counting down.
TGAAGACGTCTCCTTGTGCTCTCAGAACTTGTGATGGGCATTTTTCACAATGCTTTTGACATTTAACAGACTAAACGATAAATGAAGAGATAATGAAAATAATTAGTCGCAGCCCTAAAACATTCTAGTAATTTTAATCAGAGTTGGTTTTATTTCTGCAGGTAATAATACTGAAACAAATGACTTCAGCTCGAGCAAATACACCCTCATAGTAAACACAAAGCCGCTCTAGTCGTGTCTGCCTAACTAATTATGTTTACAAGGTTTCTCTTGTGCCTCCTGTGTAAACCTGTCAGTCAGGACAGAGGGCAGCGAGATCCTGAGCTCTCTTTACAAAAGCTACTCGCTCTGGGAACTGCGACTTGTACAGCGGGTCTGGAGGAGGGCCAGTTAGGTTAACGATATCAAGCCTTGTGTCCCCTCACAGCCTTATCTTATCACCGTGGTTTGTGGCATTAACCTTGGCCTGGAAAGGAGAAAATCTTTAAATGGGAAGGGACTGTATTAAAATAAGTGGTGACAAAGAAAGAGACCCCCCACCCCCTCCCCTCACTTCTCTTTCTGCCCCCTGCTACTGCCTTTATGTTAGCCAACTGATAACAACTCCCCTTGATCAGGTGAGTTGATTAACGATGGGAAAACAGCGTGACACTGACCTTCCTGAAAGCCTGGACACACACCAGCACAGGCACACACACACACATGACACGCGTTCACAACCAGGAAATAGAAACTAAAAGAAACCCCCGGTGGTCAACACATGCTGCACGTTTCAAGGCCATTGCATTTCCAATAATCAAGAACCGATGGCGGCCACAACAGCGACACTAAACTGAAGCTTTCGGCCTGAGGTGAGAGATGCGAGTTGTCAAAACAAGGCTCCTGTTGCATGACCCCCATCATTCCCAGCCACCATCACACTTCACCCAATACACAATCACCCACACAAACAGAAACATTTTAACTCTGATGTTTCAGCAGAGCGGAGGAGGTTAATGAAAACAAAACAAAGGATAATAGTTGAACTTTTTTTGTATATGACATTAAATGAATCAATCTTAAACATATTGGGGCAACAACTAACGATTCTTTGAAATCGTTTAGTCAGAAAATAGTGGAAAATGCCTCCGATATAAGGTGACGTCTTCAAATGTCTTTTTTTGTCTGACCAACAGTCCACGACCTAAATATATTCAGTTTACTATCATGTATGACAAAGACAAGCAACAAATCCTCATATTTAAGAAGCTGGAACCAAGAAATGTTTGGCATTTTTGCTTAAAAAACGATTAATGGTCATCAAAATAGTTGCAAATTATTCTTTTTTTTCTCGATCAAGTAATTGTTGCAGACCTAAAACCCATTATTGCAACTGCCACCAGAAGCAGCAAGAAATGGCACCTTTACATCATCGGTCTCGCACATAGACGTGTCAGCAAACGTCTCACCTGACAGTTAGTTGGCGTTGGTTTCGTGTCAGGAGGAGGCGACTCAGGGATCTCTGAGTCCACATGCAGCAGGTCCCAGCTGTGCCAGGATGACAGACGACCAAAACGAACCATTTTCCACAGAAAGCAAAACAAAAAAAATTCCCCAAAACGTCAGATAACAAAAAAGGTCAGACTAAACGCGAAGAAAAAGCACAGAGGTAATTCCAAGAGTCAGGACGAATCCATTTCCAGGAAATCACAATCCAGACAAAAGTGCAGAGCAGAGTGAAGCATCGCTTCTTCTTCCCTTGTGTGCCTGACTGCCTACCTGCTCCTGCAGACACTGTGTACTGCAGGCCAATGGTCACACAAATGGCAATCATAAAGGTGTGTGTTAACCCTGCAGTAATCTCCACCTTTAGGCACCAGGGGAAGTTCTTTGTTTTTCCAGCACACACACACCCTCACCTTTCTGGCAAAGACACACACCTCCTCAGCCTTCTTTCTCAGCATGTAGCTCCTCCCACGCCATATGGGGAATAAATAATAGCTCCTAGCACCTCGTATAATTAGTTTAATTAGAGTGTGTGCTACCATGAGTCATCTAAATTCTTTACACAGAGACTGGACGAGCCAGATTCAGCAATTAGAGAGGAGTTCAATGTTTAATTTTCGATAATTACAGTTATGTAACACATAAAATCTACAAAAAAAATCACCATGTTCCCCAAATTGAGTGATAAAGAAGTATATGGACATATAATGTACTGTAATGTAGAGCTGCAACATGTTTTTCATGAGATGAATCTGTTGCTTATTTCTTCGATTAAAAAAATTCAAAGTAAATGTCTTCAAACGTCTCGGTTTGTCCGACCAACAGCCCAAAACCTCAAGACATTCAGTTCACTATGATATAAAACAGACAAAAACACAAATAACTGAAACGATAAATCGATTGTTAAAATAGTTGCCGATTAATTTTCCCTAATCGATTAATCGACTTATCGTTGCCGCTCTTATATATATATATAATTGATCTAGATAAACATATGCATTACGTATATAGTATTATGGTATAACTCACATGTAAATATCTGATTATTTCACATTTTTCACATTAAATCAACCAAGGTTTTCTGTCAGTTCTTACTTCACAAACCAGCACTGATGTCCGGGATAAAATAAAATAAAATAAAACTTTTAAGTCTACTATTTATGCCAAAGACCTTATCAACCCAATCACCGGCACTTCTCACCTTATTAACAAACTGTACCAACTGTTTTATAGAACAACGACCTCATGTTTCAGTTCAATTCTTCAGATCAAACGCGGCGATGAAGCCCCGTGTGACCGCCGCTGATTCAACCATTGTCATTCAAAGTGACTCTGTGTTAATCGACAATTGTCCCCCATTGTGAGCTATCAGAGAGGTCCGGCAGCGAGAGGAGAGAGGTGGCTGGCCCGGCTGAGGAACAATTTCCACACATTACCACATTACCACAGTTGTGTAATGCGGGGAGTAAAAACATACTGTATGGCCCAGTTTGAACAAGAGGAAATAAATAATGACAATTGCTTCTGCCAACGTCTTCCGCCTTCCTAAACAAAAGCACACTGAGTGCATTGTATGAGCTGAAGTCAGCTATGTGAATACAGTATCATTCAAAACATACTTTAATCCCTCAGTGGTGAAGAAAAGGGATGTGTCACTCTGTTCTGGGTTCAGACACTTGCCACTCCTTTCACTGTCTCATCAGCTGAAATGTGGGCATTTATGTGTCTACTGCCTTGAAGGCTTTTTGGGGCTTTTGTCACCTACAGTATTTCCCCAGCACTGAGTCCTTGTCTATTATGAAACAACACTATCTACCTCTCCTGTCTATTACACAACACACTCTTCTACCCTCGAGGCGAAAGCCAGGAGTCTCTGCCTCTTTTGGAACGTGTGAACCAGGGCTGTAACTAATGTTTATCTTCATTATCGACACGTCAACTCATCGTCTTGGGCTGTAAATTGTCAGAAAATAGTGGAGATATCACAATTTTTCACAAAAATAATTTCAAAAAACCCAAGGTGACGTCTTAAAATATCTTGCCTTGTTCAAACAACAGTCGAAAACCCCAAAATATTTTACTTTCACGTCAGACAGCAAAGCAGAGAAGCAGCATATCCTCACGTTTGAGAAGCTGGAGATGGAGAATGGTTGGCGTTTGATTAAAGTATTGATTAAAATCAGGAACTGTCTCATCTAGGGCTGCGACTAATGATTATTTTCATTATCGATTAATCTGACCATTATTTTCTCAACTAATTGATTATTGGTTTGGTTTATGAAAGGTCAGAAAACAGTGGAAAGTGGCCATCACAATTTTCCAGACCTCAGGGTCATGTCTTCAAATGTCTTATTTTTCAGAAGCTGTCACTAGAGAATATTTGGCATTTTGATAAATCGATTATCAAAATTGTTGCTGATTAATTTTCTGTCAATTAATCATTTCAGCTAATGTGAACCTTGAAGGAATTGTTGAAGCAACAAAGATACTAGTTAGTACATCACTTTTAACATTAGCGAGGATATGATAATTAGGTTTGAGTAACGATACCAAAATAATGTTTTTTTGATAACTTTCTTTGAGAAATAGAAACATATTTTTCTATGAAATCCTGCCAAAAAGATGCCAAATTTCTCAAATGTTAAATGTCGTCTAATCACAAAAAGCAGTACAATAATTTTGCCTAAATAAAATAGGATAGGTAGATAGGAACTATCTGAGCAGAGAAGTAAACAAGATTATGAATCTGACCAGAAATTGTGCATAAAAGTTTTAAAAACTCTGCGTTAAACGACACATTTCAGTCTGTACCACACAAGTGTTGAGGTCTGATATCCTGCCCTAGAATTGAGTTTATACAGTAAGGTTTTCCCTGATGTGATGGAGGAGTGCATTATGGGAGGCCTGAGCACTGACACACATATGGAGGATCCATTACCTGACATTAACTCCCTGGGAAAGCCAACTGCAAACTGTAACATGATCCTGGTCTCTGTGATTTGCAATCCGTGGATCAAATAATCTCACTGTAATTTAACACAGGTTAGCCTGTTACATGGGTGTTTTGTGTTTAACCTGATTCAGAGACAGTCAGTGGGGTGTGACAGAGCCGCAGAGTTGTATTCAGTGTGCTATGGCAACTGATGGTCGTGTGTTATCTAAAAAAAGGGCCAACTGAGAGTGAGAATCAATGTACTGTACATGCTTACTGGAAATCACAAGGTCCCAGACGGTTGAGTTATCTTTATGACAACTGTAAAAGTTGCAGTTTCTTTTCTCAGGAAAAGGAAAGACCAGCGAGCGCCTGAACTGTGCGCGAGTGTGTCCCCAAAGGCTGCTGTGATACTGTAAAAGCGATGCCAGTATTTTGCATTTCCCCTGTGTTTGTTTTTGCTCCAACCTGACGTCACATTGGACCAAAAACATCCTGAGCCCCTGACCCTGGGGATAAATGACTTCAACATACCAAACAGGTAATATGAGTCACAGCTCCTGCAGTATATACAGAAGGGGGGGGTCCCAACTTTTAGGTCTGAGTTTTACTTATGTGACTGCACTTTGTCAAATTAACCCCGCAGCAAAACATGACCGCTGGATGGATGTGGATCTCATTCACTTCTTTGATGTTATAAATGTGTTTCTAATCGCACACTGACTCATGCAGATTAAAAACTGGGCTTATTTTAGGTCAGTATCAAAGGTGATTTGATACACTGCTGACGTTGTAAGGGTGTAAAAGGATGCATTATTTGCGGATGTGCAATAAGTGCGAGGCATAGACGGATAGCGGTGCTTTATGGGAACTATCAGCGAGGTTGGAATGCGCCTTTGACCAATCAGAAAGCTTGGCCGAGGCTCCCCGTTGTAGAATAATCAATCTGGATCATCAAAGCTCTCTGCAGCGTATCACAACGCGCCAGAGCCTATAAAATGTAACATGCACGCAATAATAAAGTTGAAATACCCCACTGACACAAAAAAAAGAGCAACTCGAAACAGAAAAGGACAGGACTTGGCTGCGTTTCCTCTGAAGCCTGGCACAAGCCGCTGCCATGCCAGGCCATGAATCCGGTCACTGGGCAAATATCTAAACTTCTTTGAGCAAAGCCCTTTTGATTCCATAAAAAGCAGGCACGCATGCGTTTTATGGCGAGTGCCAAAGCTGCTGCCATAGAAACTCAAAGAGCGCACTCAGTGCCCGCATGACCAAGTAGAGCTTTTGTCCTCCTAAATAGCTTTCATAAAAAATGGGCTGGCACCCAGAACGGATCACAGGGTTTCTGCTGTTTAGTCTGTTAAAGACAAGTGTCAATAGACTTCAATGGAAAGAGACTTTTATTTGTGCCCGAGAGTGAAATAATTTATGCGTCACTCTTAGCAAATAGTTTCACAGAGACAGAGAAATGAGAGGTAGGTGGTAGGGCTGCAATAATTTTGATTACTCTGCTGACTATTTTCTCAATTAACTAATTCATTATTTGGTCCATAAAATATCAGAAAATAGTACAAATAACTGACATATTTATATGCCTTGTTTTGTCCAACCACCAGTCAAAAACTCAAATACATTTGAGAAGCTGGAGCCAGGGAACTTTTGCTCTCCAGACATGTTTTCAGACATATAAAAATACTCTCCTTTAAATAATAACTTGTGTCTGATGTGATTTTTCCGCAAAAAAAAGTTCAAATATGTTGTTAAAAAATTTTCTACTCGCTGAAAAATCCAGAATCTATGAAAATGCATAAGCAAAACACGTTTTTGAGTGGAGAAGGGCTTTAAAAAAAATCAACATTGTTGCATTAATTTCCTGTCGATCGACTAATCAACTGTTTTAGCTCTACAGTGATGTCCTTTGTAACTCCATACAGCTACGCTGCAGTCAGAAGCTGAATGCATTTTGCCAGATATCCAACCAGCTTTCATCAGAGCATCAGAAGCAGCACATTGCTGCCCCCCTGAGGACTGCACTGAGCGTTGTTATGGTCACTGACATCACTCTTTCCACATTCACAGCCAATAAAACTGACAAGTCATTACCTGCCGCGAGGGCACATTGAAATTCTTTGGCAAAGCTCCTTGAGAGGAATCACACCGTCAGCGCTTTGATGGCACAAACTAAATAAAATACAACAATTCCACACAGCAACAGGAGGTCAGATACTGTGTGACTAAAACTCTGCTTTCCTCAGCAACCTCCAGTGTTTTTGTCTCCGCTCGGTGACTAACCTCAGTGACTTACCGCCGCAGATGGCAGAAAAATGCTTCAACCGAGCCACTACCTGTTTCCCTGCCCAAAGCAACGATGACATCAAGACTAGTCTGTTTACAGTGTGCGCACACACAATCAAACTCACCTGTAAGTGGGTCTAGACTTGCCTCAAGGGTGTTTAACAACCATGACTTGTTTCAAGCTCACAAGCTAACTGCCTGAACCTAAGCAAACATTGAACACAAAAATGAGAATACACACTTGGAGGTCCAGAGTGGAATAATTAAAACTACAGTACAGTGCAGTTTACCACACAGAGATTGGCACTAACACTTTAGCTTACGGGGTGTAGGGGTGAGTGATATCACAAAATTTGGTTTTGATCCGATTCCAAGTGATACTAGGGCCAGGATCACTGATATCAATACTTTTTACTGTTAAAAGCAGCTAATGTGCCATCATATAAGAGAGAGAAATATGTATTATTAACAGGCTACCTCTGAATATATTTCAGTTACCATGAATTAATTTGCCAAACATGAGGCACTTTACTATTCTCTCTTAATCACATGTATATTAGAGGTGGGTGGATCGATCCCCAAGTCCACCAAAACAAAGTCTTGTTTCGAGTATCGATACCAGCGTCAACAGGAAAGATACATAAAAAAATAGATCCATCACATGTTAGATCACATCCTGGCTACATGGTCCATACATTTGCATCTTATCTACGCTGCTGTTGTGTGCATGTGTGCAGTGATGACCTCTTTAGTTTAGAGAATTTACTTAATGTTTGTTATTTTCCGTTTAAACGTGCATGTGATTAAGTAATTAACAGAGAACAGTAAAAAGAAATGCCTCATGTTTGGCAAATTATTTGTAATTTAAAATATATTCAGAAGTAGCCTGTTAATAATACATTCACCTCATAAATCATGACATATTTCTCTCTCTTACATGACAGCACATTGGCTGCTTTTAACAATAAAAAGTATCTGTCCTCTGTGTCCTCCCAAACAGTAAGCGTACGCTCTCGTGCTACTACAGGACACACGGATGACAGCATTCAAGATGACTCAAGTTTGAGCAACCGAGCAACATCTGGCAATAATACACAGCAGCGACAATACAACTGTTCATGTAAATATTATTGTGCTGAATAAAAATCACTGCTCCTACTGGAGAGGATGTTGCTAAGCAACCACTTTGTTCAGCTTCTCTTCAGTTATACAGAGGAAGCAATTCCAATTGTTTGTTTTTAAATGATACTGTTAGATTATAAAATATTCAACTGTTGAATTGTGTTTCCGTCGTAGAGCGAGCCGAGCCAGTGAGCCCATAAACCTGTACTGTTCTGCAGCTGTTGTAAATAGAAAGCTGAAATTACAACAATTCTCGTAGCTCATGCAATTGATTTAATAATTTAAGTCTTTCATCAAGCAAAAATGCCAAACATCTGCTGGTTCCACCTTGTCAAATGAGAGGATTTGCTGCTTTTCTCAGTTTCATATCTCTGTAAATTGAATATCGTTGCGTTTTAGACTAAAACAAGCAATTTACTGTTCACGCTAGTTCTCACCCCCAAACAGCAACTGTCCAATCATAGCTTAGCAACCTTACCTAGGCCCCCAAACCGCCCCATTCATGATGATGTCCCGTATGTCCCCACTGTGTGTAAGCCAGTCCTGCATGCTATCAGAGTTTAGGGTAACATAATTGCTTCTGTTATGCTCTTCATTGGATTTGGGGGACGTTTACACGCCAACAACCTCAGCCAGCGTCATCTGAGATAACATTACGTTTGTCAGTGTTAAAAGTGAAAACATACTGTTTTAAAATACTGAGTATGTGAGCAAAGCAGCCGAACAGGGTTATGTTGGAATGAAAAAAACAGTCTGATCTTCCATTTTTCCTCCATCATACAGGAGTAACTAGGTCTACACTGCCAGTACAGGAACAATGCTGCTCCTTTATTGACATATCCAGTAGCTTTAGCCTCAGTCATTCACCACGATATTGACCCATTGACTGCGTATTTAAGACCTTTTACACTGTTTTAAGAGCTAGCCGCATTGCTAGAACTCCAGGCCCATGTCACAGAGTCACTACAGGCCACGACATGAACCTGATGACTGTCTGCCCTATTTCCATGCTCCATGTTTGGCAGCCAAGTGGATCAGGATCCTGCAGGCCTCAGTCAGCCTCTCAGCATCTCTCATCAGTAACAAAACAGCCACTTCCTGTAGCTGCAGGAAGTGCTGAAGTGGCACAGAGTGTTCCTGAGTGAACTCATCATCATATGAGATTCAAGGGATCAGTCGGCAGCACAGAGCGGGCTGGCATGCACATACACGAGTGTGCACACAAAGGCAAACACACAACTGGCAGCAGACTGAAGCGGAAATCCAAAAATACATTCCCAGGGTTCTGCTGGGTAGATAAAGGTAATGCAAAACAATGAGGTCATGATGGGATTACAATGAGATACTACACTGGCCCGAGGCATCATGGGACTGAAGGAAGAGGAGATGAAGTTATGGAAAATAGTAAAGGGTGTGGCAAAGCAGTGCGAGTCACCGGGTGTGTCTGTATTTGTGTGTGGTTTAAAGGGGTGGTGTATTTTGGTTTGATGAGTCTGAGAGACAGTTTCATATGTTATGAGCTGGAACGCCTGTTCGGCCAGATGCAACTCACCAACAGGTCTACGCTGTCTCGGCGTCCCAGAGATCCATGCTCCACCCTCTCGCTGCCTGGGGTGAGGATGTAGGGGCTCTGACCTGCAGAGGGCTTCATGTTGGGCAGACTCAGCGACCGCAAGTCTTTCACACTCTGCTCCACCTTCAGCTCATCACCTACCCGTGCTAAATGGAAAAAAAACACAAACAAGTGGTTGAGCAGTCTGGGAAAGGGAATCCTGTAAAACTGAAAACTTGCACGGTCCTCAGATCATTATTCGTTTGTTTCTTTCAATGCAGAGGAAGCCAATGTGGTCAAAATGTGCAGAAAATGCTGAAGTGCTTTCTTTTCAAGTTCACTTTTCTTTTTTTCAGTTTTGAGTCATTTTGAACTGAGCACCACACCCGCAGTATGAGGCTCACTGTTTTTTTCTTGAAGTCAAATCCTTTAACAGGCTCTTGTAAACACAGTAGAAGGGATAATACCAAGCAAAGCAGGACAAACTTGGACTTAAATTAAACCTGTAATGGCCACTTGAGGACACAACATTGACATATTATCAACTTTCAAGTTGATATGGCAAACTTGTTAGCAAACAGCTGTCCAATTACACATCCAGCAAATACAGAGCAACATAAGCACTCACTCTGAGCCGTGTTTCTGGCCACCTGGTGAATTTAAGTATTTATTCCCTTTTTGGTCTCCATGAACTCCTGGGGGAAATATCTGGTCTTTTAGCTGCTAAATGCTCCAATATGTTCATCAGCAAGTTGCTAACTTAGTGTGTCTGCCGTTTGCTGCTGACTAAGTAGCATACAGTCATTTGTTAAAGCTTTTTTGCTCAAAATAACTGCCTGCTGCTACTTTGAGAGCGATGAGAGTGAACCAAAACATTAAAGTCGCGGGCTGGAAAACCAAAACAATGAGCTGAAATGCTCCATTGTAGCTGATGGGCTTCATCACAATGAGCATACAAGTAGTTGTGTGATCCATTGTTAATATAAAAATACTAATTATAGTCGCTTTAATATTTAAAAGCTAAAGCTTAGGAAAAAATACAGATTTGATTGAAACAAACAAAATAGAGCCGAACAATATAGAGTCGCCGTCTTCATGGAAATCTCTTAACCCTCCAACCACATGACTAAACAGCTGTGGACTGTTTGCCCTCGACCTCTGCGCTTCAGACCGTATGTAACTCCAGACTGCGGTCAAGAGGTGCGAGTCGGGAGGGTGACAATTTCAAAAGAATAGCAGTTAGTCATGACATAGGATCTCTTTTATAGAGGGCTTAAATGGGCCTTTGATCCAGAAACTGCAACAAGTGTAACTGCAGCGATCGCAGACAAGAGGCACCATTCCCAGTTTCCACTGAGGCATCAAGGGAAAGAAAGCTGGCAGAGTCATCACGCTGCTTCTGCGTTATTAAGATTCACGAGACACTTAATAACACTTCTGGAACAAGATTGAGCAGAGCAGTGACATTTATTTCCCTTGTGGTTCTGATCACTTTTAAGGATACAGTCCACTCCTTTTTCCTCCTGGTCAGAAACACGGGTGTGAGAGGAAACTGGCCTACGCCATCTGTCCTACTCAGTCATTGTTAAAGGCACACAGATAAGAATGGCGTGACGTCTAAAATACACCGTGACTGCATAATACAAGACTGAAAGGCTTCCTACTTTCTATTAACAAAGACTTTCTATTGCTGCTATTAGAATTTATTTTACAAGTTTATGAGGTGACTGTTTGCCCATAGTCCTTTCACAAATGTCCAACCACTGAATGATGATTCTGATTGAAAATGCCAACACGGCCCATCTGCTACCAGCAGTGTTTCTTGTCATTTTGAAGAAAAACAATCTGACGGTGGGTTAACAAACACTGGAAAAATAAACCAAAAGACCAAAACAAAGAGGTGTTATCTTTTGTTTTATTAATGGAACACTATGTAGGCGCATCATCTCCATTTCTTTTACCACCCACTAACACATAACACTTCTGCTTAAACTTCACTGATGTGTGGATTCGTGATATAAAAAAGACGTTGCATTCAGACAAAACACAACGGGTGATTTACAGGAGAAAGACAACAGGGGATATTCACTAAGCCTGCCGCAAATGACCCTCAAGGATGCAACACTTTTTACCACCACAATTTTTAATAAGACTAAACATGCAAATGAGACCAGCCACAGTTCATCTGTTTTGTCAGGTTTGTATGAATTTCCGTTCCTGATCCTCCCATCCTTCCATATTTTGGCCTTTGAACAGGAACGCCTTCAAACACATACTGCATGAGCCCAAACACGCAATTTTCAGCAGTGGCACTTTTCTTTGTGCAGTCCTTTAGTAAATAAGGACAATTGTTCAATGCATTAAAAAGGGCCTCAAATCCTTAGTACATGTCCCCCAATGTCTCAGACAGAAGATAGGGCATCATTGCAAGGTGGGGTTGATTCTGTGCTGAAGTTCGTGTATGGGTCGTGTGGTGTTTTTACCTTTGACTTTGAGGTAGTGTCCTCCAAAACGGTAGGCCTCGAAGTTGAGGGACAGCGGTGTGTTGGACTGATCCAGGAACAAGTCGACCCGGGACAGCTCAATGCCGTTCCTCTCAAACACTGGACCCAGAACCTCTCTGGTAACATACAAAAAAAAAAAGGAAAGAAAAAAAGAAAGAAGCTGTTAATTATGATTCATATCAAACTCTTGCAACACATTATATGCGGCCGCTCCTCCTCCCCTTCTTACCTCAGGGTTTTCTTTTTCATCGCAGGTACAATTTCCGTGTTTATGTCCACATTGAGATCAAACTTAAGGCTGAAGCACTCCTTACTGGGGTCCTGCAGGGGGGGAACAGACACACTGTTAGTTTACACAGGTGGGGCTGCAGCTCTGCCGGCCCGCCCCGGGCTCGTGCTGTATGTGTGCTCTCAGCAGATCCACAGGGGGGCTCCTTCTCACTGCACTGCCTGACTCAGACAAAGAGCAGCCTGGGAGATACCATTATGTTATATCATCGTTGCAGAGATTAATGGTGGCTGCTGTCGTATTGCACAACTTTCTGCTTGTATCATACACATCTGTGAAAAGCCATGCTTCCACAAATAACTCTGAGTCACAAGTAAGTGACGAATACTGTTCATTTCCCGCAAAAATCTTGGGAAGTCTTTCAGGTAAAGGAGGTGTAGAACTCCTTCCAGGAACAGAAACGAAACTGTGGTTTCATGGGGGGGACTTTTTATGTTGCACACTGCAGCCCATGTGTCTGTATGATTACTTACATCAGTGTGTCGTCTCCGTGGTTTCTTCTTCACCAACTTCATCCCCCCTGTTTTACGCTCCCTGCAAAACAGTTACACACACACATTACCATACCTTTTATGTACCCGTTCTTCAAAAGAACCCAACATATGAGAAACGGCCTGCTTAACGTGACCATGGAGACTTAGAAAGAAGTGATCAAACTCTCTGTCAGGAGACACACATTTCATGGCTGTAACTTATCCTCCAGTGTGAAAAGACAAGAGCCCAAATGACAGGCAGGAATACATGAACACTAGCATGATATAACAGAGGGTTACCGACCCGCGGTCATTGCTCCCCTCATCCTCTTCCTCCAGATCGGAGGGGGGGCTGGTGCGCGGGGGACAGGAGCGTGTGGACACGTTCCGAGCCAGGATGGAGGCTAAAGGTTAAGAAAACACAGCAGTCATTCCTTCTGTTGGATCGGAACTAAGGCAGCCTTTAATATCAAGCTTTAAATGGTCGGTTCACCCACATTAAAAAGAAACTGATTTTCTCCCCTGCTTCTTGTCGCATCTCGCCGTGCAGATAGTTTTGCTTTAATTTGTCCGTGTTTTGATATATTCGTCTCTGAGATTTCCCTCTTTCTGGAATCAGTGTCCTTGTTACTCTGGATCTGAGGTTATCATGATCTTTATCTCTGATGTCCTTAAAGCACTTAGAAAATACGGAAAAAATATGTTCCTTATAACTCCAGAACTTGCCTGAGAATCCTCATGTTTTTAAATTTTCTTCAGTATCAAAGTAATCCAGTGATAGTTCTCTGGATATCCATGGGTACTCGGCAAACGGGAACTGCTAATAGCTAATTCGGCATACTTTTAATGGTGCCAATTTGCCAAATGTCGATAAAAATACAGGCCAAAAGGCAGAGCTCAAGTTCCAACTTGTGTCCAACTTTGATAACTTCTGCTCTGGATAGTTCTCATATGGACTATTTGTTCGGCAGAAAGTAGTTGCAATGAAAAATGAGGTAGATTTGTAGATTATCCAGAGTAACAAGATTTTTTTTGATCCTGCAAGCACCAAAAACTGTAGACCAATCAGAGCTTTGTAGGCGGGATTAAGAATGACAACGTCCTGCATAGCTTGCTTCTAACCTAGCTACATCCAATAGCCAAAATAGCCACAAAAATGGCAACGCGCGTGGATGAGAACGACACATCTGTACAGGCTGTTGTAAGTAACAGCTCCTAAACTGTAAAAAGTTAATTTCCCTTAGCATCCTCTTCTTCAGCTTCCATATCGACTGAAAATTAAGTCAATGGGAAGGATATGTCACCCGCTACTGATACAAGAAATTAGCCAACATGAACACAGTGTTAGGTTGAATGAATGAAGTGAAACGAAATGGGAACACTGGTTTGATTATTCAGTTAGGACTAAAGGTAAGTGAGAAAATAAGGTTATCATGTGGATGAACCGACCCTTTAATAACAGTCACAATGAGAGTTTAACTATTGCTGTAGATTTTTCAGACATACATCCAACAATTACACAAATCATAAACTCAGAATTTCACAAGAACCATATGGGAAAGAAAGATGTTTTACATTTTTTGCCTTATTTAGACAACAATAAAAACTCAGTGTCCTTGATATTTACACAGTGAAATCCTGTAATGAGGCAAAGGCAATGGGTATGACATCACTGTGAGAGGGGAATACCAAATAAAGAAATACTGCAAGTCTACCTTGAGGTTGTAAGTCAAATCGGGGGTGCCGGTCAAAGTGCATGTTGTCTGTGTTCTCTGAATGGCAGCGTGAGTCACATGACTCACACAGGTGAAGGGGGCTTTTGCTATTCAGGTCTTGGCAGTCTGGGTGGTGGCAAACCTGAAAGCAGAAACAGGGAGATACAGAAACAGAGGGGAAAAGAGGACAGGAGAAAGTCAGATCACATAACTGCCAAGTACAAAAGGTCCCTGCATTAAAATCCCGAAACATTTTAAAAGACTGGGCCAAAGTGAAAAGGGTAAAACAGTCACACACATTTGGAATAAACAGCTCCCTGCCTGACTATTGTTTCTGCCACAATTAAATGACCACAGTGGCTGCCACGGGCATTCCTGAGGTTTGGTGACTCCCACCTTCCCACCATCTGTCCCCCTCTGCGGGATGACAACTAATTGACTTAAAGCTAGTTTTTCACCTCGTGTGCTGATCTGGGACCAGCTTACCCTTACATAATCCAAAATTGTATCTCAAGAGGTGAAACAATAGAACTGACCACAGGTCAGCAACTGGGAGACTTCCAGGCTGCAGAGCTCCAAAAGCTGCAGCTGAGGCGACAGGCAGCAGAAGGCTGCAGGATTAAGGATCTCCCTGTCTCGGCCCAGACATATCCGACCCCCCCCCACACCCCTACTGCTCTTACCGGCCGGTTGGCACCAGTGGGCTCTTCTACATCGCCTCCCTCCACCCTGCGTCCCCCTTCGCCATCACCCACACCCGGCTCAGGAAGCGAGGATGTATGGGGAGATACAATGGAGGTCCCGCTAATGTACTTCCTGTCATTGTTTCAGTGTACTCAGGAGGAGCAATGTGTCTGTGCATGTGTGTGAATATGTGTGCACAACGGGGGTGTGAGTGCAAGCTAGGGAATGTAGCTTTCATGTAAGCACAACGACTATAGATACGCACGAGGCAGACTCCGTTCCCTGACAAAACACAGGTTATATAGGCCTGTTTTGAGTAGCTATATCGTTATAACACATGTACACACACTGCCACATGCTCTAGCTATACATAACAGGGTTTAAGTGCAATCACTCTACCGTTATATTCTGCAGACTGGAGCAGGAGTCTCCCCCACTCCTGCAACTCGGCTCCATATCCATGCCAGCAGGCACCCAGGACCACAATAAACATCCAACTCGCCACCTCGTTGGCCGGCTAATTCACTCTGCAACAAGCCACTCTGACGAGCTGCCTTATTAATCCACTCCTCTCAATGTCTAGCCAGGTATAATCGCAGATTTTAAGGAGCAGGTCGCAGGACAGAAGGAGGGAGGGACGGAGGGAGGGATAAGGTTATGGGAGGGTGAGGAGTCCCAGTAAAGATATAAACCCAAAGCAGGAAGGAAGAAAAAAAAAAAAGGTCCATCCAGAAGCTTTTCAGAAGTACAAAGCCCCCCTAATCTTGCTGCCTAATTGGTGCCTGTGGTCTGTCAAAGCCATCTGACGGTCCTGCAGAGATTAAACAGCCCCGCTCTGAGCTCTGCGAGCCAGGGTCTTCTCCTCTTTTTCCTCTCTCTCCCTCCCTTTCTTCTGTCCCCTGTCCTCTGCCACCACCAGCACCGACTCCTCCCTTCCTCTCATACACCCAGGGTCACTATACCAAGGCAGAGCCCCCAAGAGGTTTTAAATAGAAGAGACTGAGAGACAGAGACAAGAGTCAGTGAGGCTACAAGAATGGCCTTGTTTACTGTGGTGAACACGACACGCTCTCCTCCAACAACTGCATTAAAGGGG
The DNA here is from genome assembly GCA_003416845.1 of Oplegnathus fasciatus. Taxonomy (NCBI): domain Eukaryota; kingdom Metazoa; phylum Chordata; class Actinopteri; order Centrarchiformes; family Oplegnathidae; genus Oplegnathus; species Oplegnathus fasciatus. The sequence continues at coordinate 748,793 of NTHP01000068.1, read as the reverse complement.
AATTCCAATTTATCACAACTTGGGTCTTATTTTCACAGTTTTGACTCATTTCTATCAGTTATATCAACATTGTACTTACTACTTACTAAATCTCTATTTTTTTCTGAGCTTTAACAAATATTAAAGTGGCCATAACCAATATTTTTATATGAACAACGGATCACAAAACTACTTGTATGTGAAAGGGGTCGCTCGTAGTGATGAAGCCACAGAGAACTATCACCCACCCCTTCAACTCTATGGAGCATTTTAGCATCTTTCAGCTCATTGTTTTGGTTTTTCAGCAATTTTACAGTTTTGGTTCACTCTCACCGGCTCTCATAGCGTCGTTTTTGGCTGCAGCGGGCAGCTGTTTTCGGCGAAAACGCTCTAAAAAAACGACTGTACGCTAACCTGGCCAGCAGCAAACAAAGTTCACTCAAAGTTAGCAACTAGTGGCTCTGTTGCTGTGGACTGTAGACAGGCTATACTTAGGCACAGCGGTGCTCTAAGCTAAACGTTGATGTCACATGCTAACATGCTGATGCCAGGTATAAAGTTTACCATGTTCACCATCTTAGTGTGTTAGCATGCTAACAAAGGCTAATTGGCACAACCCATGAAGTACACCTGAGTCTGATGGGAATAACATTAACTTTGAAGGTATTTGGTTGTAAAATATTGAACAAATTAAAATTTTGACCTGATGATGGCGATAAAGGAAAAGTCAGGGGATCATCAAGGTCAGTAGGATTCATTTTCAGGGGGACATGGATGTCTGTACAAACATTTCATGGCAATCCATGTAGTGTTAATTTTGTCAGCTATTTTTTTTATCTAGTCTTAGTCCTGTGTCAAATGTCCTTGTTAGTTTTGTTGACTAAAAGTCTGGGAATTTTAGTCTTATCTTAGTCAACGAAAACTAGAAAAGCTGTTTTAGTAAAGTTTTAGTCAATGAAAACTGTGTACATTTTAGTCATCAGATTATATTGAACATTTCAGTCAATCTAGTCTAGCAAAAAACAATATTTTTTTGTCCTTTTAGTCAAACTTATTTCACATAAGATTTTATCTTATTATCTGATGAAAAACACAGCTTGAATGATTAAGAATGCAGCTTCGCAGAAAGAGTCTGGTTGTCTAGTGGTCTGATGGTATCAATTTAAGGAATACTCTGTTTAAGGAGCCTCGTGTCTTTCTCCCATTGTTAACCAGAGGTGTAGTGCTATTTGTTTAAGTACCGGAGCGCACCTATGACGTGTGCATGGATGCGCATGCGTCACAGGTGCGCCCCGGTACTTAAACAAATAGCACTACACCTCTGGTAAATGTCAATATGACAACTCTGACCATTCCGTTTGTCTTTATTGGGTCTCTTGCATGACATACGCTTTAGTGATGATTGGATTGGATTATTGGAAGTGGCAGAGCGTCGTTCCGGTGCACTCTGGCAGCACTACAAATATGTTGTTAACTTTAACTTCCTTTCTGTAAAATAGTTGATGTAGTCCTCCTGACTGTGCTCATTGTGTGCTGCCGCTGTAGTCCTGATGGCGCGCACGACACAGGACACGAAACTGCTGCATTGAAAAA
>NTHP01000068.1:736341-747209 GCA_003416845.1 Oplegnathus fasciatus | reverse complement strand
AAAAGTATAATATTTTGTCTCCCCTTTTTTGTCAACGAAAATAAAGACAGATTAAAGTTTTTATCTTTTACATTTTAGTCTCGTCTTTTTTCGTCAACAATACTGCATGTTGATATAGTCACAGTTAGTGTTTAATGACGTCGGTGCCGTCTAGTCATCACCTCGTCTTAGTTATGGAAAAAAAGGTCGTTGATGAAGATATCTGGTCATAGTTTTTCGTTAACGAAATGAACACTAAATCCATCAAACAGTTGTTGAGATATTTCAGTCTGGAACAAGTGATTTTTGTTCAACAAGCTGAGATCCTGTTCAGTCCTGTGCTCACTGTGTGGTGACTATGATGGAGGAGGATTATGGGAACAGTGTGAAAAAGACATTTCTCAACCGTTGATGACGACGTCTGATAAGTTGCAGGTACAGAGGAGTGAAGTGTCTCAACTCTGACGGACTGAGTCACTGACCTGAACTTACCGCTGCCTCAGAGACAGCTTTATGGCAGAAGCAAACAAGTCACAGAAATCTGTGACAACATCACCTACTTATGCTTCTCTGAAGTCAAAGCATGCGCACACATTTTCCTGCAGCAGTCAAATGTGCCATCGCACAGAGGTGGTATGTTCTCCATGAGGTGTGGAGACAGACGGTTGGGCCAGAGAAATACGAGCAAATCAGATGCCATATTTAGACAATAGCCCAGATACGTAGGCCTTCCTCACTATCAAGTTGGGGCGTTCACATTCCTGCTGCAACTAAAGCTGCTGAAAATATCTGACGCTTTAGCCAAGACAAACGAGTGCATCACAGGACGAAGAAAAGGCTCCGCGAGTGGACCACAAAGCACCAAACGGGAAAAAAACTCAATACAATCCTAGAAAAGCTTGTAATCTTATATTGATGACAGATACCTGAAGATACACACCTAAAATAACCATGTTTCAGCTCCAGATAAGTCCAACAGGGATTTTTGCAATACTCAACATTCCTATCAATGAGAGGGATGATTGATACTTGGGTAAGAGGACGGCCTGACTTTCATTATCCGGCCGTTTCTGGATCAGTTTCTCAACACAATGAGGAGGAGGAGGAGGAGGAGTGTGCAAGTGAAGCTGACTGTAAAAGAACCGTGTGACCGTGCCGACAGCTGACGGGAGGCCATGCGTGCCTCACACTGCGAGTGTATGAATGTGTGCGAGACAACATGTGTCATGTGAGCGTGTGTCGCGTGTCCCCCCCGCATGCCTGCCCTCAGATCTTGTCGGATTAGAGGGGAAGGTTCGGGGGAGCACGAGTGACTGTAGATGAAACACTGCACACACACACACGCACACACACATACATACATACATACATACACACACACACACACACAGCCCCACCTTCATCCCCTTCCCCAACAGCTGAGAACACACACCGGCCCCACGGAGGCCCTCGTCTTGGCTTAGCACATCCAATGCCACGTGGCACCTGCTTATGCACCCTTGTTTCCACACATCCTGCAAACACGCCAACACTCCCACACACACACACACACACACACATATACATACGAGGACTTACAACCACAGGCATGCCCGCTCCAAGCTGTGTCATCGATGAACAGCACACCAGCCGCTCAGCTGCAATAAAGCCGTTCTTGTTTGGAAGAAGATGACTGGAGTCTTCTGAGGTGAATCAGGATTATTACCTTAACGCTTAATCCTCCGAACACTGGCACGCGACATATGAAGGCGATTCCAACACAGAGTTTGATCTTATTTTGGTACAAACAAAACGGCTTTACACAAGACTACTTCACACAGCTGCTGGTAAAGACATTAAAGGGGGATATAGTTATATTAACTTTAGATTCAAGTGTCTTAAACATGATTTATAATTAAGGATGGAACTTGTGGGTTTAGAGCAACAGCCTGGCAGTTCAATTTGGCTGCGAGAGCCTCACCACCATCACAATTTTGGCTCCTGGGGACAATTTTAAATACATTTTGACGGCCTGCCACATCCTCGCTAGCTGGAAAAACTGTGGGTAATCAGTCTTTGTGTATGGAATTATATGACGCATAGAGGGAAAGGCCGCAGATAAATTCAAACCCAGATTACAGATCTGACTCGATGTGATACAAGGCCCATCCATCACAGGGCTGCTTCGAAGAGCGGGGGGAGAAGCTGCTCGGTAATGATCTCCACATCCTTGCCCAGCAGAATTACACTGATATCAGTCATTGTTTTTGTAAAACCAAAACCTAACTGGATCGGACCCCCTGTCTCTTTGCAACCTGACTGCATTTCCCCATCAGCCGTCCTGCAGAACAGCTTGTCCTGCCAGAGCACACCTAGCACTTATGCAATAGCACGCATCACCGTGTGCACACGTGTGTGTTTGAGGAGTCACAAAGGGGTATGCGAGCCGTAGGCTACAGTTTCTCTCATAACCAAGCATCACGGTGCATCTACAGAGAGATAATGAGCTTTCCTTGTTTTGTTGTGTAAAGCTTGATAGAGTTGAGTTGGACAGCATTTTATCAAATCTGAACAGGTTTAGTTTTCAACATCTGTAAGTTAGAAATGAATAAAACTCAAAGATTCTGTTTAAATCTAATCTAAATCATAAATACTACGGGTTTTAGTGATTTCAGCTACAACCTGAAAATACTGGGACACTTGAGTTACTCGTCTCAAATACTGGAGGTCCCGATGATGACGCACTCAGCTAGATAATATCTGTAGAGAAGAGGCATCACTTTGTTTGTTTTGTTGAACTGCAAAAACACACAGCTCACTCACGGTCGGTACAGAGTGGCGTTTCCTTTCACTTAAACTTCGGCCTGGTGTAGCCCTTTTCTCTTCCACTGCGTGGGAGACAGTCCTGCATGGTTTCCATAGAAAAGCTCACAAAGGTGAGATTTATGCTTTATTGACATTCAAACAATGTTTTTTTACGTTTACATGAGAAAAGACTTTAACGACTAAGACTAAGAAGTTGGTTTGGTAAATGTATGTCTGGTTAACTGCCCCACCTCTGTTAAAGAGCAGCGCGCAGCCACTTCCCTGAGCTTTTCTATGGGAACCATCCCGCACAGTGGACGAGACAGTCCTGAACGAGGCTGGGCCCAGTACAGACACCGGCTTGCAGAGAGTACATTAAGTTATGGAATTAACGTCAATTAGCTACAGCTGATATAATCTGTTGTTGGCGACATTTGTCATTTTTATCAGTGAAAGCAACAGTCAGCGCATGCTAAAAATGAGAAGCTATGTTTTCTACATTGTGCTTGTCTAATATAAAAAGAGTGAGGACAGGGAAAAGGTTTGATAAGAGATTCGTTAGCATCGAAGCTTAATGACTCTGGGTATTTTACCAACCAACTGGTTTCAAAATGGAACCGGCTATTGGAAACCAACCCTAAAGACAGATTAACTAATGTCAACACAAGACAATGACAAGCCAACCACATGTATAATGATATCATAAGTGATAATTAACAGGTGGAGCTGGCTAAGAGAAAAAATATGCTCCAGCTTGAGCTTTTAATAAAGCTTTTACTGTGTTATGTTCACTGCTGGAGTGTGTGTATGTGTCAGACTGTTAAGTATGAGTGTGTGGAGGTGTGGAATTTGGGTTCAGGAGGTAGGGGTTAATGTACAACATGTACATTTACTGCATCTGATAGAAAAACATACTGCAAAAACCTAATCTTTTATTGACGAGTTCCCACACATTCGTTGCTCTATAACATACAGCTGTTTGTCGTAGTGGTGCCCACACCCATTGAGCAAACTCAATTCTGTGCCATTGTTCCAAGCGGCCATCACCAACCTCTCTCTCACGCGCACACACACACACACACACTATAGAAAACATGAAACCAAAGCCAACCTGAATCAACAGAAAACACAACAGCTTGATTAATGCTTCATATTGGGGACAATGGAGAATACTGTTTGGTTAAGTTGAGCACAAATCGCATTGTTTGGGCCAACCTTCTGTCCGACACTGAAAGGTCTAATTGCACTTCAGTCTTTGTTGAGACTGCGGGTGACATCCAGGTACACTTGTGTTTAATTACACAGGCCAACTTTAATGCTTACCATCACTCCACTCCCACGGAAAAGGCTGCTTTAAGGTCCTGTCCTAACACGAAAGTCATTGCTGATTTGGCAACTGGTCGAGATTCTCCTCAGCAGTAAGTTATGTTAACACCGCTGCTCATCCGTCACGAGCCGGCTGGAGGAGTCGGCTCACGGTCCGCTTCAAGTCAACACTCTTTTTTTTTCTTTCAAAACCCACCCTGGCCTTGTCGTTTCTCCCTTTCTTACACAAAAACAGAAAGGAGAAAAGCTCAAGCGCATCCCACCAAACACACCTACGCACGCAAATGATTGGCACTAGTTCGAGGCAGAGTCATGCACGGTCTTGTTCAAATTGTGCGACTGCTGTGAAGTCAGTCAAACATCCAGACAGACCAAATCCAGACTTTGGTCAGACCAACTCATACAGTCCACAACTTCAAACTAATCAAAGATAACACAGAGGTCAGACACAAGTACACATCATCAGTGGATCATAGTCTGACGTCTGACAACCACTGTCTCATTTTCACAGTCAAATGCGCTGATGTGACCTTTGACCTATGCATACATCAATACAGTACAGAGTGCAGAGACTACACAAACACAGGTGTACCTGTGTCTAATGATAGTAAAGATAAATATTTCTCTGTCAAATTCAAGCTCATTTTCACCTTTACGTGCCATTTTCTTTAGTAAAAACAGATAAAAAACAATGATTTTCTGGATAGAACTGATCTTATGCTGCTAAAATCCTAATGGAGCGTTTTCATTTTTGATTGCTTGGATGCCAAACCATTTCATTTAATTAATATCAATATTAGGGCAGAGCAATGCTGATTAATACTGACAAAAACAACTGTCAAAACATTTAACTGAATACCTCCTTATCCATAATATAACAGTATTTTGAGGAGGACTATTTGCATACAAGAAATTTTGAAAAAAACATCGTTATAGGGCTGAAACTAATGAGAACTTTATTTACTGGTTAATCTAGTAGCTGTTTTTTTCAATTAGTCAATTAATAATTTACCTAGAAATGTCAGAAAAGGAGGTCTCATCTTCAAATAGCTTATTTTAAATCAATTCTATTTTGTTTTATTTTTGAACAACAGTTAAAAAACCCAAAAGGATTTATTTTATACTGATATGAAAGAAGAAAAGTTGCACATCCTAACATAGAAGAAGCTAGAATTATTAGAATTATTTTAGCACTACATCATTATTATCAAATAAGTTTAGAAAATGATATCACTTAACTGTTTAGTAGCCTTTAAGATAAGGAAAAGACAACAGCTTTCCCAGATGATATCAGGATTACATTGAAATGTTCCACACATCCTCTCAACCGACCTATCAGATGCTGGCAGTAACTTTCTCTCCAGCCACTCACCTTCCTGCACACAACTGTCAAGACATTGATGAGTTCTTAAATGCAGCTAACAATACAATATCTGCAAATGCATTAAGAATGATTGATTGTCAGAGAGAGAGCTAAACGCCAGCAGAGCGAGGGTGCTTTTCATCAAGCCGAGCTGATGGAGACCGAGGCAGGTCAAACTCTGCTATATGTTGCTTTTTCGCTACCTTTTTCTAGGAGCCGATTTTTCATCGTCCTCTTGGGAGCAGAGCGCACGACGCCATGGGGCCTCCCTGTGTATGCTGGAGAGGGCCTGCTTTCCTAAACATTGCACAGAGTTGCCATTAGCTGTGGCCCAGTAGGTGGGATTGAAAACAGCGCCCAGTAAGGCTGCAGGAGATCAAAGGGGGAGCCTGGGCAGGCTTGGCCCCGAGTCTGATTTATTTTTCAATAAATAAACGATGCATCTGTTGAGGAGTGGCACGGGAGAGAGCCGCTGCCGCTCGCTCGCTTTCTTCTGCCGCCATCTGTCCTCTGGCCGGGCGAGGAGGCGGAGGAGGAGAGCCAAGGGTCTGGTTTTTTACTGCGGCCGTTATGCAACAAGACTGCCTGCCTGTCTGCATGCCTGTTCCCTATTAACCGACTCTCCCTCATTCTGGTACCGTACGGCCCTGACGCCTCGCACACATATGGATTTACTCAAACAGAGGCACTTGTTGTGTTTCTTCCTCCCAGGAGTGTGTGTGTGTGTGTGTGTTACCCAAACACATGTTAAATATGTTCATCAAAGGACCCGCAGTGGTCATTTCTGGGGAGTATTCATTCGCTAACAGATATCAAATGTGAGATGAGGAGGGGTGTTTAACAGGGGATGATGTCATTCAAAGCCAATAACTGCAAGTGAATATAAAACAATGAAGGCAGGTGTATATAATGATCCCCACGAGGCATACTGTACATTTAACCACATGTAACTGATATTTTAAAGGATGATTTCTCCTTATTACAACTTACTTTATGACTCTAATTGCTTAGACCTGGGAATACGTTTGGGAATACAGTTGACCGTCCGTTAAGCCCCATCCTCCTTAGTTACTGTTGCTATGCCGGCACATATGTAGTTCACAATGATAACAGTGACAGATCAAAAGACGTAATCATTTTTCAAACAATGGGACTTTTCCCACAAAAGTAAACAAAAGCAGGCTTCTTATTTCTAGCTGGTAACTGTCACTGGCAGATTTTATCAGCTGTAGCTAGCCAGCTAGCTCATTAATGCTAACTCAGCGAGTTGGCTCAGTCTGCGGCCGACTTCTAAGTCTTTCCAGCTAACTCGTTTTAAAGCAAGAACCCTGCAAAAGTGTGTGAATATACACTTGAAGGCTGCGTACAAGCTATCATGCTAAAAAACTGTCGAGGCATTCTCACCAGCATATGATGCATGTAGATGCCATAATAAATATGAAGCTGCACTGTAGAGCTAGTTAGCCCTAGTAACACAGTGCAGTATTCTAAATAAAAATGTAGTTAATTATTACGTTAGCCAGGCATGCTAATATTTGCAGCTTTCATTAGAGCAGATAAGTACACTGTTAAATCCATTTCTTTACACTTTTTTCTGTTGTGTTTTGGGTTTTGCAATAAAACGAAAGACATCACCCTCCAAACTCTTAACATACCAAGTATCACTATGACTAGATCACTTCAACACAAATCCAAAGTGAAATAGGTCAGTTACAGTTGCTAAGCTATGATTAGACAATCACTGTTCGGGGAAGAGGTTCAGCAAACGGCCAATTAGCATGCCGACAGCTTCCTGTAGTCTGTTTACCTAAATCACTTTATTTGGGGAATAAAACCGAAAGTGAGTGCAAAACGTAATGGTGGTAATAATCAGTCACAAGAAGACTGAGCATAAGCACAACTACAACGAGTACGGTAGGTCAAAGCTGAATCATGAAGTGAGTCTGTAAACTGTGAAGGATGTTTACAATGAACAGTTTGGGTGATTGTATGATCATCTGACCGCTAAGGTTTCTTGCCCCAGCTTTCCCAGATCTCAGTAATTGACTTGGTGTGTACAAGGCTACTATTGCCAACAGCAAAGGTGGTCAAAACTCTAAAAATAAAATCCAAGTTGTGATGAATCAGAATTACGAACTGGAAAAAAAAAACCCAAAACACACATCATATCCAGTATATCCGGCTCATTTAAGACTCAGGATCAGCTTGTGTGACTCATTTGCTTGTTTGATACTATTTGGACGTCTGATGGACTACAGACTGTGTAACTGTACACAACGTTTCATAATGTCATCCTCCTCTGCACAGTGACACAGGATGGGTGGTTTTTTCCACATTTCCCAGATTACATTATAGACATTTAGGAGAAATGGGCCCGTTTTGTATTAATAACACACTGACATCACTTTCATATCTATACTGCAACACAGCGGCAGTAAATAACAGCCCATAATAAAGCCCATTATGGAATACAACATTTGCATTTCCAGGTGTGTTGACTCAAAATATTCATTAACTCTCCAGTGTATGACTGTCCTGATGGTGTGAACATTTGTCCCATCTCCGTTGACTGTTTTTCCCTGCCCTCCCTATCACATACAGCAGAGTGGTTAGCAAATAATCTAACAGTGAAATCAGACACGGCCCAAAGGTCCATCTGACAGCACACAGGCGCTCCAGGTTTGAAAGAACAGAAACCCAGGAACAAACACGCTCACAGGAAATACTGTAACTCCTTTTTTTGTGAGGCAGACTATGCATTCCAGTCAAAGGTATGTTTCAACATGCAGCAAAGTTTGCCCAAGAAAAATATTACCTCCTCATCTTCCACAACTCATTTTCCTATTGGACAACTGGATGTGGTCGCTTTTTTCGACTGGATCCAAGCATAAATAGAAACTGCAACAATTACTGGCAACAGGAAATTCTTTCTTAATTTCTTTGTGGGTTGTATTTGGAGGGATTCTGAAGCAAAAGCTAAACAGATTTCTATTTTCTTTAATCGGTTTTAGAGCTACTTCAGCTGAAACACAACTGACCCCAACCCCTGCAGCACAGTCAAATATTTACATGACACCCAAATGACACATGCCACTGTCACAGTGTTGTCCCTGAGAAAAACAACACACTCAAGCTGCCTCTTAAGCAGAGAAATACCACTAAATCCTCTTACGGCCCGAAGGACTAAACACAGCCGAGCTGGACACTATTCAGCACATGATGATCAATACGACTACATGAGAAAAGCACCACTCACCGGCAGCTGGTCTCTTTCTGCTCTAACAAAGTCAAGTGTACTGACTGCTGTCTCAGGCAATGTTGGCTGGACTGTGACGCAACCAGTCTTCCTATCCATAGCTTCAGGGCAGGAGAAGAAAGAGAGATAGACAGGAGGGGCGGTGAACAAGACCAAAAAAGGAGGAAGTGAGAGGAAAAAAAAAAAAAAAGAAAGAACAGGGTATTCCAAGTTAAATCAGAACTTTGACTGAATGTGATTTGGACGCAAGCTGCTCCAAATATGACATGGAAATTGATTATTTGGAAACCACTTCCAATTTTGTATAAAAGAATATGGAAAGGAGAGAACGCTGGTGGGTGCCAGGGGGTACACTGGTCTGTTGATATAAGAAGCAGATGTGAAATATGCAGACATAAGGAGGAAAAACAAGACTTAAAAAAAAGTGCTGGTCTGCACAGATGTGAGTGTGTGCTACCTTCACAGCCTCACACAGACAGAAACAAAGACAGATTTCCCAAAAAATAAAACCAGTCAATGAAGATCTGTCCTGAAGCTGCAGCAATTAGTCGACCGACAGAAGATTAATCTATCAATCGTTTGACATTTCCTCAAATGGGAAGATCTGCTGCTTTTCCTTCTCTTAACAATATAATCAGTTCAATATCTTTGAGTTTGGACTGATGGTTGATCAAAACAAGGCATTTGATGACGTCACCGTGAGGCATTTTTCACTGTTTCCTGGCGTTTCATAGACCTAACGATTAATCAATGAATCGCTAGATGAAAACAATCATTAGTCGCAGTCCTACTGTAGTTCTGCTATCCTTTCCTTTTACAGAGAATGAATGAAGAGTGTGACAACACATGCTAATGCAGAGACTTTCTAGACACAAACACTCTCAGCATATCATATATTGTTTAATAAAAGTGCCGTCACACTAGAATCCAAGAGAAAGGTCTTGGTTTTAACATTATATTTACCTACCATAGAAAAACTCCACTTCCCAGGAAAGGATCCCCCTTTGAGTTTCAGTGGAAGAGCCAATCAATATCTCCAACGTCCAATAAACAGCAGGTGGTGAAAGTTTAAGTCCCAACCCGAATCGAACTTGCTCTGCAGTCCCTCAGATGAGTGTCAGTGCCTTTCGAGTACCTAAAATAATCCCGATCTTCAGGGTGAAAACACCGGACGGAGTTAATCTGACAGACTTGGTGGGATCGATGACAGAGCTGAGAGGCTCACTCTGTTTACTACAGCAGTCTACTGGGAAGACACACAGACGCACACAAACATACACACACGCACAGACAGAAAATCAACCCCGCCCATCTTCTCAATCACACCCCCACAAGCTTGCACGCATCCTGGCTGACGCATGTAAACTCCCACTGAAACTGATCTCTTTTCTCCTGAGAATTAGCAAAGTTTTCCGTCTGACGAACACTTTTGTGAAGTTTCAGCTGATCCTGATGCAACTCGAACTCAAAGAGCAATTGTCACATTTTTTGTCTCCCTCGTGTCTGTGCTGAGCTCTCCTGCTTGATTTAGCACTTCGTTTGAACTTTGACCCTGAGGGGACAGGAGGTTAATGAAGGAGTTCAGCAGGGTTTCTTCAAAAGTGCTGACCGAGGGGAGAGCGGGAAGTAAATCTGTTCAAACTCAACCTACACACAACCAGCATTTATAATACCGCAGTCCTACTAACTTCTGTTCAGTCCAAAATCAAAAACGGATAACAAAAAAACCTCCAAAAATCTAATGAGAAATAATGAAAAATTACATTCTGAAACAAATGCCTTCGGTGTGGTGTACTGGTGAAACGATTACTCGATTAATTGATTAGTCAATTGACAGTTTGAAAATCGATTGACTGTTTGAGTTGTTTTTTTAAAGGAGAAATCCACATATTCTATGTGTCAATTTACTTGTTAGCAAACAGTACGACTCAGCCTATGAAAACAGTTGTGTAATGTCTTCTGTGGCTCTTGAGGAGCTTTGTCACGTACGAGAAAAATAACCCTGATGATGTCACAGATGACCCTTGACTTTTGTCAGAATCAGCTTTATTGGCCAGGTATGTGTGCACATACAAGGAACTTGACTCCGGTTTTTCTTTGCTCTCAGCGTACATACACAGAAATAGACTTACACACAGCTTAAAACAAGGACAACAAGCT
>NTHP01000068.1:709540-731319 GCA_003416845.1 Oplegnathus fasciatus | reverse complement strand
ACCGTGAGCTCGACCCTCCCTATGTGCTCGCAACTGCTCAACACTCGCTCGCTCATGAAGTTGACTTTTGAGACTTTGGAGGTGGGGATGGAATAGGCAGTGGCTGATGTGGCCCCTTCTTTGATTCCTTTTATTGGTCACTTTCAAGCCCCCCCCCCCAATCGGTCAAAATTCATTATCCTTCCAAAATACTAGAAGTTGAAGCCTACATTGAGCCGATTATGAAATCATGGTGTGTTTAACTTTACCTAATCTGATAAGCATTTTAATTGTACTCGTGTATTATTTCTCCAGTAAATCAATTTAGCAATATGTGTAGATGTTGGAATATGTAATAAGTAATTTTCAGAGACAATTCAAGTACGTAAATCAATACGCAAAACAATTATTAACATTGACATGCACTAAAAGTAGTCTAACTAAACTGCAGCAGTGAGTCTCACCAAACCCGGCAGGCAGCCAGGAGTAGTATCCAAAGGCTGATGAGCACTGAGCGTACTGTTTGACACTGGTGCATTAACAAATCTTAGCACAGAGCTACCTTTGTCACACAGTACTCAAGTGAGTTTTAAATCTGTTCAATAATGTAATGCTCCCAACAGCTGATCTTACAGCTGCTTCCTTGACAGAAGAACCCGGCATGAGGTCGTTTTAGTAACAACAACTACGAAGATAATGAACCCCCAATTTCTAGTCAGTCTAGCAGCACGAAAACTGTCTCCTGAGCAGCTGCTGTGTGTGAACGTCTGTGGATGTGAAGCGGGGAATGAAAGGTTGGAAAAGAGCATGCACACTCTCCCTTCCCTTCATAAACAAATTAACACCAGAGTATCTCAACGGTCAGCTTCATGTTGAAAAGTGATTAGGTAACTTTTCCTCCCCTGATGTCTAAATGTCTCCAGAGTCATCAGAGCACTGCAGACCATTTCCATTAGTGGGCTTGCATTACTTCATAAAGTAAACTTTCCAAGAACTTTACAGTTATAGCTGAGGTCACATCCTTTTACATTTTTCCCCCAGAAAACCAATTTAAAGACTCTGTAGTCTGCAGTCACTCAAGTACAATACAAGCTGTGAGAAATACATGCGGGTAGCAATCAAGCAAAACTGATGAACATACTGTATTTTCCTGTTCTGAAATAAATCAACTGCGACAGCTTACTTTTGAAGGCCATGGAAACATTTGCAAAGAGAGAAAAAGGTGAAGAAAGAAACATAACATTATTGAGCATATCCATAAAATGCATGGCAGTTTTGCCTGCCAGGACCTTTTTAAGCATGAACAGAATATTCCTCAAAAGAGCCAAAAGGACAAGAAGTATGAGGAGGAGAGGCAGGTAAACTAAGAGGATACAGGCAGCTGTTTTAAATAGTTCTGTGGTCCATACATGCTGAGTGACTGACTGCTCCCACCTTCCAGGAGAAGTGAATCCCTGCAGGCTTAAAGATGGACTACAATCAGGCGGATGGGAGGGTGTTAGTGTAACTGCATGACACCCAGAACTTAATCCATCTCTACCAGGAAATGGCACCTAATACCTTCAGTGCCCTTCAGCCCTTTGACACATACAGAAAGTGGGCATCTGGCCCAATGAGGGTGTTTACTTAGCAGCTCCCTGTCAGTGTCAGTTAGGTGAGATTTTCGGCCAAGCAGGTTAGTGGAACAGAAAGAAATGTCAAGTTAGTAGATCCCGCCTGTATTTGTAAAAAAGCAAAACACGAACGAAAAGAAAAACCAATTAGACAACTTAAAAAAAAAGAGCACAGTTAAAGGTTAAATGATTCAACCACAAGTAATAAGGTGATTCTGTGTGAGGTATATCATAAGGGTGCGTCTGTGCTTGTCTGACTAATATGATATTGCTTCTCCCAAAACATCAGCAGAGGATTACTCATAATATGTGAATGAACGGGGGCAGAAGTGAGGGAGAGAATAAGAAAAGGGAGAATGGAAGTCAGCCGAAAACACAATGGTGATGAGGGGTGGCATGAGACACACAAGCCAGGTTTCCTTTGAAATGTAGCACAGTTTTTTAAAAGAAAATCTGCAAAAGAAAATACGAATGAATGCTTGTTTCCATCCACTATCGTTGTGTACATTGAGATAAAAAGCTGGTGCCATTAAACCATTGCAGAAGAAGAGGACACAACAAGATGACGTAATTAAAAGAGTGCCAGTGAAACCTCAAACGGTAGAAAACATGTTTCATGTATAAATTCGGTAAAATTACAGTCTCCTCATCACTCCACACGGATTATTTTTCATCTCTTCAACAAAGCGGAAAGTGTCTTTATCGATGAGGCAACTTTTCCACCTCCAAACATAAAAACGTTTTTGCGATGTTTCTACTTTTTTTCAAATTTCGGCCTTTTCCACTCCAGTTTTTGCGCAAATTTAAAAAAGGTGCATAAAAAACAGGTGGATGGAAAGTGCACTTACAGAGAGAGAGAGAGAGAGAGAGAGAGAGAGAGAGAGAGAGAGAGAGCCCAAAAGTCAAAGCCAGCTGACTGAAACTTCTCCTCATCCTTTCGGTCTCTGTCAAACCGAGACTTTCTTCAGATTATCCCTGTGCCTCCAGCTGTTTGGGCTGGGAGGGGCCCGTTTCCAAGGAGACCCACACCTTACGAGCTGTCTTGTCTGGTCCTGTCTCGTCAAAGTTGAGTTGAGGGAGGGAGGGAGGAAAATGAAGGAGACGGGGGCAGAAGCGAAGAGGAGGGAGGGAGGGGGGGCAAGCGATCAGGGATAATAGGCCCTTCTATGTGGGAGTCTGGATTCAGGGAGCAAGCTCAGACTAGCATTGAGCGCTAACCAACATAATCTGAAATGAATCCCACCAACTCAGAACTAACACTGGACTGAACGTCATCTTCCAGTTGGACACCTGTAGGCTGATTTTAAATCCACACTGGCTTGCAGAAGCCCACAGCAAAGCATCCAAATACACCAGCAAGCCCTCTTGGAAACACATGTGTCGGGCCATCTAAAAGCCTTCTATAACCCCTTTGAGTGCTGTTGTGTAATGTGGTGACAGTGCTGAGCTACAGCAGCACAAGTACAGAGGCTGACACCTGGTGTGATTTCAGTAAATTATGGTGCAGGTGAACTCATTCAGTTCCAGGCCAGTCATGCTGTGACTGGAAGAGACGCAGCCCCGTCGGGAGCTGATATATGGCAGCAGGAGACCAAAGGCAGGCCTGCCTGGGAATAAAATGGTTTAAATGCAGTGCAGGACTGGCCTCAGATTCTCTCCCTGTCTGTCTGTGTTTGTGTCTGCTCCGTGTCCTGTTGCCAAGCCGCCGGCATATCAAACAGACTATTCGTAGTGCTTTAAAAAACTCTTAAAATGAAATATAAAAGTTCATGTTTTTTCATTTTTGGAGTATAAATGCATTCTTTGATGCATCTAAATCTGTTTAGTGGGTGGAGTGGGCTAAAGTAAAGGGATATATTTATGTTCCCATTCTTCCTAGAAATGTGCCTCTCACTTGTGAGGCAAATACTGCAGGTCAGGATTGCCATGACATTGCCCCCTGCTGTTTAAAGCTTGCTACAGGCAATACATGTGTTAACTCTTGAGCAACAGCCATAAGATTGAGCTAAATGAGAAATACACTGCCAGAAATGATTACACAGTGCAATAGATTTTATCTTTTATAGTCCGGGAATCCTCAAACTATCGTGACTCACCTACTCACTGTTCTTACTTCACACCAAAGTACTAAAATCTCCAGAAATAATAGGAATTGTGACATCTGGGGATATCCCCTCTTTACTAGGACAGAAAAGATCACTGTGCGGTCAAGCAATGAGAACTAAGTGTAAAAAAAACCCATGACGCATCATGATGCAATAATTTGAGGTCTAAAAGCCAACTGATGAATCAAAAAATGTAATATTTTCCTGGAAGGTCTTCAAATGTCAACACTTACTGACAGTGAAACAGCCATTGTGTGCATTGTCTGAATTTCAGCATTTTGCAGAGCTTGACTGGAGGAAACAGTGACTCCTAAAGAAAATACAGTGCCTATAAAAAAGTATTCATCCCCCCTGGAAGTTTTCATGTTTTACTGTCTCACAATATTAAATCAAAGTAGATTTAATGTGGCTTTTTTGACACTGAACAACAGAAAAAGACCCTTTAATGTTAAAGTGAAAACAGATCTCTACAAAGTGACTAATTGCAAATATAAAATACAAAATAATTGTTTGTAGTGTAAGTCTAAAGTTTGACCTTGAGAGTAAGTCAATTAGCACAGTAAAACATTTAAAGCTGCTACAGTAAATATTTCCATATTATCAATGGAACAAATAAATACTTATATGTGAAAGGGGTCTCTTGTGGTTACAAACCCACAGAAGATTATCACCCTCGCTACAGCTCCCTTCAGCTCTGTGGAGCTTTATAGCGTCTTTTAGCTCATTGTTTGGGTTTTTTGGTGAGCACAAGGGTTTTCAGCTGATGTGGGCAGAGCTTTTTTTGATAAACCTACCGTATGTTACCTGTCCAGAACCAAACGGCATACAGACAAAGTTAGCGACTAGCTGGTGAACGTAGTGGAGCATTCAGCAGCTAAAGGGGCAGCTACAAGGAGAGTGAATATTGGACTTAAATTCATCAGATGGCCAGAAACATGACTCCATATGAATTATAATGTTCTTCTTTATCTGCTGGATGTGCAAAAAGGCAAATATTTGGTCACAAATTCAACACATCATTTATAAAGGTGATAATATGTTAATGTTGTGTTTACAGCTTGTTTTGCTGCCCCAAAGTGGTCAAAAACATCAATGCACCCAGGTTAAATTACTGTTGACTGAAACAGCTCTGTTGCTTTTTACAATTTAGTACATTTGAAGATGCTTATAAGTTCTTCCAAAGAACATGAGAATCGCTGCTAGAAATCAAATTAAATTCTTGTTTAAATTGTTGTTTTGCTAATACCTAGTAAGACAGATTCTCTAGTCCTCTTTGTCTTTTTAGCCCACTCTTTATCTGCTGTCAACCTGTCCCCCTCCTCCTCTCTGCCTGCCCGTCTATCCCAGTCCACACAAGTCTTTCCCTAATCTCCTTACATAACAACATCAACCCTGACCCTGACCAAGGAGACAGGTGGCGTCAGACACTGTGCGTGTCCCACACTGCCTGCCCCCACTTTGCCACAGCAGGTCATATAAATACAAATGCAATACACATACTTTAAAATACAGCACATGAACTCACCTTCTGCCTCATTCACAACTCTGCAAACACATTAAAAAAAAAACGAGGGAGCTTGTCATGTGAGAGGGGCCAGGGAAAGTGGGGTTGGGGGACTCAATAATGTGAGGAGCAGGGAAAGAGGCAGTAAGGATAGTTCAGGTTAAGCTCTTTGGCTCTCTCTTCTTCCCTCACTTTATTATTCCCGGTTGCCATGGAGAAAAACTATATATAACCGTCTCTCTCTCTCCACGTGCTGACTGAATTCACCATCTTTTTCTCTCTGTCATTTTCCCTTTCCACTGTTTCCGCAGAGAGGACAGCAAAGGACAACATCTTGATTCAATGGGGAAAATCCGTCTAATGCTCAGCTCTAGTGGCAGGAGGGAGCTGACAAACCAAAACAGCCCAGAGATCCGACAGACAGACCAAACCAGACACTATGTCGGTTTGCCTCGGTCTTCTGGCCAGACTCCCATTTTCAGAAAACCAGTGGCTTCAAAGGAATAATTCATTTCACAGTCTAGTGGCCAGACACAGAGCCCCGACATGCACGCCCCTTTTAACACCTAAAAGAAGAAAAGCAGATTTGCCACTCACTGCTTCACCTTCACTGTGTTGTAATGCAACACAAGAGAGATGCAATAACCTCTGGGGACATTCGACAAAAAGGGTCAAAAGCTTAGGGGCACCTACAGGAGTTATAGGGACAGTCAGGGTGTGTGCATCTTCATTTTTAAGCTTCTAGTAAAAAGCACTTTTTGAAGTGTCCTGGTAGTTTAGGTTTAAGGCGCTGGCTATATAATAGCACAACAAGTCCTGCAAATTACTATGATGTATGTAGTTGCTATCAAAATGACACATATAAGCGCTTTCTGTTTGGATGTCTCTATCGGCAGGACAACCAAAACCATTGCAAATCACAGTTGCAAAAACAGCACTTTAAGGCTAAAGTTTGGTAAGTTTTAGGCACAAAATCGACTTGGTTATGGTCAAGTAGAGATCATGGTTTGGGCTAAAATAACTACTTGGTTCAGGTCAGAGGACGTTTGTCATCATGGTTACAATAATAACCACTTGGCTAAGATTCGGGGACAATTGTGGTCGTGGTTAAAAGAAGCCAACATTGCCTGTCGGTAAGAAACAGGAAACAACAGTGTCCCGTGGCAAAGACTGACGTTTAGTTAACCCATTCAACCACACTGATCTCCTCTCTCTGCAGACTGTGTGGCTCTATAACAACGTTATACTATTTCCTTTGCTCTGACAGATAAGACTCATAATTCTTATGGCGGCGAGAGGTTTTTGTCACCTTTTGGGCATTGTCCCTGGTTCGACTCCAGACGGGGACACTTGTTACATATCATTCACCATGTTTGTCGTTCTACCCTCATTTACTCTCATCTCTCTGCTGTCCACTGTCTCATGAAGGCACAAAGATAGTTACAAAAACGCCACTTAAACAGACAATATAAGAGCTGTTTTGCAACTACAATGAAAATGAAAACGAACAAACACAACTGTCATAGTTCGATATTTTGGCTCGATGCAACTGGGCCGGTTTGTCACAAGAAAAACAGCTCTTACAGTAACTTAAAGCAATGGTTCGACATTTTGGGAAATGCACTTATTCGCTTTCTATCGGAGAGTTAGATGAGAAGATTGCTACCACAGCCAGTTAGCTTAGCTTAGCATAAACACTGGAAACAGGTGGAAACAGCTAGCCTGGCTCTGTCCAAAAGTAAAAAAAATCCACCTGCCAGCACCTCTGAAGCTCATTAATTACCACGTTATATCTTGTTTGTTAAGTTTGTACAAAAAATGAATTGTAAAAAGGACAATTAGGGGTTTATGTACCAGACTATTTCTTGGCCAGGCACAGTAACTTCCTCTGCGAGGTTGCTAGGCAACAAGCAGAGACTTTTTTAGTTTTTAGACTTTGTGTTTTTGTATGGATTAAACAGAAGAGATGTAACGTGTTATTTAGGGAGTTTTAGAGGTGCTGGTAGGAGGATTTTGTTACCTTTGGCTAGCCAGGCTAGCTGTTTCCACCTGTTTCCAGTCTTTATGCTAAGCTAAGCCAACCAGCTGTTGGCTGTAGCTTCATATTTACCGTACAGAGAGTGGTACTGATCTTCTCATCCAATGAATAGCGAATAAGCGTATTAACCCAAAACTGTCGAACTTTTCCTTTAAGTGAAGATAAGCCTGCTAACTGTCGCACCTTGTTTAAGTTGACCTGGCAGGATTAAGGGTCTTACCTTAGAGGCCCTCCGGCGCTCAGGACACTCAGGATGCTGGCACACCACCCAGTCCTCCTCCTGGACGGGCTTGTCATCTGAAACAGAACACACAAGTCAATTTGACATCTCTCTTTATCACTAAAACACCAAACCAGCCACCCAGCCAGCTACACATCCATTAACACACCTTTCTTGGTAAAGCTGTAAAAACATTTTGTAGACAAGAAGACTGAAGTCACTGCCTGTGTTTATATAAGGATGGAGTGAAAAAGAGGGAGGGAGACTATGAGCACAAGAAACACTCTCACATAGTAACAGAGGACCAAGAAGCCATGTCATAAAATGAAAAAGGAGAACTCTGGTTGAAGAGATTTCTTGAAGGAAAGGTAAACAGAGGGAAGAGGGTGGGGTGTGTTGTTGGGAGGAGATCAGAGAGAAATGAGTAACGACCAAAGAGACAGGAAGAAAATGGAGCAAATGAGAGGAAGCCCCATTCTGGTTTTTGCACAAAAGTGCACTCATCATGGGTAAGCTCACTGTACTCTCACTCCACAATAACAAATCACCATTGTCAAATAAACCTCTAAAATCTACTTGACTTGTTGGCCAACGCTGCATTGAGGGTATGATAAAAGGCAGTGTTTACGTCTACATCTTCTACATGTACACACACGATAAAGATATCATAACAGAGACCCTGAGCGCGCCCAATATTTATCTGTCTGCCTAATGAGAAAAACAGAGAATACACGTGCAGGAAGGAGAAAGTAAGAGCAGGGAAGGGAAGAAGAAATAGCTGAAGGGGGGATTGGGACAGACGGTAAAGGTGCTTGTTGCAGAAAGTCTCCAGTTTCCAGGCATGACAGGACTTTGTAGCAAAACCTTTCCAGCAAGCTCAGATAACCTGTTCATTGTAATGTCACCTCCCCCTGTTTGGCCGAGTCACACATGTAATATCATTACTAAATCATCAGTAATAGAGATGGGTGCTGCGAGAAAATGAAGTCACTTGGTGGCTGAACTTAAAGGCCAACTTCAAACAATAATTTGTCACCGTGAAAGAAGTGGTGAAGCAGCCGAGGCCCTTCTCTGAGCTGGCGTACGGAAACAAGTCACCTTGAGTCATCCACTTGGCTACAGCTACACTCGCAGGTCAAGGGTGCTCGTGAGGAAGAGGGAAAAACACTGTAATTGGTGCATACCGCAGAGCCCGTGGCTTCCCCACTGGGAAGGGAAGGGTCAACCTGTCTGCAATGAATTTGCTCAATGGAAGTAAAACCAAGACTAAGAGTCTACAGCCATGTTAGCAGCTCTGTGTAATTAGGCACAGTGGTGCTTTGAGCTAATGCAGGTGTAATGTTTACCACTGACACCATCTTAGTTTACCATGTTAGCATGCTAACATTTGATAATAAGTACAAAACAAAGTACAGCTGAGGGTGATGGGAATGTCATTAGTTTTCAGGTATTTGTCACAAAACGAAATACACTTTGACCTGATGATGGCGCTATATGAAAAGTTAAGGGATCACCGAAGATAGTACAATTCAGAACAATTTGGAACATGAATCTCTGTACCAAATTTCATGGTAATCCATCAAATAGTTGTCAAGACATTTTACTAAAAGGCAAAAGTCAACGTGCTGGTGCTGCTAAAGGAAATGTTTGGACCACCAAAGTCAGGAGGATTCATCCTCTGTGGACCATGAATTGGCTGCACAGTTGTGTGCTAATCCATCAAGATGATGTTGAGATATTTCACAGAATAAGTGAAAACTTTGACCTGCTGGTGGCGCTAGAAGAAAGGCAGGAGATCACCAAAGTCATTAGGATTCGTCCTCTGGGGAGCATGAATGTCTGCACCAAATTTCATACCAATCCATCTGATAGCTGTAGAGATATTTCAGTATGGACCAAAGTGGTGGCAGCTAGCGTGGCTTAAAAGCCCTTTCAACAAGTCCACCGAGGCAGAATGTATTTTGTCAAACTTCCACCACCTTCCAGGAAAAGATTTTTTAAAAAGTCTCTCTTGTGTCTCTGCTGTGCTGGGAGCAGGCCGAGACGCGCTCTCAGCTCCGACTGAGGCCTCTGCCAGCGGGCCTCAAGCTAATGGCTCCCTCAGGGTTTACAAGCAGCAGGCTGCAGAGGGAGCCTCCAGCTTTTATGGAGTGTTTCCCAAAGAGGCAGAACTTTCTTTACCGCAGCGAGACTTCACAGATGACTTACATTCATCAGGTGGACAGAAACAAGTAAATGCTAATGTTGTAAATAAGCAACTGTTCGCTAACGAGTTAGCCATATTCACTTAAAAGGTGATAACATCGATGTTTTATCCTAGTGGCCGCAAAATCAGTTATTGCAGGTTAAAGAGCTAAAACTTAAATCAAAGACCGACATTCAAAGAACTAAAACTGAAAATGTATCAGATAGATTACATATGCTATTAAGCTAAATGACTACATGAATGTTTTTTTGTATCAATATACAAATCTACGTATTTTACCAACTTGGAAATGGATCCAAAAGAACCAGTTATCAGAGCCCAACCCTGACTGGCACTTTTTATTCAAAATTCAAACTACTGAAACGCGAAAAAATAAATATTTAATCTGTAGTGATCGGTCAGAATTCAAAATTCGGTGTATAAACACAAAAGGCTGTGCCTTGTAGTCCACTTGGTGGCATTTGTAAAATCAAAAAACTACCAACCTCAGAAGCATTTTGGATTTGACCAGTGGTGAACAAAGTACACAACCCCATTACTTGAGTCAAAGTATAGATAGTCAAATATTACTCCACTACAAGTGAAAGTTGCTCAGTCAAATTTTTACTTGAGTAAAGCACTGGAGTACTTGCTTTTAAAAGTACTGAAGTATTCAAAAGTACATTTCTTTTTAATGTCAGCGCATTGCTGTATTCACAACGCATTTACAGAACCTAGTAACTCTCTGAAACCACCTAATGAATGCACTGACTTTCTTGTACAGTAGAACCACTATGCTACACAAAGCATATAGAAACACCTACAAAAACTTGAATCAACAAAGAGGACAGCCCTTGTCATTTTCATTTTTTATTTAAACACCCCTCCCCCCCACACACATATATGAGATATGGCCGTGGGTGCTCTGGTTCGGAATTGCCGTGTTTATCTACCGTCGCCATTGCCACCGCCGAGTTAGTCGTTTTTGCTCTTTGCTAACAAAATGGAACGGATGCGTTTTACTTTGAAAGCGGATGTCTTGCTTGCACTTGTTTCACAGAGCTGGATGACGTATTTCCGCTTTTACATCAAACCCAATTGAGAGCGGATACTGTGATTGGCCACATGAATCCAACAGCTGATTTCAAAGCTGCTTAAAAGTAACGAGTAACGACAACCTTCATAGAAATGTAGTGGAGTCAAAAGTACAATATTTGTCTTTGAAATGTAGTGGAGTAAAAGTCGTAAGTTTCCAAAAAAGTCAAATACTCAAGTAAAGTACAGATACTCGAAAAATGTACTTAAGTACAGTACTCGAGTAAATGTACTTCGTTACTGTCCACCACTGGATTTGACACAATAGATGGAGAAGTTGTGGATAAAGGTATGGCTGACTTTGTAAAACTTATTTACAGTTACATGACAACAAATCTGACAAGTCATCTTTTAGCTTGTCATGTAAAAGGGGCAGTGGAGGCACCACAAATGAACGTGTCAACATGGGTTAAGTTATGGGTTACTTCTCCTTCATTCAAACTTAATTTTAAAAAAGTGATAACTGAGTCATAACCTCAAATCACTCTGTTGCCCACTGTCCTTAATCTCAAGCCTCTTCTTAGCCCCTTAAACTCTTAGCCCTCTCTTTACTACTTGATGTTGTATCGTAAAATCTCTCTATAATCTGCCGAAGCTCCATCTTCTCTCCTACTTGCTCATATCTTGCTGACTCTCCCTCTTTCTCTCTCTCTGATGAACTGGAATTCCTGAACTCAGCACTGCTGATTAAGCCAAAAGCAAACACAAGCACACACTATACACGAACACACGTGACAGCAGACAATGAGTTTGCACACTAAAGAGACAGTGGAGCATCCCATCTACGCAGCTCTCTGCTGGCTTGCTCACCGCAGAGAGAGAGAGAGACACTGCCTGGGG
The DNA here is from genome assembly GCA_003416845.1 of Oplegnathus fasciatus. Taxonomy (NCBI): domain Eukaryota; kingdom Metazoa; phylum Chordata; class Actinopteri; order Centrarchiformes; family Oplegnathidae; genus Oplegnathus; species Oplegnathus fasciatus. The sequence goes on along the minus strand of NTHP01000068.1, from coordinate 719,740 downwards.
CAAAGACCCATTAGGCACCCATAAATGAGCCAGAGCAGCGGGGGCAAGTTCAAAATGATGCACACTTGAACACGCAAGATGTACTAAGTATTGCAACATGTCCACCTCCACTTCCTCATTTTGTAACCATAATGCAGCTATGAACGTGGTTTTAAAGTGGAAATTAGTCAGGGTTCTTGCATTCCCTTTTAATGAAGCTGCACTTTCCTTCCTTACTGTCAAATCTTCATGTGTGCCAACCACGGAGGGAAATGTAAAAGCATTCAAGAGCTGAAATAATTTGTTTATCGATCACGTAGTCGATCAGAAAATGAATCAACAACAAATCAAGTCATTTATCAAGTAAAACACGGCAGAAATGTGTGGCCTTCAGCTTCTCAAATGTGATGATATTTGTTTTTCTCTGTTTTATATTGTTGTGAAGTGAATACCTTTAAATTTTGGACTGCTGGTCAGAAAAAAACAAGCAATTTGAAGATTAAGGAAATTAATTTTTCATTCACTGATTAAAATAGCTAAAAGATCAATTGATAATGAGTATAGCCATTAGCATTCAGTGGCTAGTACCGATTGTTGTAGCTGTGACAGAAAATGAAGTACACAATATACATTTTATATTATACTGTAGGAAATATGTCACTAGTTGTTTCTTTAAAGCATTATTCATGCAGCTCTTTTATTTTTATCTCCTCTACATGTTTTACTGGTGAGCATGTTGACTTTTTGTCTGGGACATTCAGCTTTAGCCTCAGTCTTTTTGCATCATTACACAGCACTGAGTTAGCATGATATCAGGTATGTATAGCCATCAAATACATATTTAAGACCCTTTCGCAGGGCTCGGATTTTCACAGAAGTCACCTGGAAACATTAAAAAGTCAACAGGAGACAGAGTTTTGATAAAATCTGCCAGCAGCGGTCATGGTTTCAGCCGATAAAATCAACTGTCTGCTACTAAAAATGAGAGGCCTGATGTCTGAAGTCGAGGAACCATTGTTTCAAATATTACCTTGAATTTTGAGTGGTAAATTTGTCACCGTTATCATTGCAAACTACATAGTGTCAGTGATATACTGGCGCACTTTTGGTCTGAGATGCAATCAAATATCAAACTCCCAAAAAGCTCAACCAGATCTTCTATCACCACATCACGCCTTGCCGTGTTCGCTACTCATACTCTTCATTTCCTCTCGCACCACCGCCTCCCTCAGAGCCTCACCAGAACTCCATGTTTAGGCGTGGAGAGGCCGAGCCGAGCACACGTTTAGCCGTGAGCCCTACACCCATTTTTATGAGGAATGTTAAGAATGCTTCACTCTGCCTTCTATTTCAGATCTCATCATGGCACATGAAGAGTGGGCGAGCTTATTCTATTCTTTGCACACGCTTCGACTCCTCTCCTCATTATCACATAATGTTTTCGAGAGCCCCTCCATCCCTCCACCCCGTATGTAACGTAACATGCACCTCCTTGCCAGGAGATAGTTATGAAAAGACTCCTGAGAGACGAACACAGATGGCAGGCAGGCGGGATGGCATACGGACTGGGAAACCTGGCAAAGAGATAGCCATATCAGCACATGAAGTGGTAGCAGGCAGACAGGAAAGTGAGACCATACGATACACAAATGTGGAATGAATAGACAAGAAGGTAAGGAAGCCCTGCAGCAAAGAAAGGCAGGATCTATCAGGAGGGTCTGGTTAATAGATGGACAGATCTATAGGCCTGAGCAGGAAGAGAAGGAACTTCTGTGGAATTTCTTGCTGTGTAAAAATGTTTCATGCACAAGCCATTGTCAAATAAGTGCAAAATTGAATATAAAATATATATATAACAAATAAATACACCGCAAGTCACCAAATTAATTTTACAGATTAGGTAAATACAGATATGACGACCAGAGAGTTGCCTGTCTAGGAGAATCCTCTCCAAATTTGATCGGTTGAGACCAGACAGGATTACTGTCCCATTACCACTAACTTCTTGATGGGAAAGCAAATTTGAAAGGAATAGTTCAACATTTTTTCTTCGATTTCTTGCTGAGATACAGATGAGAAGATTGATACCACTCTCTTATCTGTGCGGCCGATATGAAGATGGAGCCAGGAGACAGTTAGCATAGCTTAGCATAAAGACTGGAAACAGGGGGAAACAGCTAGCCTGGCTCTGTCCGAGGGTAATCTGTCTTCTAGCCCCTCTAAAGCTCACTAATTAGCATGTTATAGCATGTTTGTTTCATTCATGCAAAAACTGACATGTTGCAGTTTTAAGGGGGGGTTATGTGCCAGACTGTTTCTTGGCTGGGAGCAGTGACTTCTTGGAGTCAGGCAACCAGCAGAGACTCACTGCTCCAAGGCAAGAAATACTATTTATGTTAAGCTAAGCTAACTTTAAAAGGACATTAAAGGTATAGTCCGACATTTTGGGAAATACACTTATTATGTTCAGAGTTTGATGAGAAGATTGATACAACTCAATTCTGTCAATTAAATATGAAGCCAGGAGACTGTTAGCTTAGCTTAGCATAAAGACTGGAAGCAGAGGGAAATAGCAAGCATCTTTAGAGCTCACTAATTAACACATTATATCTTCATTGTTTAGTTGGACAGATATGATAAAGGTATCAATCTTGTCATCTAACTCTTGGAAACCCAGCAAGGCTGTCAGACAGGGATGTAGGTGTTTGTGTACTTACAAAATTTTGATGACAAAACAGAAAACTTTGTTTATTTATTCCTAGCTTTCTGGAAAAGTTACTTAAATATCTAACATTACATTTCAAACTTAAAATCACACAATTCTGACACCTAAAAGGCACTGCTCAGTGAATAACAACCCAAACCTTTACTGCTGAAACCCAGTATCCCTCCACAGGTGAATGGGTAGTGAGCAGACCTTAAAACACAAGCAGGTTGCAGCTGTTTCTAATGCTGAGGGTTCAGTGGCAGCGGGGGCAGGACACAGCCCTCCTGCTTAATGTTGTTTTACCCCCATAGTGGTTAAATCACACACATGTGCAACACACACTCTCCTACCCCCTCCCTCCATCTTTCTCCCTCCTCCACCACATCTGAGCAAAACCAAGGTCCCTATGTATAAAACTTAAAACCACAGAACAACAAGTGTAAACTGTTCCAGAGAGAGGGGGAGGGGCAGTCAATCAATTTACAAGATGGAGGAAAACAAATAATAACTGATTTATTCTGCTGACTCATTATGGAATTATTTAATGGCAATGACAGTTGAAAGAAATACAGCTTTCTCAAGTCTCTCCATGCATGTCTGGGGTCTACATTACGGTAAAGTATTAGCCGAAAACTCAATACCCTGTCACCATATTTAAGGAGGGTCATGAGGGGATTACGGCATATCTTGAATTTTTCAGGGCATTTATGTCAAAGTACAGTAATTGTACAAGCTGATTATTATATAATCGTGTGGCCTTTTGTGTCAGACTATTCTTTTTATGGGCTTTATTGGCGCTAAACTCAAAGCAAAATAGAAGCATGTTCTGCTGTTACTGGAACCCGTGGCTGAGTATGACCTGAGGAATGCCAGTGTGTGCTTGTACACTGGGGATATTTTGGACTGGCCTGGTGAACGTACTGTACGGCAGGAAATTAGAGATGTGATAAACCCCTGAACTGAAATTTTACAGAAAGCCAAATTAGGACTTTTGTTCATGTCAGACAATTCAACAAAAGCTTTCCTCGTGCACTTTTGAGAGCGGCAATCTAAAAAAAAAAGGCAACACCCCGTCGACATCTAGTCTCCAGTCAGTATGCAGACTTGTAGTTGTTGGTGAGCCCTTTTGGTAGTTATCAAGTTAATGCAGTTAACACAGTATACACTAAGATTATCGTGGTGTTGATATTTGGTGGTGTGGCCTGACCTACATGATGTGCTAGAAAAATAAATCAACTTCAAAATCTTCTCATATTCATACGTGCATACAAATACAAATATTGTTGTATGTACTGCCAATGAAATGACCAAGAGCTTCAACTATTTCTTCATAGTGTTTCATAGTCCCAAGACACCTCGTGTGAATTATGGGCACGACTTCCTTTCACTGAACCGGCGTCTGCGGTACGCTACAGGTGTCTTCCCTTTTCTTAAGAGAGTTTTGGGAAATAAATGATGTGGGAACGCAGCCTGTCACACCTTAATTGGGATAATGTGATCATACCTCTGCCTCCTACAACCGAGGGACGGGAGGGCGACAGAAAGAAGTGGCTCAGATAACGTACAGTAGCGTATTTAGCTAGTTTATTGATTCCGTTGCTACTGACTGTGAAGCGATGAACAATCTGAAAAACGGTACTTTGATAGAACCATGTCTATCTAAAAGCAGGCACAGAGCCAAGTCAGTTCTTTTGGATTTGACTTCTTTTTGTAAGTGATGCAAACTGTACCGTTGCTGACAGGAACAATCCCTTTTCGTTTTCAGTTTATGCTTTGACATATTGTTGTTTAAACAACAAATTTAGTGTACCTTGATGCTGGTGCAGCCACGAACAGCGCAACTTGTCCCTGAACTCCGTGACATTTTAGTTAGTGCTATCCAAGGCCACTTCAGCGGGTCGTCCTCCCATTCCTCGGTAGTAGAAGGCAGAGGTATGATCACATTATCCAGATTAAGGTGTGACAGTTCCCAAAAATGGAAAGGGAAAACACCTGTAGCATCACTAACTCTCACATATGCAAGTGCACTAACTCTGGTGAGCCCATAATTCAGACAAGATGTCATTGTTTTGTCGGACCAACAATCCAAAACCCCAAAATATTCAGTAAACTATCAAAGAAAAGCAGCAAAACCTCTCATTTGAGGGAAACTGGAAACGGAGAATGCACTTTCTTGAAAATGACTGAAATGATTGATCAATTATCAAGATAGTTGCTGATTAATTTTCTGTTGATCAGCTTGAAAATTACCCATACATTTTTTTTTGCATTTTGTCAGCTTATAAAGCATGTTGACACACACATTTAACTGCCAATGCTGATGATGACTTGCTGAAATGAAAAAAAGTAAGTTTCAGAAAGACATGAAAACAGATTGGTTGCTTCAGTCGCATGCTAGCTGCACAATGAAAGTACAGAGAGGACCCCCAGGTCTGTACACGCTTCACAAGGAAACAACTACAAATTTGAAACTCTTGAGAAATTTGAGAAAGGGAAAGTATTTTTAAGTGAGTGCTCCAACAGAGCATCAGAAGCTGTAGAAGCTTGGGGCTTAATTACAGAGATGGTGAAAAGGTAAGGATCAAAGCCTCACTGTTCCCTCTGTGGCATTCCTCTTTTTGGTCTCTGCCAAACAGGTCTGCCTCAGCAGGCATCGTCCCTAAGCTGACCAGAAAGTGGCCGGATTTCCAAGAGTCTGGCTGGCAGAGAGGAGAGGATGAAGAACATTCCTCCCCAGCCCTGTGTTATCACTTCCCCTCCACTAATGGCATAAATCGGGCGGCACAGCGGAAAGCAAGTGCCCCTGTGCCACGTCAAAAAAAGCACTGAGAGGAGACAGGGAAGCATTTCAGTTCAGCTATGCACTTCTTCAGTGGTAAATATTTCATCTGTGGAGCGGCTCTCATCTGCTCCTTCCCTCTCCTCTCACTCATGTGAGGTTGTCTTCATGCCAGGTCACTGAGTGCTTTCCACGGAAGAACAGAGCAATGGAAAAAAAAAAGCGTTTCCATGATGGTGCTTAAATCCTTAGGCTCAAATGTGCAAGTGAACCAGATCATCTGACTGCAGTAAAGTTACATATAACAATGTGAAGTAATGTCTGATCCATGTTAAATGTTACGCAGTCTCACCCACGTCATGTTAGATGAGTAAGGCTGAGACTTAGTGGAGCAGGTCTGGACTACACACAAGGTTTCTATTTCTTTTTCCATTATGCTGAATAATATTCACATTATAAATACAGAGATTTCCAACATGATATCATAGGTAACACTGAACCAAGTTCACAGCTTGTTACTCCTGCCCAACCATGAAAACAAGACTAAGAGTCTACAGCCATGCGAGCAGCTCTGTGAGAGCAAACATGCTACAGCTTGCTAACATATTCACAACGACAATGTTAACACGGTGATGTTTAGCAGGTGTAATGTTCACCATCTTAGTTTGGCGTGTAAGCATTCTAGCACTTGCTAATTAGCACCAAACACAAAGTACAGTTGAGGCTGATGGGAATGTCATTATTTTAGCAGGTATTTGGTCATAAATCAAGGTACTTTATGGTGCAAGATGAAAAGTCTGAGGACCACCAAAGTTATTTCAATTTATCCTGAGGGGAACATGAATTTCTGTACCAAATTTCACGGCAATCCACTCAATGCCTGGTGAGATTTTTCAGTTTGGACCAAAGTGGTGAACTGACCATCACTGCCATCCTTACAGTAGAGCCACACTGCCAGCAAAGCTAAAAAAAAAAAAGCAGACAGAGTCAAAAAACTATTCATCTACTTCATCCAGTGCCCAATTCCATGCAATACTGTACATCCAATCACAACTCATGTTTAGAAACAAGGAGAAACAACTGCAAGAGTACTTTAAATGTATAGTACGTCCTTCTCTGAGGGGAAACAAATACAGAAAAATGTATAAAAAGGTGGAGAATTCAGGATGATGTTGGTGCTCTGTAGGTCAGTGGATATGTGTACCAAATTCTAAGTCAATAAAACTATCCTACTTGTGTAAGAAATACTGTCATGTAAATATCTTTACTTATTTATTTTACGGTTTGGTAAACCTTTAAAATTGAACCAGTGGTATCTGAGGCTTTGCAAACAACCAAAAATAAAATGGATGAACAACTGCAAACCAATCCACTGCCCAGCCTCCTGCTTCATTGTGAGAAAACACACACACACACACACACACACACACACACACAAACACAAATCCACCACTTAGTCAGGTGATCCTCCTAGTTCCCCAGCTTACCACACAGATCATGGATGACGTCCAGGGATGAGGACCAGGAGTAGCGCTCTATTCCCGCTTGGGTGAGAGAGGATGGCAGTGCCTCCAGCTCATACGCTCCGCGCTTCTTCCAGTACAGGAACATTATGAGTTTGTCAACCAACTAATGCTATATGGTAATTAATAAGTAACCTAACTGCATAGGCTAAATCACTACCCTAAAACTGAACTCATCCCACAGTGTGGAACTATTGTCTAACCAGCCCCTGACCCCCCCCCCAAAAAAATAATAATCTGAACCTCTGCAGATCAACACACCCTTCTCATCAACCATCTTTATAATATAAATCTTGCCAACTCAACTTTAAACTCTGCCAACTGCCAGCACCTGCACAATTACCTCATCCAGCTAAGCCTCAAAACACTTTGCTTTGAACCTTCTGTCCAAGTCTGATTCTACTTCAAGGCCGGTCCAAGCGGGCAAACAGACACCCCTCAAGTACAATCCATTACATCTCCAGGGGACCATATCATTGATGGAATAAACCTTTACCACTGCCATCCAGGCAAGTCTTAAGTAGGTAACAGGCGTAATAACTGACCACACTTCTTTCCACAAAGCAAAAGACTCACACGTGTCTCTCAAACTTAATTTCGATGCCTTTTCTTGTTGATTCTGTTGATTTTTCACTTCTCCACTAATCATCCACTGAAAGCTACCCACCAAGTGCTGCCAAGCACCAAATGCTGCCCTCTTCTAATCCATTTAACAGAGCTATTCCTGACCAAATTACAGACGCCCAACTGCTAAAAGGTGTTGCAAACTTATCTCTGCAAGCAAGTAAAGTGTCCTCTGCTGTCGCTTTCCCTGAGCCTCGACTTTATCCATGGCCAAGTCTCTCAAACTGTACAAAACTTGTGTGTGAGGAAAGCTGCTCATGTTAAAGCCCTGTGTAGGATCTCCTGGCGATAGGGGGGCTTTCTGCCCACTCCATCAGACAAGTGCTGTATTCATGCAGAGGTGAGTTGCATGCTGGGACGGGCAATCTGGGCCAATGGCTTTTGGACTGGGTGACACAAAGATCTCTTTTAAACCTCCTCCTACATCCAGAGTGGACTTTCTTTATGTTTTGCACAAACTGTAAAAGGCTGACATTTTTCTGCATTAATTAGTGCCCGCGCCCTTTATGTCTCCTGAAAGATTTATTCCTTTTTATGAATGCACCAGCTCAGTGGTGACTGAGCTCAGTTATTTCTGTGGAGGTACAATGCACACATTGGCCTCTTGGAGATGAGAATGACCAAAAGGAGTTCCATCATAAGTCGCTTATCCGAGACAATGCGTTGCCCTTTTCTAATATCTTTGAAAAACAGCTGAAGGGTTAAAACAACATGCAGTTAGATATCTCAAGTCAAGTCATAATATTTTCCCCAGTGCTGCTTAAAGGCTGATGCACTGCTATTATGTATCTAAAATGGGAGAAGAAATACTGTGAGAATGTACTGCACCGGCCGGGGGAAGGGAGGGACGTTGTCACACACAACGACCCACATGTCCAATTTTGGGATAAGAAATTAGAGGGTAGGATGGGAGCCGGTTTGCTGCTCAGCTCTGGGCTTTGCAGACATATGGTAATAATCTGAAGCAGCTTTGAGCACGCGGCTTCCCTTTTAATGAAGAGAGCAGTCGTGCAGCATGAGAACTGGGCTGCAAATACAAGGGCCAATTTCCACCTACTGCAGAAACAAAGAGGGAAGCAGAGGAGGTATTAGACAGCCTCGCTTTCATCATCTTCCATCAGATCACCTTTTAATAAAAACGTGCTTTTTTTAGCCATCGCAAGGCCAGAAAGTACCTGCCTCTATTACGGCACTAGTACTGACATTCAAGTCAATTTTGATCTGATCTCACACAAAAAATATTTAGGTTATGAAAAAAAATCACATTAATTTAGGAATGGACTCACTGAAAGCACTAACACATATTCTTTCCACTGTGAGGGGCTCCGGCAGCGGTGTGCTGGCACACATGGTTTAGGTCCAGTCATCCGTTAGAGAGAGAAAGTCTAACAATTACAACCAGGATGTAGGTGAATCTACTTTTTCCACTACCAATACATATTCCAGAGTTCTCCCCTCTTAAAAGGATAGTCCAGCAATTTAGTATTGTACTTTCATAAAGTTGGGGGTCATGTGAAAGGCAGATTAAAATTAATAAAGGTCAAAATCAAAACAGCAGAGGCTGAGATATCCTGACTTTTACTCCCTCATATGGGTCAAGCTCCAAAAACACTGGATCCTTCATTTCCCATAATGCAACTCGATCTTTTAATTAAACCCTCCCTGCCTCCTAAACGCCCTCATCGTTCAAACCTTATGATGCAGGCTCCCTCTTAAAAATTTTGAGTCTCAAGCCCATGGTGAGATGACATCATCAGGGTTCCTCCAGAGCCACGAAGACATTAAGCTCCTCATGAAGAGAAAACTGAAGTTCATGTGAAAAATTGGTGGAGTGCCCCTTTATACGACACCTGCATGGTACATTCTTATCCGCCTATAAATTAAAGAAAAAATACATCAAACATGGCTGAAGATTTAGCATCACACACAGCTGCTTTTGACTTTATATCATTTAGATCATGAGATCAGATAACAGCGTTAACTTTTTCATAATGTGGCATTCAGAAGTTCATCTCGATACCAATGTTGAGATTCAAAGCATGGATCTCTCAACAGTAAGATCCTATACACAAGCCCTCAAAATCTTTTCTGATGCCAGTGGTGCCTTCAGTACTTCAGCACTAATAAAGATAGCCACCATGGACCTCACATATTCACGTCTTCCAGTGCTATAAAGATGATGGAAGGAGCAGCTCAGTATGCCGTTAGTATAATTACAGAAAGCATTTGATGTTGTCATCCATGACATTAAAGGTATAGTCCAACATTTTGGGACATATTACTTATTATGTTGAGAGTTTAATGAGAAGATTGATCCAACTTAATTCTGTCAATTAAATATGAAGCCAGGAGACTGTTAGTTAGCATAGCTTAGCATAAAGACTGGAAGCAGAGGGAAACAGCTAGCCTGGCTCTGTCCAAGGGTAACAAACGACCGACAAGTTGCAATTTTAAGGGGGTCATGTGCCAGACTATTTCTTGGCTGGGAGCAGTGACTTCCTGGAGTCAGGCAACCGGCAGAGACTCACTGCTCCCAGCCAAGAAATACTCTTTATGCTACGCTAAGCTAACTTTAAAAGGACATTAAA
>NTHP01000068.1:688177-699311 GCA_003416845.1 Oplegnathus fasciatus | reverse complement strand
GTATCTCAAAATAATGAGTAAGTATTTCAAAATAATGACTTAGTATCTCAAAATAATGACTTGGTATCTCAAAATAATGAGCAAGTATTTCAAAATAATGACTTAGTATCTCAAAATAATGACTTAGTATTTCAAAATAATGACTTAGTATCTCAAAATAATGCGTTGGTATCTCAAAATAATGACTTGGTATCTGAAAAGAATGAGTTAGTATCTCAGAATAATGAGTTAGTATTTCAAAATAATGAGTTGGTATCTCAAAATAATGAGTTGGTATCTCAAAATAATGAGTTAGTATCTCAAAATAATGAGTTGGTATCTCAGAATAATGAGTTAGCATCCCAAAATGATGAGAAACTTTCTCAAAATAATGAGTTGGTATCTCAAAATAATGACTTACAGGATCTTTTTTTTCCGTCAAATTGGCAGAAATGGGCTTCCATATTATGATATGTTGCTGAAAGACTGAGGTTACACAGACACTGCGTAGCTAACTAGGAGACATGGAAATAAAGGAGCTAGTTAGCCCCAGTACAGTATTCTTTTTTAAAAATAATTAAATTACTTATTCTAAAACCTTTGGATTCTTAGTATAGAAAAATACTTGCACAAGCAAAAGTTAGATTTATGCTTCGGTGTATTTTCTAACAGTACGTTTCACCTTTACTAGAGAAAAAGATTTAAGTATGAGGAATAACCAATGAGTTTGGCAGATGTAACACTATTTAACACAAGTTTGGCCGGAGTCACTGGAGTGTAAACTTACCCAAACCAAATAAAGAGCAGGACAGAGTCGCTATCATTATTCCAAACTCTTGATATACTCTTGGCTCCTACTACACAGTAGATATTCCAGTCCAAAACAGGTATTTTCTACATGGGAATATGCACTACTAATGTTCAAAATCAACTGACATTCAGAGCCTTTACATGGGCCTGATCTGAGGCCCTGTTGTGAAGAGAGGCCATGAGTCAAAATCTAGTTTTAAGACCTTTTATTAAAGTCAGACAATCAGATTACCACACAACAAAACTAGGGTGCACAAAAAGTGGGAGAAATTGGGGGTTAGAAGGGGCCCAGCAGCTCATTTTTGCCCCGTGGACCCTTACCATGTTGATCCAGCCATGGTGACATTACTTTACTGTTATGTGGCTTCAAAAATCAAACCATATCATGAAGTATCCTGCTCTACTCCCATGTATTTTTGAACTGAACAGGGGATTTGAGTGGTTATAATGGCACACTGCCTGCATTGTTGCTTTGCTCAGTAGGCAACAGATGCATGGTTTGTTTGGGAGGGAGGACATCTCATAAGTGTGGCACGAATTATTTGAGAGAAATCAAGGGTTTATTGCCAATACGAAGGCTTACACTTAAAACAGAGCTACACAACTGATATTTCTGCATGACTTTTCCTGTTTGCAGGTGTCCTTAATACTTTTCTGGATGATGTTCAAGGCTTTAAACACATCACTGATTCTGCCAGGAGCACCATGTGAGGAATATTCAAAATATAGCCCAGGTTTTCAGTTTGGGAAAAACAAGCAAATATGCAAATGAAGAAGCTGGGGAGTGTTTGGTATTTTTTGCTTAACAAATTACTTATTTATCAAGATAGTTGCCAGCTATTTTTCTATCAATCAATTAATCATTTCAGCTCTAATCCTGTTTTTGAACAGTACTAGGGCTATTTATATACGCGCTACATGCCAGATAACAACAGGTAAGTTTAAGTTTGCAAATACGTGGCAGCATCATCAAATGAATCCAATCACTCAAAAAGTTTTTTCGCTTTCTTGTTATAAAACAAATAATTTAAAGCTGTATTCTGCATTTCACAGATGTGTGTTGTTATTTCTGGACGTTCAGGACGGTCTGGCGGCACCTCTACAGTGGGATTTCTCTTTGGTTTGCATGAGGTCTATGGGAAAACATCTGACCTGACAAAGCCAAAACAATGACTCTGCCAAAATGTAGCTGTGTTGTGTTTGTGTGCTCCCCACCCTCAATAAAGAGGCGGGGAGCGGCGAACAAAGAAAAGCGAGGGGGCAGAGAGGGGATGTTAAAACAGCCCACTTAACAAATTAGCAATTCTTCACTGCCTGAGTGGATGTTTACGACCTCCTTCAATTCTTCCAGTCAGATAATTTGAAGGACAGTCTACATACAGTTACAAGTATTTTAGATGAGGTTAGTAATTTCTTAAATTAGTCTTGAGTTGCTTTTAAAACCATTATGAAACATTAAAGTTATTCAGTATTATGGGCCAGTTTTTATTGCTGTTTTCGTGCCCTTGAGACTTTTTGTAAGTGAACATCTGCTGTTGTTCAGAGCAAAATGTCAACATACATTTGCTGCCCCCTAGAGGTCCAAAAGGTAGCACCAAGAAACAAAAGCTGTGTTTAAATTTGATTTTTTATGTCCCACATGGGCCTACATAAGAAATCGTAAACATGTCGCATTTACAAAACGTCTTGAATGAAGTGCAGGAACACTATTGTGTCCCTTTAACACAAAACCAAATGTACAGCAGTTAACTCAGAGTTAGTCAGAAATAAAGAAAAAAAAAAAGAGCCATTTCAGTAAAACCGTTGACTGGTATAAAAACACGATAATGACAAAAAGGGCTTCTTTCTTTTGTAAATCCATCAGATTCACAGAAAATGTCACATTAAAAAAGATCCCTCTTTAACTCTGCCTGGTTCTTTACTTGAATTTTGGATGTAAACATAAACAAAATGAAAAGTCTTGGCAGCGAGCATCTTATCTTATAATACAACTGTCACAAATGACCAAACTACTGTCTGATAAATTAGTTAAATGACCATTGCCTGGTTGAAATCTACATGGATGCATCACTATGTGACTGAAACAAACATCAACATTGGTCTAAAAAGCTCTTGAAAGCAAGAAAAGCACAAAGTTTGAGCAAAAGTTGTTTCTCATTTAATATCTGGCAGGTTTTTTGTGTTCATTTGCAGCTTTGGAATGTCATCTACAAAAGAAGAGACATCAAACAAGGGCTTTGACTACAAAGTGTGATATTATTGTCCATGTGACAGAAAACACAGACACTCAAAACTCCTTCACAGCGCCATCAAACGTACGTACAGTAGGAGGTTGTAAGACATGGTGAGAACACCTGGGGTTTTCAGAGAGGACGTCCAGTAACAGGAAGGCAGCCATCTCTTCCTGCAGAGTCTGTGAAACTGGCTGCTCTGACAGGCCAAAATAAAAAAAAACTGTCCGGCTCAACCTCAGTTCTGTACATTCAAAGGCCGATGCTGACTGATTTGGCATGAGACACCAGCCAAGAAGGGTAAAGGGAAATAAGCCGATGCTGTGTAGAAAACGTCATTACATCCCTATCTGACTGGGTCTCGTCAGTCCCTTGAAGACTCGCAGCTTTCCTGCACCGGTGAGATCAAAACTGTAGTCTGTAGTGACATACGGCATCTCTCCTTCAAAGCCGGGCTGAAACGGAGACAAAAAGGTACCACAAAAAGTAAGTTTTGGACAGATGTTTATGTATCACTTTAGATGCTAAAGCGGGGAAAATAACGTAATTTGAAGTGTGTTGCGTATGAAACAAGAGAACCGTCTCCTGACCTGTGCCGTGAGGACGCAGGAAGGCAGCGATATCGCACCCAAGAGGAGGCAGTTGACCTTACGAAGGATGGAGGGATCTACAGGCGTCAGCAAAAAGTACAGACCTCGCATCATGTCAATCCCTCGCAGCACACCTGGAACACAATTACATGGAAATACACTGAATTTTGACATTTCGAATCTAAGAGCAATCGCTTTAACCCTAATGTTCTGTTCCTGGAGACCCCGGACCCTCTTTAACAGCTCAAAAAACATACTCAACATTGTCTTATCACCTTGATACTTCATGACTTTCTGTAATTTTATGAGAATTGCTTATAAACATGATTTTGAACTGAAGTCCGCCACAGAAAATGTTGTTATTGGAGTTTTATAACAGTTTGTTCATCAGTCTAACAGGGATTTAGAGATTTAACTGACCCCAAACACAAGTAACATCACTATTTAGGATAACATACTATACATTTCTTTGCGAATTACTTTTTGGCAAACAAAATGAACATTTATTTGTTCATGCACAGCCTATATAAACATATAAAACATTTGCTTATTTGGTGTAATTACAACGCTCGTATGCGCAAGCTCAGTTTGGACAGGGTTACCACGTCACTACTTTTAAATATAGAAAATATAGATTATTTTGCAACTATTATTTTCACATACAGCATTAGGATCTGTGGGATCCCAAACAATGAGCCAAAATCAACAACAGTTAAAAGGATCAAACTACATATTAATTTGACTATTCATACAAAAGCTCTGGCAGGATACGTACCGAAGCCCACACATGGGCAGATGGGCGCCTGAGACAGCAGGACTGGGCCTCCCCTGCTTGTTACTTTCTCTCCCAGGCAGCAGAGTCCCACCAGACTGGCATTGGCAGCATAAAACATGTGACTGGGCACTACCTCACAATGGATCACACCTAAAGCCACCGCTGTGTGGGGCACCTTCGGGCCAGAGGGAGAATGGTTAGGTACTTATTAAACACATTATTTCTCAGTTGTTTAATCCGCACACAAACAGAAATGTAGAAGTGTCAATTTGTGGTTTTACTGGGAGTTTAATGCGGAAACCATTTCTTAGCCGGGAGCAGTGGCAAGTCAAATTTACAGGTTTGACTGACATTTTGGTCAGAGCCTTGCTCAGACTAGCTGACTTTCCCTGCTTCCAGTATTTAAGCTAATTGCCTGCTGGCTCATACTTGCAGACATGAGCGTCATCTTCTGTCTTCTCATCTTACTCTCAGCAAGTGAGCGAATAAGCATATTTCCCAAAATGACAAACTATTTCTTTGAATGCTGGGACAAGCTGACTCAGAATATGTGATGTTAACATCATGTGTCAGCATTTCCTCAAACGCTGATTTATACTCTGAAATTTAAATTTGCACTGGGGAAGATTAGAATGATAATTAAATAGGAGAAGATCACATTTTTTTACTAAATCACTCTAACCTCTGTCCTGATGCCATGATGCATAATCCAGACAAATTTAAATTCTGGCCACAATTTTCTGAGGTAATAATAATAAAAAAAACTGGACTCCTATCAGGAATACAACTGCAGCATCATGATTCTCATGTACCTGGTAGGGGGTGAGGCTGTGTAGAGATCTAACCGGTCCAGGGTCAGGAGGCTGCAGCTGACTCAGGTAGGCCAGCAATGACAGCTCTCTGTGCTCATTAGTGCGTTGGTGTTTCCTGTCAAATACAACGCACCCACAGAAAATGATGTAATAATGAGTTTTTTAATACGTTTTTATACGTTAATGTCAACACAGACTGATCGTGGTGTACTTACGCTGTTCCCTGGCGCCCCACTCCTTGAAACTCTGATTGTACAATAATGTGAGTGTAACTTCTGGGGGGGCTGTGGCTCTCCGTAAACTCGTCCAGAGCGGTCTGGGCAGGTGGGTGCGTCTGGCAGCCGTGTGCTGTCCTCAGAAACTCTGGAGTGAGGGCGGGACACTGGATGATGCCACTGTGACCGAGCTGGATGACATGTGAGACTGGGAAGAAGCGGATCATGTCCACTAGCAGCTGAAACCCAAATCCTGTGAACAGCCCAGACAAGCACATGTTCAGACAATGTTTACTATTAGTACATTTAAAGTTCTTCATGTTGTTTCACTGCTGTCTTTTGAGCTGACCTTTGACCCAGCCCATGGTGTTGATAACGACGGGAGTCTCTCTGCTCTTGGAGCGTCTATGCCACAAGGACTTCAGGGATTCCAGGTAGCGGTCTAAGTCCGACTCGCATGACGAATTACCATAGTAGATCATGTGCTCTGGTGTGCACTGATGTGTGAAAGGAGGACCTGAAGAACAACACAGCATGAGTCCACTAATCCCGTTTTACACACAGAGTACAGGAATAACAAATGGAAAAAACTGTTCAGATAAATATTAAAGGACTAGTTCGACATTTTTGAAAATGGGATTATTCGTTTTTACACTTCGGTTTTTGTACGGATTAAACAAACAAATAACATGTTAGTTAGTGAGCTTTATAGGGGCTGGTAGGCAGATTTTGTTGGACAGAGCAGGGCTAGACGTTTTCCCTTGTTTCTCAGCAAGAAAGCATTTATGTGAATTTCCCAAAATGTTGAACTATTCCTTTAACACTGAATACACTTAATACCTACTAAAAATGATGCTGTGAACTGTGTGTGTTTAAAATAGCATTTTAAATATTCAATAAATGATCAAATTAAACGATAAGATGTGTAAGAGGTGATGTGAAGTAACGAGGATAAAAACATACCCAGAAGTGGTTCTCTCACAGTCGACAACGACAGACAACCAGCAGGAGTGAACTCTGTTTGACCGAGGTCTCCTTCCAAATAATCTACACTACTCGTGCTACACACACACACACACATACACACAAATATACACTTTAATTTCCTGCCAAAAAACATTAGAACACACAGTCATCCTGTATGTCTACTGACTACTTTGATGTCTTAAGATGAACTGTAATGACCTCTACAGGACTGTTCGGTCAGTAGATGCAACAAATTGTACAACAAACAAACAAATAGAATAATAGAGTACAACCAATGATAAAGCACACAGGGATCATAACAATATGAAAGTACCAACTTCAACACTTGATCATGTTAAAAGGGATGCACTACGAGTACAAATCCAGCATATACATATAAAAATACTACAAAATATTAGTATATATTTAATAAATGCAAATGAGAACTTACTGATTTAGTAAGGTATTGATGAGGATGCGGATAAAAGTGGACTTGCCCACATTCTTGGTACCACACACGAGGATAACTGCACAACCATCCATGTCCCCTATGAATGACAGACATGGGTCCAATAATTTGCCAGGGCAGGCTCAAATGTGAGTGTTTGTGCAGCAATTATCAGACATGGAATACATGACGCTGTGGTCTTCTACCATCTGTTAAAAGTAATGGCTTTTTGTCATTCATTTATTAAGAAATGACAGCACTCTCACAGAAGCAGCCACAATGCTTGTGCAATGTTTGGCACCTGGCGCGCAAAAGGAGGTGGTGTCATTTGAGAACAGTGATGAGTTAAAAAGTTTAATGATATGAAGGAAGAAGAGTGTTTTCTGTTCTCTCACAGGCTCCATCAGTGATAGATTTTTAAATTTATTCTGCCATTGAGGCCTTAACTAATGACGCACGCCCCCGTTTCTCACAGTGAATCTCCTAATAAAGTTTTTCATCAATGTCATCTTTTTGGGGGGGCATTTTATGCCTTTATTTGATAGCGATAGTGGAGAGATGACAGGAAACGAGGGAGAGAGAGATGCAACAAAGACATTGCTTGATGTTCAGCATCTTAACCCCTAAGCCATGGGGTCGCCCCATGAATTTTATCATTTAACGATAATAGACAGAGAATTCTGCTGCCTATTTCATAATGTCTGGCAGCACACAAGCATAAAGTGACAAGATGTTAAATTAGAAAACTACTTTTTGAGAAATGTATCACAGTGATCTTAATCAAACGAACAACATGTGTTACTTACTGGTTACTACTTGTTTACATCTGCGTTTATATATTTATATATATATTTATATATATATATATATATATATATATATCTTACTACAGTTTACACCTGCATACATCACAATATGTATATATATATTTATATTTATTTTATTGCCTGTTTACAAGCTGTTTAACAGTATATATATTTATTACTGCCATGACTGTCTAAAATCCTGCTCTTACCTGTCCATAACCTGTCTACATTACGGTTTATTCATTTTATCATTAGTATACACCTGAATACCACAGTATTATGTTTTATTTTATTGTATTATATTTTATATATTATAATCTACTCCTATATATTTTAACTTCTGCACTATTTTATGTCTTAGTTTGTCTTTTTTACTTATTTTCTACTGTTTGAGTATTGTTGGAAGGAGCCTGAGAATTAAGGATTTCACTGCCAATGACTGCTTCACTGTATTTGTGCACATGACAATAAAAGAACCTGAAAAAAAAGAACTTGAATAACGTGTTTAATTTCTCCCTGTGCATTTAACCCTTTGCAGACATGAGACTGACATGTAAAATTGCCGTTACATTTACGTAACGAGGTGCATGTGTAAAAGGAGCTTACCTCTGCAGGCGCTGACCACCGTGTTAAGAGCATCTCTGTAGGTCTTTGACATTTTCAGGCCCTCGATGGTGCTGGCCAGTGGAATCATACCCAAACCATTGAGTGGAGTGTCAAGAACAGCTGACATGAGTTCACTCTACAAACAAGCCGGGAGGAAAAGCTTCTGTTAGACATGTGTAAGACTGACATTTCAAAATTACCTAAACATTAACTTATTTGTGAATTCTGCTAATCTTCTTATCATCTCCTCGGTCAACTTACCATCGGGGGGCTGAACAATTCACTGAGGTCTGTGAAGCTTGACAGGAACCGTGTCAGAGGCGTCTCCATGGGCTCCAATAGGATGATGGATGAGTCTGACAGAATCCTTTTTAGCAACTTCTTCCTTGATGCTGCAAAACGCACATTCAGAAAAATATAGTCCATAAAATACACTCTCAGTACGATCTTTTCCTAAAATATCATCAGTATTGTGTCACAAAATAACAACTCCTAACCTTAAATATGCCAAAAAGAATATACAATAATTACGTCACTCTCTTATAACATGGCAGGTGAGCTGCTTGTGCGTTTACCTGATGGCAGATACTTTCGGAGGATGGGTGTAGCCTCCGTTCTGTCATCTCTGGTGCGATCAGAGCTTTCCAGCGCTCTAATGGTGAGCGGACAATGGGAGGCTGGGGAGAAGAGTGGGTATGACTGCTGGCCTTCTTCGATGGTGAACCCCATCACTTCTACCCGACCAAACAGACAGGTCATGAAGCACTTCCCACGGAAACACAGGGTCTGCAGGAGAGTAATGAAATGCTCAGTCATAGAAATGGACTAAAACGGATAAAAAATATGTCTTAATTGTTGCGAGATCTTTACCAAGATATCCTGAAGCATACCTGATCCTTCTGCATGACAAGTACCGCATGGTTTTTTCTATCATCTCTCTGTGCACAGCAATGGAGAGACGTTCCCTCCAGTCTACCTGGCCTTACATCTCCCGAGTCACCTGAGGTGTCCACACCGTTCCCATGAATGGACTGCGAATACTCCTTCCATTCCTGCGAGTCCTCTGACTCGTTGTCCATCGTAAACGCTGAACTTCCATTAGCCTGAGTGTGAGATTTCTTCAGTCCAGACTGAGGAGTGTTTTTCTTTGAGTCAGAGACTGACTTTGCCTTGTTCTTCAGTCTCTTGACGGTGGGCTTTTTCTTCACAGACGCCTGGTGCTCCTTGATCACCCTCGCCATGACAGGACTAGAGTTGAGCTCCGAGGAACTGATGGGTGGCCTGCACCGTTTGCCCCTCACATCCTTCCACTTCTGAGATTTAACATGGCCCTTCACCTGTGTGGGTTTGTTCACCTTCATGTTTCTGCAATCAACAATTACTCATGTGGGTGCCGATGAAAAACAAAGGGGGGAGCCTGCAAAGACAAGCAAGAAAATTAGCACCTCAAAGAACAGCAATAAATTACCATTTACCAGTGGTGGAATGTAACTAAGTACATTTACTCAAGTACTGTACTTTAGTACAAATTTGAGGTACTTCTACTGTACTTGAGTGTTTTCTTTTCATGCCACTTTCTACTCCACTGCATCTCAGAGGGAAATATTTTACTTCACTACATTTATCTGACAGCTTTAGTTACTTTACAAATTAAGATGTTTGCACAAAAAGCATATGAAGAGCTCATAAAATATGTTTTGTTATATATAAAACTACCCAACAGTATAAATAAGTACAGCCGAAACGATCAGTCGATTAATCAATTAGTCGTTTGACAGAAAATTCTGAGTTATTTATGTCATTTTTCATGTACAAATATTTCGTGGTTCCAGCTTCACAAATGTGAAGATTTGCTGCTTTTCCTTAGTAAGTATTTTAATAATTTTAATGTATTTTTAATAATCTTGAGGTTTCTACCATTAAAAAAAACGTCACTCTGAGTAATTTTGACGGCATTTCTCACAATTTTCTGTCTCACTCTTTTTTTCTTTCATGGAGAAAATAATCAGCAGATTAATCCAGAATGAAAATGAACGTTAGTTGCAGTCCGATACAAAATAGGTGAAAAATGAGCTCCACCTCAACCAACTCCAACAGTAAAATCCTGCTTTTACATTAATGCACGAGGAATAATAATCTAATGAGATAATATATAATAGTATAACAGTCACTGCATTGAGTACTTTTAATAGGCTTGCTTTAAGTACATTTTCGTGATTATACTTACATACTTTTACTTAAGAAAGATTTTAAACACAAGAGTTTCACTTGTAACAGAGTATTTTACAGTGTGGGATTAGTACTTTTACTTAAAGGTGTCGTCTGCATCTAATCCAATACACTTTTTGTCAGATTCAGAGAATATCTCCTCACGGTCCGCTAGCTGTCCGTTCTGTGTGTGCGCTGAAAAAAATAAAAATAAAAAATCTGGTGTTCATACACAGCCCTGGCTCTGTAAATCGGACCAAGCCACACAACTCGTGCTTGTGCACAGGACAATAGTGTGGACAAACAGCAAGTTTGACCACGGGATCATTTGTGTTTCTTGTGAATATTCGCCTCCCCATCTGTCTCCGCAGGCTTACTACAGCGGTACTACAAAATAAACAGATTTTGCTGTGACTTAATTGCAATAAATGGATCAAAAGGATGCCGAAATAACTACATCATGATGCCAACTTGAAAAAAGTCTGAATTCATGCTTTGTCAGGTCTGTCCGCAAGACGACAAGCAAACAACTTTTAAAATGCTTGTTTTCTGAATGAAGTTCGGATCGATCAGGGCCCTCCAGAATCGTAGACTCCACCTTTAAGTAAAGGATCTGAATACTTTCTCCACCACTGCCATTTACCAGAGGTGGAATGTAACTAAGTACATTTACTCAAGTACTGTGCTT
>NTHP01000068.1:658956-686400 GCA_003416845.1 Oplegnathus fasciatus | reverse complement strand
GTAACGATTAGTCGATTAATCGATTAGTTGTCAACTATTACAATTAATCTTAAACTATTTTGATAATCGATTAATCATTTTGAGTCATTTTTGTAAGAAAAAGTGTCCAAATTCTCTGATTTCAGCTTCTCAAATGTGAATATTTTCTGGTTTCTTTAGTCCTCTGTGACAGTAAACTGAATATCTTTGGGTTGTGGACAAAACAAGACATTTGAGGACGTCACCTTGGGCTTTGGGAAACAGTGATCAACATTTTTCACCATTTTCTGGACCAAATAACTAATTGATTATTTGAGTATTTCCATTCTATGCTACTATACACTTCTACTCCACTACGTTTCAGAGGAAATATTGTACTTTTTATATAATGAAATGAAGCAGTAATTTACTACTAATCTACCCAGTAGTACACAAAGTATCTAAAATTGGCTCCACATTGATGAACTACAACATTAAAATGTTCTTACGTGTATTTGTTAGTAATAAAAACAGAATAATATTCTATAATAATATAACACTGTGCATGATGAGTACTGTTAATTTTCATACTTTAAGTACATTTTGCTGATAATACTTCTGTACTTTTACTTTTTGACTACAGTACTTTTACTTGTAATGGAGTATTTTTAAACCATGGTATTTATACTTTTACTAAAGTAAAGGATGTGAGTACTTCTTCCATCACTGATATTCACCAACTAATTCAACGATAATGTTATTTATCAACAAAACATGTTAGCCACAGCTAGCTTGATTCTGCAATTCACAATTCAATAGCAGCTGGGAGCTAAGCTAGCCATGCTAATACGTAAAACAAGGTAGCTATTTATTTATTATACGTTAGTTTCTCAACATGTGAGGCCGAGAAATAAATAAATACAAACAATAAACAGAGGAAGCAGCTGTCAGACAACAATGAGACGTGAATTTTAAACTTAAAGTTACCGGAGCTAACGTCACTTATCACAGCCCCTAACAGACCTGACAGCTAACTGCGAGCTAATGTTGTCGCGTTAAAATGGAGAAAACTTACCCCCCACTTGTGAACAAACAATGCAGAACTGTAGATATAAGCCTTAATACTTTTACTAAATGAACAGCGTTTATAATCGGTTAAAGTGAAGCCAAGGAGCCGGCCAACTGTTACTACAACAGAGCTAGCTCGCTAGCAGGCTAGCTTACATGTGTAGACGCCGCTTCTGAGATGGTCGACTATGACTTTACCCGGAGTTTTATTATTTACGATTAAGTTATTATTATAGCTATTACACTTATTTTAACTGTATTCACGCTATAATAAAAAATAATAAAACGCAATGTAGCCACAAATAATCATTTTGTTTGTAGTAGTTTTATTGTTAAGATTGTTTATGTTGATTTTTAGTAATGGACAACAAACATCTTTCCCGGAGCTCGGTCGCGTAAACAGCGTCATATCCTCTTCCTCAGTTTTTAGGGGCCTACAAGAAACGAAAAGAAGGTGCATGTTAGCGGCTTTCCTGCGTTTTCAAACTATTTACAGTTCACCCGAACCGGGGGGCAGATTTTCAACCGATAAGATAAAAATAATCATCGATACTGCAGATGTGAGTCTCAAAATGCAGATGTCGGGTGCGTACCGTGCTAAGGGAGCGTCTTAAAATATGTGCTAGGAAATAAACGTCGAGGTGCGTAGATAGCTAGGGGTGTGCAATAACTGTAAGAAAAGCAGTCACAACAGTAGAAATATGATAATTGCAGGAAAATATACTAGAAAATGTTTATACTTTATTTTAATAATCTACACATTTAATGTGGTAGCTGTTATGGACACATATGTAATTCAGTTAGCCAAGTTTTTAAGGAATGGATGACTTCACCTGATGCAAGTGATATCCAGCTCTCCTAAATATGTTAATATAAAAAAATTATATGCTATATTTAATGTTGTGTAATATCAAATTAACTCTATATAAAGTATTTTAGGGCTGCAACTAACATTATTTTCATTATCGATTAATCGATTAGTTGTTTGGTCCATGAAATGTCAGAAAATGGTGAAAAATGTTGATCACTGTTTCCCAAAGCCCAAGGTGACGTCCTCAAATGTCTTGTTTTGTTCCCCAATTGAGAGATATTCAGTTTACTGTCATAGAGGACTAAAGAAACCAGAAAATATTCACTTTTGAGAAGCTGAAATCAGAGAATTTGGACACTTTTTCTTAAAAAATGACTCAAAATGATTAATCGATTATCAAAATAGTTGGCGATTAATCGACTAATCATTGCAGCTCTAAAATATTTATGGCCTTATAGCTGCAGAATCAGCTTTATTGGCTAAATATGTGTGGACAAGGAATGTGACTCTGGTTCCCACTGCTGTCAATCTACTGTATGTACAAATGTACAGGAGTATCTGGGGTTGCAACCAGAGGTGGAAGAAGTAGGCTACTCAGATTCTTTACTTAAGTAAAAGTAGAAATACCATGGTCTAAAAATACTTCATTACAAGTAAAAGTCCTGAATTAAAAATGTTACTAAAGTAAAAGTACAGAAGTATTATCAGGAAAATGTACTTAAAGTATCAAACTTAAAAGTACTCAATATGCAGACTGACTTCTTTTGCAGTGTTATAGAATATTATATTATTATATATGATATAAGCATATTATATGTGTTTTTTAATGTAAAAGTAAATATAAGTGTCAAATAAATGTAGTGGAGTAAAAAGTACAACATTTCCCTCTGAAACTTAATGAAGTAGAAGAATAAAGTGGAACAAAACTGAAATACTCAAGTAAAGTACAAGTATGTCAAAATTGTACTTAAGTACAGTACTTGAGTAAATGTACTTAGTTATATTCCACCACTGGTTGCAACAAATAATTAGTTTCATTATTGATTAATTCTTCAAATTTTTCTTTCTTAATTAATCGTCTTGGCCATCAAATGTCAGAAAACTGGTGAAACCATGGTCCTCAAATCGCTTGCTTTATCTGACCTCAGTCCAAAATCCAAAGATATTCAATTCTCTATCACATAAGACAAAAAAAAGCTACAAATCCTCACACTTGAGAAGCTGGAACAAGCATTTTCTGTCATTTTTGCTTAAAAAAATGACTTGAATTGATTAATTGATTATCAAAATAGCTGCAGATTCATTTTCTGATGACTGACTAATCGATTAATCGACTAACTGTCGCATCTCCAGGATGACACACATACAGCCAAAACAAAGACAGCAGAGATAAACAGACATAACATACAGCTATTATGTACAGACAGGTAGGTGAAAAATAGATACATATACATAAATATAAACAATAACACACAATATCTACATATATTAGAGTTGAAACGATTAGTCAATCAACAGAAAATGAATCTGCAGCTTTTCTGATAATCATTTTAAACATTTTTAATTTTTTAGCTTCTCAAATGTGAGAATTTGCTGCTTTTCTTTGACACGTTACAGTAAACTGAACATCTTGTCACCTTGGGCTCTGGTAAATTATAATTTTTCACAATTTTCTGACATTTTATAGACAAAACGATTCATCGATAATAAAATAATTGTTAGTTGCAGCCCTAGATTATATAATTGTCAAACTGTTGCTGTAAACTGTGTAACCAAGGTTACAAATAGTACAGCGGTGCATGGTAGGGTTCTGGAATAAATATTGTATGGGTAATGTAATAAGTTGCTTTATATACATACAGTATAATGTCCCTGTGTCTCATGCAGCAGCAGTCTACAGTGAAACCGGACGGATGCCTGCAGCAGAGAACAACCATGCACAGCGTGTCCTGTCCTCCCTGAACCAGCAGAGGGCAGTAGGGAGGTTCTGTGATGCAGTGCTGAATGTGGGAGGTGGGGTGGTCTACCTGGCCCATCGCAACATCCTTGCCTGTTTCAGTGAACTGTTCCAACAGTCCAACATGCCCACCGCACCATGCATGGAGTTCTGCCTTCAGGAGTGCCCCAATGATGGTCTGGAGCTGCTGCTGAACTTCGTCTACACCGGAGAGCTGAAGTTGGATCCCGACAACCTGGACAAGGTGCAGCATGCAGCAGCCAGCCTGGGTGTCCCAGAAGCGCTCGCACTCTGTCAGCAGTTCAAGGAGACCTCTGAGGATCCTGTGCCTTTCAAGCGCAAAAGAGGCAGACCTAGAAAGTCTACATCAGAGACGACCCCTCCTTGTTCAGTCAAGGAAGAGAACTTGCTTACAATCACAAAAGATGAGTCCAGCTTTGATACTGCCACAGATAATTTTAGCATGACCACCACTACCACCACCGCCACCACCACCCGCTCTGGTCGTGTAGTGAAGGGCCCCAGGCGACTGGTGACTGATGAGAGCCCCACCACTGATTTAACAGCCCCTGAAAAAGCCAGCAAGAGGGCTACACCTATTCCCACGGAGAGTGAAAGTGGTGATGTTGTTGTGGAGAACCAAAACCCAGATCAGCCACCTGGTGAACCTCAGGTAGCATACAGCGATTGGGCATTTGCTACTACATGTAACTGCAAGTGCAAATACTGGTTTTAAAGATGAAAATGGTGGTTATTATTACACTTGTCCTGTGCTGTTTGCAGGTAACTGAGCTGCAGATTGACGTGAGTGACAATGGCGTTAGCCAGGTAATTGAGGAAGTAGAAGAAGATGATGATGTGGGGGATTTTGAGGGGGTCACCGAGGACACAGATGAGGAGTACGTGCCCATTGCCGAGCCCAGTTCCTTAGCCCCATCCACGTCAACAGCACGGAAGCGCAAGGCCCAGAGCAAAACGGACAAAAACGAAAATGGCGAGGCTGTGGAGGAAGACTCCAAGAAGGACTCTGTGCAGTGCCCCATCTGTGACAAATCCTTCAAGAGCAAATACTACCTCAAAGTCCACAACAGGTATCCGTCTTCAGTGTTTTCCCTTCAAATTACTGTTGAAATAATGGCCACTAATGTGTCTTTTTCATAGGCGGCATACAGGGGAGAGGCCCTTTGGTTGCCTTAAATGCGGAAAGAGGTACTTCAGGAAGGAGAATCTTTTGATACATGAGATCAGAGACTGTGCTAGAGTACAGGTGAGTGAGAAAAGATGTTCAATTCGGTTAGCTCGTAATGAAATCTGTCTTCTATATCATGTAAAATATCAAGTAAAGTTTAACTTCAGTGTCTGGCTGTGTTGAAATTACAGACGTACACCTGCCTGACGTGTTCATCAACGTTTAGTGGAAAAGAAGAGCTGCGTCTGCACGTTGTCTCCCACACAGGAGATATGCCCCACAAGGTACAGCCTACACCTAATAAACACAGAACAAACATAGCATACAATCAATTATATCAAATCTAAAAGTATCTTCATTGACATGGTGTTGTTTTTTTTCAGTGTCCCACATGCCCTGAACAGTTTATGTACAAGAAAAACTTGACAATTCACATGATGAAGGTCCATGGTTATCCCAAACCACATGCAGTAAGTGTTCTTGACTGTCTTTCAATGAGACTTTGACTTACTGGCGATGTACCTGCAGTAAATAGTGATTTTATGGTTTAAATCGTGTTGCAAAACTTCACACAGTTGCCCTCGTGTTTTCATTAAAAGTCACCCTTGCCTGTAGTTTTGATTCTGTCAAAACAATGTTTTACTTTTTAGTGTCCCCAGTGCCCCAAAACCTTCCTAACCCGGACAGAGCTGCGTGTGCATGAAGCCGCCAAACATCGAGGCGAAAAGCCGTTCGTGTGTGAGGAGTGTGGCCATCGAGCCTCGAGTCGAAACGGCCTGCAGATGCATATCAAAGCCATTCACAGGTAGTGGAACATGTTTCTTTTTGTCTGCTGCAGTACTGGACCTAACAGCTCTGGAAAATGTGGCTTTTAAATAATATGGGTACCTGTAAATTTGGAGTTTTCATAAAAACTGTGATAGGATTTGTGCAGATTGTTTGAGGTTTTTTTGTTCTGCTTTACAGAAATGAGCGTCCTTTTGTGTGTAACTTATGTGGCCATGCATTCTCCCAGAAGAACAACCTAAACATGCATCTGCGTATACACAGCGGTGAGAGGCCGTACCAATGTCATCTCTGTGGCAAAACTTTCAGGACGCAAGGTAATGGCTATCCTTCCTGGTCTTCTGCCGTCTCCATCACTGTGAACGAAACTGTGTTGAATAGGTTAGATCAGAGGTTTTAAAACTGTGAAGATAGTAAAGATAATATGTGAGGCGAAAGGCACAGGTGCATGCTGGTGCTCTAAAAACAACAGGAAGTTAGCTGTTGCAGTTTGGCTGCTGATTTGGTCCGTTAACCAACACGCTCAAAACAGTTATGGTACTTTAATCCGAATGCTGCAATTTGAGTCAAAAATCGCACTCGTCCTTCTTCTCTCATAACTCAGTTAAATCAGAACACACACACATGATACACATATTTTTAGATTCAGCGTGACTTACTCTTTTGAGGACATCATTATCTCCCATGTCCATCAAGGATAAGTGTCCATAAATCTGTTTAGAAATCATAGAAACATATACGGTCCTTACCACTCCAGAACTTGCCTAAGAATCATCACGTTTTTACATTTTCTTCAGTATCAAAGGAATCCGGTCATAGTTGTCTGTACATCCATGAGTACACTGCAAACAGTAACTACTAATAGCTAATTCGGCATACTTTTAATGGTGCCACTTTGCCAAAATATAAACAAATATGACTACAAAAAAACAGGGCTCAAGTTGTAGGCCACAGTGTAACTCCCTGAATCCACTGCAACATTTTACTTCCTGTTTACATCCCTCAAGGCAATATGGGAATTGTAGTCCAACATTAAGAGCGTGATTATCCTCCAAGTACAAGTAAGACAAATAATAATAGGAGTGACAAAATCCATTAACATGAACCATTTTTCGTGTTGCAAGGGGGGGGTTGGGGGATTAAATTGATAGATAGGTTGATTGATAGATTAATCCAAACTCTGCGCAGTCAGAGATAAGTTCTTGGACACTCGCTTTTTCTCTCAGTCAAGAAGATAGTTTATTGTATTAATCACTGTCTTTTTAATACCAGCCAGTCTAGATAAACACAACCGGACACACACTGGCGAGCGTCCCTTCAGCTGTGATGTGTGTGAGCAGCGCTTCACAGAGAAAGGCGCCCTCGTTCGCCACAAGGCCAGCAAGCACGAGGAAGGCCGTCCCCACTGTTGTCACATATGTGGCAAAACCTTCAAAGGTAAGACAAACCGTGCTGATGATACAATATATGGGCCCAGTTTGTTTTCAGTATCAATGAACACATCATGTTTTGTGTCTTGATGACCACATGACTCACTAATGTGATTCTTCTTGTGGTTTTTGTCTTCACCAGCGAGGGAGCAACTTCGTGTTCATCTGCGTCGCCATAAGGGCATGAGGAAGTTTGAGTGTATAGACTGCGGCTACAAGTTCACACGACAGGTAGGCTCACTAGTACAGCTGTTACTAACAGTTATTTACATGGTCACTTAATCTGCCTGTTCTGGTTTAATACTGTAAGGGTTTGCTCTGTGAAATATCAGAAAACGCATCACAATTACCTAAAGCCCTGTTTGTTTTGTAGAAGATGAACATTAGTCAGACCCACTTGTTACTGCACAACAAGGGTCTTGTTTTGTCCGATCTAACAGTCCAAAGAAACTTAACGGGCTTCCAGCTCAGTTACACATTTCTGGACCACCTACATCTACAGTGAATTGTAGTTTCTAGCTTTATCTATATGATGACTGGTCTGATTTAGTTGGATCAAACAGTCCACAGCCCATTAAGTTTCTTTGTAAAACTGCTGCCATAGCAGAGGATGGTTTCGATCCATCGACCTCTGGGTTATGGGCCCAGCACGCTTCCGCTGCGCCACTCTGCTACACACCTCAGATGGGACTCGAACCCACAATCCCTGGCTTAGGAGGCCAGTGCCTTATCTGAGGCTGTTTGCAGGCAGTGTTTATGGAATATTCATTGAATATTTTTTGCTTTTGGACTGTTGATCGGACAAAACAAGACATCTGAAGACGCCACCTTGAGCTTTGGGAAACTATAACAGACATTTTTCACTTTGTTGACGTTTTATAGACCAAACAATTAATCTGCAGTGTTGAACACAATGAACAACATTCAGGCACTTTCCCTGATGTCACTTCACACAAAGGCCACCATCCCTGTCCATAGAAAAGTGACTCAAAAAGGATTCCAGTGCGAATACCACTGAATGTTGCCTGCATACAGCCTCAGTGGCCTAATGGATAAGGCACTGGCCTCCTAAGCCAGGGATTGTGGGTTCGAGTCCCATCTGAGGTGTGTAGCNTTGAGCTTTGGGAAACTATAACAGGCATTTTTCACTTTGTTGACGTTTTATAGACCAAACAATTAGTCTGCAGTGTTGAACACAATGAACAACATTCAGGCACTTTCCCTGATGTCACTCCACACAAAGGCCACCATCCCTGTCCATAGAAAAGTGACTCAAAAAGGATTCCAGTGCGAATACTACTGAACAGTGCCTGCATACAGCCTCAGTGGCCTAATGGATAAGGCACTGGCCTCCTAAGCCAGGGATTGTGGGTTCGAGTCCCATCTGAGGTGTGTAGCAGAGTGGCGCAGAGGAAGCGTGCTGGGCCCATAACCCAGAGGTCGATGGATCGAAACCATCCTCTGCTATGGCAGCAGTTTTACAAAGAAACTCAAGAGCTGTGGACTGTTTGATCGAACAAAACAAAACATAACCCACTCCTCAACTGTGCTCAAGACTACGTTAGCCACTACTAGCATAACACACCCGAATGTCATCCCGAAGTGGGAGTGGCTGAGTTGCTTTGTGGGTAATGTTGGCACCAGGTTTTGACAAGGAAGAAGAATGTGTGAAACAAAAAAGATGATATCTCTGGTTCTGCTGCATCGATTTTGATCCTTTTTAAAAAAAAACAACTGTCCATCGCGAGTCCTCTTTTAAGATCATTCAGATCACAACGTAAAGTAATTACATAGATAAGGTTAGAAACTGCAATTCAGTGTAGATGTAGGTGGTCCAGAAATGTGAAACTGAGCTTCCCAGCTGCGTCCTGCGTTGTAAGATGCTCTCAAGAACTAAACATATCCTGACAGGAGCCATAAAGACTTACTGCTGGGAGCAAACAGAAGCCCACTCAATTTTTGTCAGATTCAAGAGAAACTACATCTTTAACACACAAGTGTATTCTCTAGAATTGACTCGATTAGGTGATTAATCGATAAGTCGATCAACAGAAAATTAGTCAGCAATATTTTGACTATTTTTTAACCAAAATGCCCCCAAAATTCACTGGTTCCAGCTTCTCAAATATGAATATTTGGTGTTTTTTGTAGTCTTTGGTGATAGTAAAGTGAATAATTTCACCTTTTTGACGTTTTATAGATCAAACAATTAGTCTGCAGTGTTGAACAACATCACACAGGCACTAAACACATTCAGGCACATTCCCTGATGTCACTTCACACAAAGGCCACCATCCCTGTCCATACAAACGTGACTTAAAAAGGATTCCAGTGTGAATACTACTGAACAGTGCCTGCATACAGCCTCAGTGGCCTAATGGAGAAGGCACTGGCCTCCTAAGCCAGGGATTGTGGGTTCGAGTCCCATCTGAGGTGTGTAGCAGAGTGGCGCAGCGGAAGCGTGCTGGGCCCATAACCCAGAGGTCGATGGATCGAAACCATCCTCTGCTATGGCAGCAGTTTTACATCTACACTGTGATCTGAATGATCTTAAAAGAGTACTTCACTGACGTAGCTTTCTATAACATTGTTGGACACACGATGGACAGTTTTAAAAGAAGGATCCACATTGATGCAACAGAAGCAGAGATATTGTCTTTTTGTTTCACACATTCTTCTTCCTTCTCAAAGCCTGCATTACCCACAATGCAACTCCACCGCTGACAGTTCTGTGGGAGATTGGGGTGTGTTATGCCAGTAGCGGCGAGCTGCTAGACTCAACCACAGTGGAGGAACGGTCTCATTTTGTCAAAGCTCTTGAGTTTCTTTGTAAAACTGCTGCCATAGCAGAGGATGGTTTCGATCCATCGACCTCTGGGTTATGGGCCCAGCACGCTTCCTCTGCGCCACTCTGCTACACACCTCAGATGGGACTCGAACCCACAATCCCTGGCTTAGGAGGCCAGTGCCTTATCCATTAGGCCACTGAGGCTGTATGCAGGCACTGTTCAGTAGTATTCGCACTGGAATCCTTTTTGAGTCACTTTTCTATGGACAGGGATGGTGGCCTTTGTGTGGAGTGACATCAGGGAAAGTGCCTGAATGTTGTTCATTGTGTTCAACACTGCAGACTAATTGTTTGGTCTATAAAACGTCAACAAAGTGAAAAATGCCTGTTATAGTTTCCCAAAGCTCAAGGTGGCGTCTTCAGATGTCTTGTTTTGTCTGATCAACAGTCCAAAACCCAAAGATATTCAGTTTACTATCACCAAAGACTATGAAAAACACCAAATATTCATATTTGATAAGCTAGAACCAGTGAATTTTCGGGTTAAAACGATTAATCAATTATCAAAATAGTGCAGACTAATTTTCTGTTGATTAACTGACTGTACGTGAAATGTACAATGTCTGTCTCATTCAAAATCTACTTTTTAGAACAGAAGATGGGCATACCGTACCAAATTTTAAATAATAATTTAAAACATTTTTTTCTATTGACCCCCTTCTTCTTCCCTTTTTGTAATATATTATGTTTTAATTAATTAATTCAGCCTTTTTTCTTGAGTAAAATCCTCAAACCCTCCAAATCTGTGAAAGTGCGCGTTTTAATTCATGTAGACATACATAAGTTAATGTTATTATTCTTATGTGACTGGTTCTTTTAAGTTTGTCTGTTTTACTTTGTCACTAAAACATGAACTTAAACAAAAATCATGTTCAGACGGCTTGTATTAAACGTCGAACAGTCCAAAACCTAAAAATATTACATTTCCATTCACAAAAGACAAAGAAAAGTCACATTTAAGCTCGAACTCGGGGGTGTTTTTCATTTTCTCTTGAAGAATGACTTAAACAATGAATCGAAAATAGCTGATTAATTTTTTCGATGACTGATTGTTTCGACTCTACTCAGGCTGAATAAATACTAACTGTATTTTTACCCTCTTAGCTCATTACACTCGCCCAGCCCTCACATCTCCACATGCTTTCTCTTCCAGGCACACTTGAGACGACACATTCAAATCCACAAACGCACTGAGAACTACAACCCCCGGCAGAGAAAACTGAGGAACGTCATCGTGCAGGATGTGGACAGAAGTCCTGGTGAAGCAACTGAAGCGGTGGAAGCCTCGCTGAGCGCAGCGGAGACAGATTACGCCCCAGAGACCGCCGATGTCCAGGAACCCACAAACCCAGAGCCCGACTCCGCCACTGGCCTCAGTTCTAGCTGCATAGTGAGGGTGGTGATCGAGTCGAGTGACGCGGTGATGGAGGAGGTGGTGTCCAACCAGAACCTGGGTCGTGTCGAGGCAGCGGAGAGGTTCTCTGTGCCAGAGGGCTTGCAGCAAACACAGCTGGTCACTGAGGCGTATGAGTCCACGATAGATATGGAGGGAATCGTTGAGAATATATCAGAGAATAAGACCTGAGGACTGAAAGACCAGAGACGGTGTGCAACCCCCTCAGAATAAAGGTTACTGTGAAGACCACGTCCTGAACTTAAAATGTCACGTAAGGGATGGTGAGGCAGAGCCTGAAACATTTGGCTTTACAGATCCGAAGATGAAGAAACTGCAACAATGTGAGCCACTGTTGAGTTTCTAGACACGCAAGAGAAGATCAAGTTAATTCTCGTGCTTTTAGTAGTTAACACAGTAAGTGAACTGCATGCTTGTGAAGGCTGCTTGAATGAGAAATAATTTTTTTGGCTTGTTTTATTAAGCCTCCTTTTATCAATGTGCCTACTGCAGCAACACTCTGGAAAATCCGTAATATATGATCCTCAGTACCACTCTCACGTCTGTCCGTTAAATATAAGGCTACAACCAGACGCCGTTTAGATTAGCTTAGCACAAAGACTGGAAACAAGGGGAAACAGCTAGCCTGGCTCTGTCTAATGGTACCAAAAATCCCACTTACCAGCACCCCTAAAGATCATTAATTAACATGTTATATCTCATTTGTTAAGTTTAAAAACGATAACTGCTATTTTATGGAAGTGCTGGACTATTTCTTGACCGCGACCAGCAACTTACTGGAGTTTCCGCTGGTTGCCTGGCAACTACTAATTAATGGCCGGCACATAACCCCTGTAAAATGTCGATTTGATGGTTTTACATGTTTTTTCTTCGGATTAAACAAACAATATATAACGTGCTAATTAGTGAGCTTTAGAGGTGCTGGTGGGCAGATTTTGTTACCTTTTGACAGAGCCAAGATACCTGTTCCCAAACCGGCTGCTGGCTGTTGACTTATATTTAACAGACAGATGAAAGTGGTATCGATTGCTCTCAGCAAGAAAGCAAATAAGCGCATTTCCCATATCTACAGAGAGCTAAAGTAGGAACACTGATTGGACAGCTCTTTCCAGGGCAGATACATATGTTGAATCTTTTCTATGTAAAGGCCCTGGTTAAAGGTACCCTGTGGTGTTTTTGACCACTAGTAGCGCTATGGAGCAATGTTTTTGTGTGTTGGTCTCCGTTTTGTTCGTAACATGCATGCAACCAAGGCCGCAGGCGACAACAGTGGGAGGCGATAAGGCTGCTAGTACGCAAACATGGATGGAAATATGTTAAAAAATTTGCTTTGCAAATATTTAATGCGAAGGAAATGCATTCAACATGTTTATTAGACCTGATGGATGCACAACATGTGTTTTGGTGAGAATTATTGAATGTAAATATGAGTTTTGTTTGTTGGCAAGAAAACTCCACAGGGCACCTTTAACGTTTGTTTACAGACGTCAGAACTTGGAATTAAGACACTACACAGGTAATGGTTTTATGCTAAAATATACAAAAGTGAACGCATTAGCTTACTATTGCTATTTATAAAGAACTTAATGCATTTTTCTTTTCACACTCGGCCGCAACTGCTGTCCATTGTTTATAAGAAATATTAGCAACCTGCTAACAGCTCATCAAATGTGACTCTGAATAAACTCTCAGACCTGCCTGCAGTTTAATTTATGGTAACCACACTGTAAACATTATACAAACACAGTACGTAAGGTTAAGAATATACTGTATTTACAAAACCTATTCAACATCACAAACTTGTATGAAAACTAAGAAAACAATGATGCATTAACATGACCATAAAAACACTCAAAAGTACTAATATCTATTAAAGCAAACACAATTTTACATGAGAACAAATTGAGATTCTTTTGCACTTCCAGTTGTGACTGGTGACCCTTCACCAACATTTACCAACTTTCCTTGTTGCAACTGATGGGCTGAGACATCTTAAGCAACCACAGCACAAATATATCCATAAATAAACATACGAAACATTAAAACATCCGTGAATACAATTTTTAAAAGAAAATTCTTCATGCACATTCAACTGGTGGTTATAAAGGCTGATGTAGCCCAGTTTAAGGGTCAGGAGTGTCACAAGGAGATGCTGTGCAGCCTAATTATCACTGTCAATAGAGTATCAACCCAGTACAACATTGCATGCAACCATCCTGAAATTCGACTATAATGACAAAACTACACAGCAAGATGCTTCAACCCATCCTATTCAGACAAATGTCTGTTTAGTGCTTGATATCAATTGTGATTGCCGTTGTTTTTGGAATGTAAACAGATTATTGCTGTTTCTGACCAAATATTTGGCTCTTGCTCTGGGCCACAAATTGCGGAGAGAGTGCTCCACCGATTTAGCTTTGCACTCCTATAACCGACAGACTCATGGGGGACAGTTTGTAAAAAAAAGAAGAAAAAAAAAGGATCAAAATCGATGCAGCAGAACCAGAGATTGTCGTTTTTATTTCACACATTCTTCTTCCTTGCCAAAACTTGACACCTACATTACCCACAATGCAGTGGGAGGAGTGGGCCTCCGAGGTCTGGTCAGCTCACTTCTTTCTAACTCCACACTGCTAGATTTTTTTTCATTTTTCAAACTTTTAGTCTTCAGACTCAACCAACGCTGACTCGAGGATGGTTGACGTGGGAAAGCTCAGGGAAGCAGCAGTGTGCTGCTCTTTACTGAAGATGGGGATCTTAACCAGTGTTTTTTCTCTTGTAACACCAAAACATACAGTTTGGAAACAAGCATAAAGCATAAATCTAACCTTTGTGCAGCTTTTACATGTTTTTTTGAGTGTTGTAGCTGCCCCTTGTGGCCAATGGGACAAAAAAACAAACAAACCACCCACTACAACTGTGGCTCTCACCAATCGCAGTTACAGTTGGTGTTTTCTGCTCTCCGGCGTCAGGGGGCAGTAATAAGCCCGTCACCGCTTCTTGCACCAGAATGAGGCGAAGGAGAAGCAGCACTAGAAAACCTACTTTGACAAACGACACCAAGGTGACATTTATGCTTTATTGAACGTGTTGTCAAAGAGTATATTACGAGAGAAAAGCCCTCTAGCACGAAGCGGCCAGTATGCTCCTCCAGAAGTACTTGTCAAACAGCTTCGGAAACCCCCACTCCTTTCGACATCTGATTAAGGGGGGCTGCGTTGGACCATTTCTGTAACTATCCACACCCTCTTCACACCGTGATTGGTCAGATGCGCGGAGGAGACAGGGTTTGAACTTCTCACTCTAGCTCTCTTTCTTCATTCTACACACAACTACATCTGCCATTTTTCAGGTGAACAACCCAGTGCAACAGTATGAATGTCGTCCAGGAGACTCGATATTCATACTGTTGCACCCCCACCCCCCGAACACCAGCTTTTCTCTCCATCTTTGAGTGTGGCTGTTCGGAACAACTAAAAAAACTTTTGATGTCCAACCTAGTCCAAACTAGTTCTGATCGAGCATAACTCGACCCTGAGGCCTAACAGCTTCGATGGAAGCCGCTTCCCTAAACTTTTCTAAGGGAACCATCCAGGAATGACTCCCACTCAAGGGGACCAAACAGGGCTAAGAAAGCCTTTTTGTAATTCACCCAGTCAACAGACTTGAGTGATTATCAGTAATACAGCTTGGCAGTCAGGTGGATTAGAAGGAGCTCTGACTTCTTTGTACATGCTCATGTCTTCTCTTCTGCCTTTGACAACTTTAGCATTGTGATGAGGTAAACTACTCCTGGCACAACGAGGACTGAAACTGACGATGTAACAGGGATTTCTAGGTCCAAACTCAGTGTGCTGGGTTCACATCCTGGTTCTGGTTTTGGTTGAGATTGTTGTTGAGATTGTGGAGCGCTTGGTGACGCTGGTGCCGGTGCAAGTGAATGGCATTTGACTCGGGTACGTCAGTGGGTTCAAATGCACTGGACACCAGGGGCATGAACTGGCGGAATATGCTGACGCTGCCGTGCCAGAAGGTCGGCTGAGGCAGTCGTCCAGCGAGAGTCCACGTGCGGGTCGCCGGGTCGTAGGCTTCTACCACATCCGACAGCTCAAACGTGTTGTCGTAACCACCAGACACATATAATTTACCGCCCAGGACTGCCACACTGCCTCCAACGTGGACCTGGATAAAAGAAATGAGATTAAGAAAATGTAGTTTATGTTGTGATACATGGAATTACAAAAGGTAGTAAAAGGTAAGAATATACTGTATTTAGTGAGTTAAAATATAAATGAATACATAATACAGGTAGTTAATTGAAACGGAGTGACAACACATATGCCCTGGACCAATGAATGAGGAAAATTGGTAATGTTTTATTTTGGAAAATAGGATGAATGATTGAATGTGTGCCAACAATTTAAAAACAAAAATGAGGTAGTAAAAGAGAAGAAGAGAAGAGTAGGTTCACATCATATCATTAGAGGCAGTAATCAATCACATTTCCTGTCAACAATGCTTGAAAGTAATCATATTGAAATCAAATATTCATTAATCGATCACCTTTACTGTACTCAGAAAAGTAAAATCAGCTAGTGACAAACCGCAGTATTAAAAACAGCTGATTTTATATTATTATCATCATCTCTGGATTTACTGCAGTATTGTCGATGCCTCTGTTTATCTTGCTCAGTCAGAACTATTAGAGATCACAGATGATTGCTAATAAAGCACTCTAGCAGACAAGTGTCAGATGTGAAATACAAACCTGGGTCATCGGATTAATTTTGTCCCACTCGTTCTTTTGAGGGTTATAAACATCAACCTCAGCTGAGTCATCCCTACAAATAGAAACACACCAAAAGTCAAACTGCTACCAAAACAATCATTGCTTCAAATGTATTCATGCCAACTTTACTGACTACACAACAAATGTTTCTTTCTGGCCTTTTAAATAATCAATTATTCTTAAATATTCAACTATTTACATGTAAGTGCATCTATAAGCAATCTTATTAACATTCACTGTAACAAATGTATGTAGAAAGATGTAATTTTGTCCCATCAAGAAATGGATTGCCCCAAGAACCAAAAGTGTAAAGCTTTAAAAAAAAATACAGACATTAAATTGAACTGTCCATCTATCACATGATTAGAATATTTTGTACATTTGATTTTGTATTTTACAAAAGCGCCAAATTTGAAAAGAATTTAGTTGTTAAGTTTTAGTACAATCATGTCATTTCTCACAGCAGGAAACTGGGCAGAGAAGAGGATGAACATGAGTACATTGGCACCCTCATGTGGTAGCACAACAGAATAACTGTTTACTAGATGATCCAGTCTAGATGCCTTTACCATGAAGTGTTTACCAGATGTGGAAGAAGTACTCAGATCAGTGCCAATACAACAATGTAAAAATACTCCATGACAAGTGAAAGTCTTGCATTTAAAATCCTACAAAGTAAATTTACTAAAAATATTAAAAGTAAAAGTACTTGTTCTGCAGAGACTGATATATTATTACAAATTACATTATTAATACCAATCCATCAACGTATAAGCAGCATTTTACTATTCTATCTGGTCGAGGTGGAGCTAGTTTTAGCTACTTTATATACAGTTTTAGGTAGTTTAGTCCAATGGTTCCCAACCTGAGGGGCCCTAGGTGGGGGTCACAAGATAGATCTGAGGCCTCGTGAGATGATTAATGGGAGGAAAGGAGAAAAAATAAGATTCTGATACATAAACTTGGATTAATTTTTCAAAAAAGTCTCTTGTCTTTGCTTTTTGTGTGGACTATCTGAGAGTTTTACCTTAAAAAATAATTTTTGAGTTTAGAGGGGAAATGTCTCTTTATGGTGGAGCTGCCACAACTAGACACTGTCTTTTTGTAAGGGGTCACAAGGCTAAAAGGTTTGGAGCAACTTGTTTAATCTTCAGTAATGTTTTATATTTTATAAGCTTATCATATTCTTTTAATTTTATCTTAATCTGAAAAGTAACTAGTAACTAAAGCTATCAAATAAAATGTAGAATAGTTTATACAACACTTAATCCTTCAGTTTATCAAAAAAAAATTCAAATTCAAAATCACCAAATTTGGAGATACATAGTTTTCACTGGACTGGAAGGGTACAAGTAACATACAATTACTATCTGTACTACTGTCCTAAAAGGAAACCTTTAGGTCTCTCCTCATAAGTACACTCTAGATGATGTTAAGGGTTAGGGTTTAGTTCAAATATGCAACTCACCTGATGAAGTAAATGAGGCTTTTGAGGGTCACTGTTTTTGGTGTGAAGGACCACGGGGGCAGCTGCCCACAGCTGACCATGGCCCAGCGGTTAGTGTCTGTATCATAGCTCTGGATGGCCATGGTGTCCTCCCCAGTCAGAGAGCCGATGGCGTACAGGCGTCCACTGCACGTGGTGGTGGAACAGTTGTCCATGGGGTGCAGCATGGGCGGTAAGGCCTCCCAGCAGTCCAGAGCGTGATCGTAGCGTTCTGTGCTGTCCGACGCCACCACGTAGAGCTGACCCTTCAGCACACAAGAGCTGTGGTACTCGCGGGCCTTCAGCATGGGCGACACCTCCGTCCACTCGTTGACGCTGGACTTGTAGCGCCACACGCCGTCGTAGAGGCGAGAGCCATCAGAGCCACCTGGAGGACACTGACATGTTGTCTCAACGGCTCATGTGCATCAAGGACTTAATAAAAAATAGCAGTTTCAGTTTGTCTGTATGGATTCATTTCAATCGTGCAGGTAATAAAATATACAACAATGCTGTGTCTACTTTCATCAGGGCTTCTGCACACTTTTAAAATGTAAAGTTAATAAAGAATGAATGAACATTGAGGCTGGGCAATATGTTTTCATATTAATATGGATATTTTTCCAATATTTATATGTATCTCCATATAACATATGCAAAAATCACATAAAATAATCAAAATGTTTAATGCATGTGTCCCACTTTTATGCATTAAACTAAAAATCCTTAACGTGTCTTAAACAAAGCCTTAAATATGGTAAAAATTATCATAAATTATGGTTGCTTGTAATTTCAATTTGCTTGAAAATTTACCTGAAACTGAAAAAACCTCAAGAATCACTCAGAACAATACACTGGTTTTAAACATTCAGGAATAGGAAATCATTAGGGGTGTAGTCTTTTCTCAAGTCCTGTAGCAAGCAGTACACTGAATCTTTTTGATAATGTAGCTCTACTTGCAATCAAGTTACAATTTCTTTTAGGTCTAGGCATCATCTCAAAACTTAAGACCTTTCACGTTTAAAAATAAGACAAAAATATGTTGTTGTAAATGTAAGACTCTTGAAAGGAACTGCAGACACCCTGTTCAGTCCCTGTATTTACAGTAGCTCAGTTTACGAGTTAAGAATATTCTAGATTTAAAAAACCCCAATGTACCTTCTGAAAGTTTCAATGATATTTTTATTATTTTAATTTAAAGTAGCACTGACACCAAATATATACATGATAATATCTTATTTTATTGAAACTGTATCAAAGGTTATAAAAACTAAGTCTGCCTGTCAACATTATGCAATCATATGCTGCTGTTATTTCTGTCATCGAAGGAGTGAGCTACCACTGCTAAATCTATGGCCCACCACCAGAATCTTACAGGAGACACAAGCTCTGAGTGAAGGTCTAGGATGATTTCTCAAGGGAAACACCCTCTTTTCAGGATAGGCCAGTCTGCTGGTAACGATGATGATGATGATGAACGCCACTAATGTCCTGGCAGCACACCATGTCCTGCCTCACTTTACCTTGTTCCCACATAGAGCCACTCGCCAAAGAGCCTGCAGTTTATTTATAAGCCTGACGGCCATTTCATAAGATGAAGGAGCGGGAATGGAAATCTACTGACTGGAGCTTTCACACTAAAGTGAATCTAACATACACAGCAACTGTAACCACTGCATACTGTCTGTGGCTTGTCCTTCAGTCAGTGGGACACCAGATAAAAGTCTAATTTCAAGGAACACACAAGAATCTGATAGAACAGCATTCATTTTAGGTTGAATGTGTGATTAACCTACAGTTTACTACATCTACTTTATTGGAGTACATTATTCTCTTCTCTACATTTATACATACACATTTTCTACACTCATATTGATTTCCTGCAAATACAAATTTCCATAAACAACAAAAATGAAATTTGAGTTTTCATGTCAGACCTCAATATTTTGAATATTTGACAACCATTTTTGTCTGTATGTGTTGAAAAAAGTGTGTTTGAACATCTTTAAATAACTTACCTGAGACATACATATCGTTTCCGAGGGCAGCTATGCTGTAGCCTCCTCCAAGGTGGTCAGGGAACTCAGCCAAGTAGCGCCACTGTCCGGTTTGGGGGTTGTAACAGTCCACTGTGACCAGCTCGTCACAGTCCTGGTCGCAGCCTCCTACCACCACCAGGATTTCTGCCAGTCCCGTGGATGGCCGCGGCCGCATACGGTGGCAGGGCCTGTCGTGGCGGTCATACTCACAGGACTGGAAGCTACGAGCTTCGTTCACCATGCGGAGGCAGGTGGGTGATAGGTAAACGAGTGGGTCGCTCTCCACGTGGGCCAACAGGAAGAACCTCCTGACGAAGGGGAGTCGGACCTGCTGGAGGAGCTCGGGCCAGTAGTGCAGTCTCCGCTGGAGATCAGCCTTCACCCAGCGCACTGCGATTTGATAAACTGTCTCCTCCTTGTCCACGCAAAGCTCGTCGTCCGACACAAACTCAAGGAGGCGCTTCCATGGCAACCGCTCAAAGTCCATCCCTTTGGCCAGCTCCATTATGTTTTTTAGGACAAAGCGGCGAGCACTGGCAGCCAGCTCTCGGCAAGCGTAGGCCTCTGCAAAGTCCTGGATCTCTAAGCAGTTGGAAACATCCAGCCGCTGCTCCAGAAAAGCACAGCAGGCCTCTTTGACAGAGGGGAACTGAAACAGATCAGCCGTCTTCAGCAGGACGTCCACATTATCCTGAGTGACTGTGACCCGTCCTGTGTAACAGAAGTCCACCAGCAGACCTAAAAGCTCAGCGGACACCTCATGTAGAACCACCCGGTCCATAACGCTCTCCCTCAAAGTTCCTGCGAACATAGCCCGGAAGTAGGTACTGGCAGCGGCCAACACTGTGCGGTGACAGTGGAACTCGCGGCCCTCGGCACACAAAGTCACATCAAAAAACTTTCTTTCGGCACGGAGTTCATGGATTCCCCGCAGCAGGTTGAAGGCATGGGCCGTGTCGAAAAAAGGCAGGGTGGAGGGTTGTGTCTGCAACGCAGGCTTTTCCATCTCTCCTCTCTCTGGGTGTCTCAGTTTCCGGTGGTTGTGCTCAGAATGCTGTTTTCATCTAAAACAGATAAACACCAGAAACATCAAATTTCAACCCATTATTGGATACCATTATATGTTACATACCATGTAGGGCTGTAACTAAGGATTATTTTCATTGATGATTCATGTACTGATTATTTTCTTGATTAATAGAGGAATTGCTTGGTCTATAAAATGTCAAAAATAGCGAAAAATACCCATCACAGTTTCCTAAAGCCCAGGTAGACGTCTTCAAATTGCTTGTTTTGACTGAGCAACAGTCCAAAACCCAAAGATATTCAGCTTACTATCATTTAAGGCCAATAAAAGCACCAAATCCTCACAACTGAGAAGATGGAAATAGGGAATTTTGGGCATTTTTGCTTGAAAAATTACTTGAATGAATAAAGGATTAATAAAGTAGTTCCCGCATAATTTTCTGTCGCTTGACGACTCAATTAACTGACCAATCGTGGCAGCTCTTATAGCATGCATACCATTGTCAAATGAATCTATACACAGTGGTCTATAATGGTGAAGGAATTGAGAAAAGGCTATAATGACGTTTAACAACATTTCAGAAAGTTTCACAGTATAAAAAGGTCCCAAAAAAGATCAAAAACAAAAGAGACGTATGAATTTACATTTCTACAACCTCGGTGGCAGATGAAATGTCCAGAAGCAAACAACCAAATTAATTTCCATCGGTTAATTTCACTGGTCAGTAGTGGTTATTTTAGAAATTACACAACCAAACATGTAAGCAATGTAACAGGCCACTGACTCAAAC
This sequence comes from Oplegnathus fasciatus, assembly GCA_003416845.1. Taxonomy (NCBI): domain Eukaryota; kingdom Metazoa; phylum Chordata; class Actinopteri; order Centrarchiformes; family Oplegnathidae; genus Oplegnathus; species Oplegnathus fasciatus. Next base: position 664,808 of record NTHP01000068.1, on the reverse strand, counting down.
TAATCAAGAATTTTTAAATAAATAAACCCAAACTGTTCTTTCCCTACCTGACAAGCCCCTCCAGGCACGTTTCACAAGCAAAGGGACAGCGTACAACAGTCCAGAATATACGACAGCGAAGCTCAGCACGACTCCAGTGAAAATGACCAGCTCCTTACCCGTGTTTAAGAAAGAGAGCTCGCTTGTGCTCAGGGGCTATAAATACACCAGCAGTGTCCATTTCCAGGGAAGGGTGGGGGGGGGAGATTTGGGGAGAACACCTAACATGCCGTGGGCTGACGCTGTGGGGAGAGTATAAACCCCCCGACTGGTATGTCTCTGTGGTCAGTCAGCGTAAGTAAGTGGTCTTTGAGAGAGGAGCCAGCTGAGCCCGGGCCTCCTCGCCACCATCAGCACAGCAACAGACCAAAACACAGAGCTCCCTGTCATAATATTCTGCAACCAGCTTACCAAAGCAGCACAGTAGCACAGACCTGCTCTGACCACAGCAGAAAAACAGGAACAGGGACGGCTCAAGAGTCAAAAACATGCTCTTAATAATCGTGTTCAAAATAATGATTACAATATTCAATATGATTAATATTTACATTTACAGCTGGCTATGAGATTCAATGTACTAGGACGGTACACAAAGAATAAATCCTGTTTGTGATCTCAAATGTCACGAAGTCGGAGGGTCTGTCCACCACTTTGGTGGACTTTAGACAGGCTGAAATATCTCAACAGCTATTGGATAAATCACCATAATATTTTGTACAGACGTTCATGGTCTCCAGTGCATGAATCCTACAGACTTTGGTGATCCCCTGACTTTTGATCCTTCCCCTCCACAAAGTAAAAATTTCCACTTATCCAGTGAAATATCTCAACATCTACTACTTTGATTGGCACTAAATTGTGCACATACATTCATGGTCCCCAGAGGATGAATCTTACCGTCTTAGGTGATCCCACTGACTTTTCTACTAGTGCCACCAAAAGGTTGACATTTCTGAGTGAAAGTGGGTGAAATGTTTCGACTACTACTGGATGGATTACCATTAAATTTGGTTGAGACATTCATGTTCCCCTCAAGGTGAACTGTAATAACTTTAGTGATCCATTAACTTTTCCTCTAGTGCCATCGCTGGTTCCAGCTTCTCCAATGTGAGGATTTACTGCCTTTCTCTGTTTTATACCATTGCAAACTGAATATCTTCAGGTTTTGGACTGTTGGTCGGACAAAACAAGACGAATAAATTGAAAATGAATAAACAATTAATTGAGAAAATAATCTGCAATAATACAAATAGGTGCAGCCCTAAACTGAGACAGGCATTTTCCACTGTTTTGACATTTTATAGACCAAACAAATAATCAAGAAAATAATCTGAATATTAATCCATAATAACAATACTGCAGCCTTGGTCATGAATAATACTTTTGTCTTGAGGCCCTAAATGTCACAAAATGTGGATTTTTTCAAATCCTTTTTTGTGAAACACCACATAATAATCAAATCTTGACCCTAAAAAAAAGGTTCTTTTAGTTTTCTGCTTCAAATTCTGAAATGTATACAGTGCTATAGTCCTTTAAATGATTCATGGCTGTTTAATCAGAAGTATGGTTGATTTTGACATTGTATTGGGGATTACATTTCAGTTATTCACTCCAGTTAAACCAGGGGAAAAAGCACTTGAACACACATACAAACACAATTTGCTGTTGAGTTCGCAGGAACCTGCATTAAAGGCCTATCTAAGATTCTTGTCAATATTTGGAGATGATCATTCCTTCTCGAAATACACAGGTATCTCCTTACAGAGATTTGTTTAAAGGTTGTAGTAAAGCCCCTGGTCCTCTGGCCAAAGGACTCAGCACGCATTCCACACAAGGGTTCAACAATGCAGCGGTGCACATAGCTCTGCGAGGGATCAAACTCCTGAAGGGCAGACAGGACCTCACAACCAAGACCTGCACTGAAAAAACACATCTTCCTAACTTCTGTGTAAGTGATTGTCTTTACGTTGGAGGGGATGATGGCATTTCCTTACATAGATGTGACGAGCTTTCCTGATTTCTTACTCCCACTGCCCTCTGTTACAAAGAAGAAAAAAGAAAATGTTCTTTCACGAAAGTTTAACTATTACATCTGTACTTCGGCTGTTCTATATTTTACTACACATTAACACAAAGAGCGCAGCCATGATTTCTCAAAATCTTCCAACAGAGGGTAGTTTAATACTCCCAACAGGTCAGAAGTATTGAGCAACTTGTGTGTTTACCAACCAGCTCCGAGAATAGCTGACAGAAATTTATCCTCTCAAAGGACGGCAGAGAGGGGAGGTGAGAGGGAGGGAAACAGTAGAGGTTGTGGAAACAATCTCACTGTTATGACTGTATGAGTACAGAGAGGCCAGTGTAACAGCCAGAATATGACCTACACAGCTTGGATATATGGGTGAAAGGGACCCTATGCCCCCTTTCACCACCTACCATAACAATATTAGCCTGTCTGCCCCTGGAGCTGAACTCATGACCTGCAGTAATATTCAGGACAAAAACACTCAAGAGAGGTACAATGCTGTTAGTCAGAGGACTTCAGTGACGTCCTGGCTAAAACTCCAGAGGATGAGTGGTGTATGTTATTTTCTATTCCTTAAAATGGTTGATGAGAGGGTCTATTCCTGGATTTGATTCCTTTATAAATAATTATGGACTTGACCTACTGTCAAGAGACTGACTAAATGAACCTACTGAATCAGAGTTAAAACATCCAAGAACGAGACTAAGAGTCTACAGCCACGCTAGCTGCTGTGAGACTGTACTTGGGCACAGTGGTGGTGATTTAAGCTAAACGCTAACAACATGCTCACAATAACAATGTTAACATGCTGATGTGTAGCAGATAAATGTTGTACCATTGTTACCATCTTAGTTTAGCATGTTTGCTAATTAGCACCAAAAACAAAGTACAGCTGAGGCTGATTGAAAGGTCATTAGTTTTGCAGACATTTGATCATACACCAAAATATTGGATTATTAACTACATTTTGACCTGATGATGGCGCAAAATGAAAACTTGAGGGATCAACTAAATTATTACAAATAATCCTGAGGCGGACATCAATGTATGAACCAAATTTCATGGCAATCCATCCGATAGTTGTTGAGATATTTCACAAAAACCACAAATGTCAACCTCATGGTGGCGCTAGAGGAAAAGTCAGAGGATCATCGAAGTTAGTAGGACTCGCCCTCTGGGGACCATGAATGTATGCACAAAATTTCACAGCAATACATCAAATAGTTGCTGAGATATCTGAGTCTGGACCACAGCGGTGGACCGACCAACCAACCAACAGACAAATCAAGATTGACATCCCTAGAGTAAAAATACAAAGGCAAGAAATTCAAAGGAGACTAAAACAAAAACCAGAATATCATCTTATAAAAGCCATCTTGCAATATTTAAATCTAGAACAAGAAGTTGGCTTGATTTATTCACTGCAGGGCCTGACTTCGTCCCACAGCTTCATAAAACTATGCGGCTTCCAAGAGTCCAAGTACAGCTGTTGTGTTCATGTGAACAGGGTAAATCAAAAACAGGCTCAGTGTACATGTAGCTGCTTACAGTGTGTTCTCCATCTCTTGGTTTGAATGCTACTGTTGCCCCTTGCTGGTGAAAACTTGCAACTACCACCAAAGACAATTTACATACAGGCTTCATCACTGCTTTGCATTTCTGCCATCTCAGTATCAGTCATCATAACCGAAGAATAGCTCTACTGTGTGCAGAATTACCTCATATTCAATATTTTATTCAAGCTTAGGCTACTCTGAATATCAGTTATACAGACGTCAAATCATCAACATGTTGACCCGTTCTGCAACATAACAGTGCTCAGATTCGTGTGGTAACAACCACGCTAAGACAGCTGCTCTCTCTCTGCTGTCGCTCCAGGCTGCTGGGGCCAAGGCAATCACCAGAGCGGAGTGACATAAACCCCTGGTCCCCCCACAGCTGAGCCTGGCCTGGCCATAAAAAGGCAACCACGCCACACTCATCTCCTTCCCCATGGAGGAGGGCCAGCACGAGGCCACCAGCAGCAGCAGCCACACTCAGATAAGGGGACAGTGTGAGACATATTGTTGGTATGTTGATGCCACAGCCTTGTGTAAATAGTGCAGTGGTGGAGTGTAACCAAGTAGGCTGTATTTACTCAAGTGCTGTACAATTCTGTGGTACTTGCGTTTACTCGAGCGTTTAAATTTGATATTACTTGATACTTCCACTCCACTACTTTTTAGATTCAGATTTTACATTAAAAAACAACACGAGCTTATAAAAAAAATACTACATTGGCTTGTTTTTTGGCTTGCGGTCGCTTACAAAAAAAGCATTGTCTTGTTGGGGTCCCTTGTCACATTTCAGATATTTATGAGTTGAGAGACATTTCCCCTCTAAACTTGTTAATCTGGTTTCATTCAAGTAACTTTTTGTGGCTCAAAGAGGGAAAATTATCAAACATTTCACACAAGAGCAAACAGAGAAATTTGTGTAGTTTTCTTCTTCTTTCTTGGCTCATTAATCATCTCACAAACCCTTCAGATTTCTCTCGTGACCCCTTGAATATGATGCATTGTTACATCAAACTACCAAACACTTATATATTCAAATTTTGCTCCACCTTGACGCAATTAAAATTCTACGTGCATGGTAATTCATCAGTAATATTATACAGTACAGAATGACAGAGGTGGAAGAAGTACTCAGATCTTGTACTTAAGTAAAAGCAGCAGTACTGCAGTGTAGAAATACTCTGTTACAAGTACAAAATGATTAGCATCAAAATATACTTAGAGTATCAAAAGTAAAAGTACTCAATGGCCAATTTCAGAATAATAAATATTATATTATTGGATGCTAATTATTGATTAAGGTGTTCATCACTTTAATGCTGCAGTTGGTAAAGATGGAACTAATTTCAAGTACTTTATCTGCTGTATAACCTGTGAATTTATCTCCCAAGGATCAATAAAGTTTAATTTTGATCTATAGTAGTATTATTATTAGTATATTATTAATCTGAATCTGCAAAGTAACGAGTAATTAAAGTTACCACATAAATGTAGTGGAGTAAAAAGTACAATATTTGCCTCTGAAATTTAGTTGAGTAGAAATATAAAGTAGTAGAAAATGGAAATACTCAAGTAAAGTACAAGTACCTCAAAACTGTATTTAAGTATAGTACTTATGTAAATGTACTTAGTTACTTTCCACCACTGCAGAATAATAGTATTTCAATAATATATTGTATATATAACAATCTGAGTGGTGCATAATGAGTACTTTTACTTTTCATACTTTAAGTACATTTTGCTACTACTAGTTACTTTCACGTGAGTAAAATTTTACTTGTGACGGAATATTTTTATACTGTTGTATTACTACTTTTACTTAAGTAAAATACCTCAAATGTTCATTTGCAAAAACACATATCTCCTTTTTTATTTATTTATATTTTTATCATCTCTTCTCTAGAGCTGCAATGATGAGTCGATTAATCGATTAGTTGTCAACTATTAAATCAATCGACAGCTACTTTGATAATCGATTAATCCTTTTGAGTCATTTTTTAAGACAAAGTGTCCAAATTCTCTGATTTCGGCTTCTCAAATGTGAATATTTTCTTTAGTCCTCCATGACAGTAAACTGAATATCTTTGGGTTGTGGACAAATCAAGACATTTGAGGACGTCACCTTGGGCTTCGGGAAACAATGATTCAACATTTTTCACCATCTTCTGACATCTTATGGACCAAACAACTAATCGACTAATCGAGAAAATGATCAACAGATTAATCGATAA
>NTHP01000068.1:645487-657179 GCA_003416845.1 Oplegnathus fasciatus | reverse complement strand
AAAATACCAAGCAACGTGCTCCTCCATCTGCCCCTGCATTCCTGTAATTCCTGCTCATGTAACAGTTAAAAGTTATAATAAACATTTGCATCTTTCAGGCCGTGCAGCCACACACACGCAGAGCACAGTGAGGCCTTACACTGCTTTGAAAAAACAATAAAAGTCAGTCCTCTCTTTCCATGTTTGGCCTGTGATAATATTCAAAATGTGGCAGCTAATGCGAGATCATAGCTCAGATACAATGCTAGGCCCAAAGCCACACACACACACACACACACACACACACACACACACACACACACAGGTGTACTGTAGTGCCACTGAAAGCTAAAGCAGACTAATTATGCTAATGCTAATAACAACAACAACACTGCATGGTGAGAATTGTTTAGCAACTTTCTGCTTAGCTAGCTTAATCAACTTTCCGCAGAACGACTCAATTTAAAACACCAAGTTTAAGTGCAAAGAGAGTAATTTAATTAATGTTTATAAAAGGTATAATTAACGCACCAAACGTGTTTTAAAGCTCTCCATTTCACCGCCTCATAACATAAAAGTAATGTCATGTTTATACGAAGCTCGTAACGTTATTTTCCAATCGGACTTCACGTTACTGCTGCTGTCAATCAGGGAAAATAACGACCTTAAAAAACAAGCCAAGTGTCTTTTAGTGGACTTACCAGTGTTCGTCTTCAGTGGGTGTTAATAATTTTATAGAGTATAACGCGTTAAGACCTTAAAAACCGAGCTGAAGTTAAAGTTTGATGCCGCGGATCCGCTCGGCCTCTTCTGCGCCATGATACCCTCTCTGCTGTAAGAAGCGTCGCCTTCAAGTGCTGTCGGAAATATGGACATCAAACTGAACACGCAGACAAATCCCACAATCCTGCATCAGGGAGAGTTAACAGAGGTGGAAGGAGTACTCTGATTTTTTTTTACTGAAGTAAAAGTAGCAGTACCACAGTGTAAAAATACTCTGTTACAAGTAAAAGTCCTGCATTCAAAATTTTAGTAAAAGTACAAACTTATTAGCATCAAAATCAGTGATGGAAAGTAACAAAGTACATTTACTCAAGTACTTAAGTACAGTTTTGAGGTACTTGTACTTTACTTGAGTATTTCTATTTTCTGCTACTTCATAACTACATTTCAAGGCAAATATTGTGCTTTTTACTCCATTACATTTATTTGATAACTTTAGTTACTTTGCAGATTCAGATTAATAATACAAAATATAATCAACAAATAAATTAGGATGTAATAGAGAAAACTTTATTGATCCCTGGGGGACAAATTCACAAGCTACCCAGCAGATAAAGTAGTTGAAATTAGTTCCATCTTTACCAGCTGCAACATTAAAGTGATGAACACATTAATGCATCGATAATTATCATCCAATAATATAATATTTACTATTCTGAAATAGAAAATTCTGCACAATGAGTACTTTTACTTTTGGTACTTGAAGTATGTTTTGATGCTAATACTTTTGTACTTTTACTTAAATAAAATTTTGAATGCAGGACTGCATGCAGAGTATTTCTACACTGATATAGTTGCTTTTACTTAAGTACAAGATCTGAGTACTTCTTCCACCTCTGATCAAAGTCTACTTAAAGTACCAAAGGTAAAAGTACTTATTATGCAGAATGGCCCATTTCAGAATAATGTACATTCATTAATGTGTAAATGACTTTAATGTTGCAGCTGATAAAGGTGGTAACTCTTAATCTATATTATGATTTGTATTATTAATCTAAATCTGCAAAGTAACTGAAGTTATCAAATAAATGTAGTGGAGTAAAAAGTGCAATATTTCCCTCTCAAATGTACAGAAGAAGTATAGAAGTATAAAGTAACAGAAAATTTAAATACTCAGGTAAAGTACAAGCACCTCAAAATTGTACTTAAGTACAGTACTTGAGTAAATGTACTTTGCTACTTTCTACCACTGTCAGTTAACCATGCTGTAAAAGAGCTGTAAGCTGTTAGGCAGTGGTGGAATGTAACTAAGTACATTTACTCAAGTACTGTGCTTAAGTACAAATTCTAGGTACTTGTACTTTGTGTTGTGTCTTTAGTTGAAAGCAAAAGCTTAGAAGGAGTACTTGAACTCATCATTTAAAACTCATAGACACTGGGCAGATCTCAGCTAAAACAGTAATATATGCAAGAAAGTACTTTTAGTAGCTTACGATGTGGTCCTGAAATTTTTTTTCAAGCGTTTTTAATTTCAAGGATCTCTAACTACACTCCATACACCATTTCATAACATAACACTGAGAAGGTTTTGTTGTCAGCAGTTAGCAATGTCTGAAATCACCTTCAAGCCATCCAATCAGAAGGTTCCCAAAGATGTCAATGCTGCAATTGTCACCATCAAAACCAAGTACAACATCCAGTTTGTGGACTGGTGCTCCACTGGTTTCAAGGTCAAGATAAGCTTCACGGTTGGCATCAACTGCCGGCCACCCATTGAGCTGAAGCATTGCTTTGTTAACTGATTTCTTAATGTCGCGATTACAATGTTTGAATGATCCAATGTGTGCATTTTAATTACTGTAACTTTTCTGGGGGAACTGTTGGAAAGACTGAAGAGAAAAAAATAAATAAGTTTTATTTAGAATTTTGACATTTGACTGAAGGCTTACGTGTGAAGTTTCTCTTTTTCTGTAAAACATCATGAAGCAAGACAATGACTGAATGAATTCAAGGTTTACTGAGAGGCAAACTGAGGACATTAGAGCTGTGAATGTGGAGAAACTGGTATTACAAGGACCACCAAATGTTTTCATGTCAAGCCTCCCCACATCTGGGACCTTAATTTGGTTGGATTTAGTGAGAAACATCATGCTGGTATTTGTGTTATATTACTTGTTTCAGAGAGATTTTAATTGTCTGCAATTTAGGAGGGAATGGGTGAACCTGTTTGAAACAGAAGTGACTGAAATACAAAAAAAGGAACCATTTCTAACTTTATGGAGACCTCTGGTGGTGATGTTGGAGAATGAGACAAACGGGTCAAAAACAGGTCAAAAGGAGATGGAAGATGTTCTGACATGTTGAAGCAGAAAAGAGACAGGTGTAAAATAAAATGACTGATGGCTGAACTCTGTTTAAACTCCATGTAGCTGCTTCAGTTTCAGGGTCCTGCTGTTGTGCATGCTGGCTCACTGTCCCCAGCGGTGGGATGAAACTGAGTACATTTACTCAAGTACTGTACTCAAGTACAAATTAGAGGTACTTGTACTTTACTTGAGTCTACTTCTACTCCACTACAATTCAGAAGGAAATATTGTACCTTTTATTTCACTACATTTATCTGACAGCTTTAGTTACTTTACACATTGAGATTTTTGCTTGCAAAAACATACGAAGAGCTTATAAAATATGATGTTTTGTAAGAAATTACACTACTCAACAGTATATGCACTCCCCTCCAAAAGTATTGGAACAGTGAGGCCAATTCCTGTATTTTTGCTGTAGACTGAAAACATTTGGGTTTGACATCAAAAGATGAATATGAGACAAGAGATCNTGCTATCTTCTAAGTTGTGTATCAGATCCAGATGTAAATACCTGGAAATAAAAGCTGAAATGTTGATCTCTTGTCTCATATTCATCTTTTGATGTCAAACCCAAATGTTTTCAGTCTACAGCAAAAATACAGGAATTGGCCTCACTGTTCCAATACTTTTGGAGGGGAGTGTACAAGATGAGCTGAAACGATTAGTTGATTTCAGTTGATAAAAAAATTATTTGAAACTATATTTGGATAATCGTTTAGTCATTTTGCTGCTTTTCCTTTTAATGATTTTTATAATTTTAATTTATTTTTAATAATTTTGAGGTTTGGACTGTTGGTCAGACAAAACAAACAAACATTAAGGTGTCACTTTGGGCTCTGGAATTTCTACAAACCAAACAATCGATTAATGGAGAAAATAATCAGCAGATTAATCCATAATGGAAATAATCATTAGTTGCAGTCCGATACAAAAGAGTTCAAAATGAGCTCCACCTCAACCAACTCCAACAGTAAAATGCTGCTTTTACATTAGTGCATGAGTAATACTAATCTAATGATATAATATATAATATTATAACCATCGCAGGGGCCATTTTTCTGCATTGAATAGTTTTAATACTTTTACTTTTAAATATATAAATAAATAAACATCTAATGCAGTTTAAAAGCTTTAAAAGTTAATTCAAGTAATCTTTTGAGCAAAATGCTATAAACTTGCAAACAGTGACTGTACGATCAGCGAGACAAGCTCATATTTCAAAACCCTCAGCTTGAAATTATAAAATCCCACCAGTCCTCCTCCATGCCTCGCAGTGTTGGCCTTTCTCTCTCATCTTCTAATTAAAACTAAAACCAGGCATCATCAACACAGTCCTACTCCCACTGCCCACATTTGGAAAGTAAATATTAGCTTGAAGGCGTATTCACAACCTATACTTTCTGCAAATAAACCTTGTACATGAGGTTTATTGGACTATAATAAGAATTTTAATAAATATACTGTATGTAAACAATTTATAAGCCTAAACAAACAAAACTGTCACAAAATATGCATATGAAATCGGCCTCTAAATTCAGATGATTCCCTGAAGAATTACTAAATTCTTCCATCAGGTGTTCTCAGCCGCTTTGCACCAGTTTTAGCCAGCACTGACAGAGGATATCCACTAAGGCTATCAAAATGTTTAATTCAATACTGCTTAAAATTCAGTCAGTGAAGGACACATGTACATCTATCCACCTCTGTCGCTCATCCCTCAAAGGGGGATAATGAGGAGGCAAGAAAGAGATGATGGCCTGGAATGTAAAATAAGGGGCGAAATACCCTTTGCGGTGCAATTAAGAGTGACCTGCTGATGAACTTTCTCTGGCCTCACTGTGTCCCTCAGGCAGTGTAAATGTGGAAACTGCTGACGGACATCTTCTATAGGGGTCGCAGTGACATTGCACAAATGCTGCCAAATTAGGTACTCACAGAGGGTCTTCTAACAATTGATACTGACATTTTATGTCACTTGACTGAGATTTAGTAATTAAATTTTGAATATGACACAGCTTCCTCACAGGGAACAGGGGCATATTAAGCCCTTTAGCGCAAAACATAGACATTTTTTAAAAACGTATACGTAATAAATACGAATTTGCTTTCTTGCCAAGAATTACATCAGAAGATCGATATCACTCTCATATCTGTATTATGAATTTTGAAGCTACAGCCAGCAGATGATTAGCTTAGCTTAGCATAAAGACTGGAAACAGGTGGAAAGAGCTAGCTTGGCTCTGTCCAAAGGTAACAAAATCCACCTACCAGAACCTCTAAAGCTCACCAATTAGCATGTTACATGTAGTTTGTTTAATCAGTACAAAAAACATACTGAAAAAAGTATAAAAATGAGGGTTATGTGCCGGACAATTATTTGGTATAGAGTGGTATAGAGTGCTGCAGGAATGACATATTATATATGTATGTNTGAAGTCATGCGACCGTGGCGTAGTTCGTTTATAGCCTAACGTTAGCTTTTTACTTCTGGCGATCACATCTGGACCAAACAACTAATCAATTAATAGATATACATATATATATATATATATATATATATGTATATCTATTAATTGATTAGTTGTTTGGTCCAGATGTGATCGCCAGAAGTAAAAAGCTAACGTTAGGCTATAAACGAACTACGCCACGGTCGCATGACTTCANNTCACCGCGAGTTCGAGGCTGTAAAGGCGGACTAGTGACCATGTTCGGCGTGATGCTGTTTATGTCCCCGACAACCTCTGTAGTCTCATTTAGCCACTTGTTACCAACTAGACACGTAAAAGCTTCAAAATTCACGAGTGGNNAAAAAAATTTTAAGCTTCTGTTCACCACAGACCGCATTTCAGGCATCTAACCAAAAACCCATTCAAAAAACCCATTGACTTCAAGACGAGGGAACCGGAAGTGCAAAAATTTCCGGGTTATAGGACTCATTCCTGCAGCGCTCCATCTAACCCTCAGTAAGAAAGTGAGTGTATTTCCCAAAATGTTGAACTATTCCTTTAATTTAAACCTAATTTTTAGGCCACTTAAGGGAAAGTGGAAACAAGCTGTAAACACAACACTGACATATAATCATCATTTTATAAATCTACACATTCATTTACACATACAGCAGATACAGAATACATTCATTTAAAGTCATGTTTCTGGCCACCTGGTGAATGTAAATCCAATATTCACTCTCCTTTTAGCTCTGTTTTTGGTCTCCACACAACTCCAGGGGAAATATCTGTCTCTTTAGCTGCTAAATGCTCCAATAAGTTCACAAGCTAGTCGCTATCTGTGTCTGTCTGTCGTTTGGTCCTGAGCAGGTAGTGTACAATGAGTCTTTAGAGCTTTTTTCTGAAAACAGCTGCCTGATGAGAGCAGTGAAACTGAACCAAAACAGTCCAGTTGCGGTAAAACCAAAACAACAAGCTGAAAGACGCTATAAAGCCCCCTACAGCTGAAATTAACTTAGGAGTCGGGTGGTGATTATCTATGGGTTTGCCACTACGAGTGATACTTTTCATATACACAGTCATTTGATTATTTTTTATTATAAAAATATAGATTATAGCAGTTTTAAGGTAAAAAGACGTAAATCATTAATTCAGCAGAGCAGTGACACTGTCAGGCGTAATCACCAAACATACTTATAGTGATCCTGCAGTCAGCCACACTTCTGGTCCCACCTTATTGGCTGCAAATATTGTAAAAATCTTGGAAAAATAATCTACTGTCAGGTGAAGATTTTACCACTCCTTTGAGTGATCCATGTTGCCACACTGCTCCAAGACCACCCAAGTAAGAGATGAATAAAAGGCATGTTAGAAAGAAAAATGGATGTTTACACCAGTTCAGTCACTAGATGGAGACATTCAATAGTTTTTATGTTACAGCCGTATTTACACCTGTTGACCAATAGGTCTCAGGGCAAAAATAATATCTCTCTCATTAATTATAGAGTAATAATGGAAAAAAGATGATCTTGGCACTTAAGTGCTCCTGGGTATCCCTGACTAAAATGAGCTGGCTGTAAACCAAACTTTGCTTCCGTAAAATGATACATTTAGAGGTTTTATGTTTACCTCAGGCCAGCTACTCATAAATCATGTTTTTAACAATAAGTTTGTGCCCTTCCTAAGCTTAAAGTAACTACCTGCTAGTTTCAAATTGGGTTTTACCATTAAAACCTCAGAATACTAGAAAAGACTTTATTAATGTAAGCTGTAACACAACTTCCAATTGTTCTTAACTGCCAAACCTTCATAAATGTAGGTATGACTTACTTTTACTTATATGTACAAACACGGAGTAACATACAGTATGTTTCAGAGTTATTCATGCAGTTTAGAGTGGCTAACATCTGATTATGCTAACGTAACTGATGTTATTCGGTTATGTTGTGAAAGTTACTGACACAATGCTTTGGTATTTGAGGTATTGTGATATTTCTGTGAAAAATAATTTAAAATCTCCCGAGTTTACATCGTTATTACATAGGCCAGATGTGTCCACCACATCTCATGTTACCTCTTTCACTCTCCAGTCTGAGTCACAACGTTAGCAAGCTAACGTTAGTTCTGTTAGCATGCTAACGTTAGTTCTGTTAGAAGCTAACGTTAGTTCCGTTAGCTACTCAGCAAAATGGCAGTGTGGGTGTAAGTATTTAGTAATCAGAATCAAAATGATTTTATTGGCCAGGTATGTGTACACATGCAAGGAATGAGACTCCGGTTTTTCGTTGCTCTCAATGTACATACACAGAAATAGACATACATACAGCTTAAAACAAAGACAACAAAGCTGGACAAAGGTAACTATCAACATTTAATTACTATGTACAGATATAAATATATATAAAGTAATATTCGAAGTTACTTAGGCCTACTATAGTTAATATTATTATTCGTTACTTATTTCTATTCTTTATTCTTATTCTATTTTACACTTATTTTTTATTGCACGATTGAAGGAGCTAACAGTCATATATTTCACTATGAGTATACCCTGTATGATTATATATGACAAATAAACTTGAACTTGATTATTTGTGTTTTCATTTAGTGATGCGTAACTTACATCTCCGTGTTCTGTTTTTGTAACTTTGAAGTGCTTTGTACTTGTTTATTCATTATTAATGGACTATTGTGTAACTATGTGTGGAGCAACATAAGTGATGAAATGCACACTCATGCAAAACATTTACAACAACAATATTTCTCTGGCAAACTGCGCTCAATGAGTCCATTAAACAAAATCAAAACTCAGAGCTACTACCAGACAGGTTTAACTACCATATAGAAAAAGTACCTTTGGGCAATCTGCCTTTTCCTATCGAGTACCTGGAACACTACACCCACAGAACTAAGGAACATTACATCTCTCAACTCTTTCTCCAAATCTATAAAACAGTGATTACTGGACAATCAAAAATGCTGTCATAATCTGAAGTAGTGGTTACGTCATTGTTTTACTATTTGTCTGTGCTTATGTGCTTTTGTAGCTTTTAATGGTTTTTTGTATATGCCATCAACCTGCCAGGGACTGCAGATGAAAATTGGCCTGTATGGCTAAATCTGGCACATTTACATGACGGACCTAAGTGCTCATGTTAATTAATGTGCATTGTCCCTTCTTAAATAAAATAAACATAAACATTGTCTGACTGTATTAAATATCTCAATTAATCAAACTTTTTGAAGTACCTCATGGCCAGGCCTCAAACATGCCCATTTGCCTTGACAAATATCTTTCATCTTTTTATTAATACTTATTTTTATTCTGTTCAAAATTGGACATGAACAACATTTATGAATTTACACACTAGGAAAAAAAGATTGATGTAGCTAAATAATTCAAATGGAACAATAACTGTAGTCACCTCTAAGCACTCTATCAAGTTGATTTTAAAGAGCATAATTCATCAGAAATCAATGACTCCATCAACTCATTTCCGTATTATCTCTTGCCATGGGCATAAAATCAGACAAACATTCGGTTTATAAAACCCTCTAATGGCACAGCAGTAAATCGACTGGTCAGTATCTGTAATATTGATGCTTCATGGATATTTGTTGTTGTGATGTTCTGTTGTATATTTAAGGGCATAGCACTGTCGCTGTGTAAATTATTGATACGACAGACTGCAGCTTTGAATGTCAATACATCTCCCTGGAGACAGAAAGTGAAAGAAACCCCTGATAAAGAAGTGTGATCAATAGAGACAGAGTTGTGGCTTAAGATAAGTGAAGTGGAATAACACAGAGAAAGCAAGAAGAGGTAGACAAGTGATAAACACACAGGATTGCTGATGACGGTGGAAAAAGTTGCAGAAGTTTGAATCTTTGAGTCTGTTTGAAAACAACGCTGGGACTTGCATATGCAGTTTTGCATGTTGTACCTGGACACAGTTGTATAACACATGACAATAACCACCTTCTCATGTTGTGCTACGATATCAAAGGTCAAGATGTGCTTTGGTTAATTGAATTCCAAATTTATTGTCGCACAGCGGTGCCTCTCCACGGGGTGACAGCTTTGAAGGGCTCGATAATAAGGCACCCCGGGCTCGTTGAATAAGTAGGTGTGTTATTTGTGGATCTGGGTGTCAGGGAAAAAAGCAAAACATTCGGCAGCTGCATGAAATATTGAACAAACTCATCTTTATTGTACTTATTTGTATCACACTGAGTGGCAGGATGCTGCTAAGGCTTGGTCAGCAAAGCCTTTTCTGGATAAATAAAGGTTTTCAACTTTCTTTTTATAGGAATTCTCATTATTCATGCACTCAAAATTGTATTATTATTTATTATTTTTACTTGCAGGGTTATTTATGATTGTCTACCGCGCTTGCAAAATACACCTGAGAGCATATTTATTTCAGCTAAGATACTGAATATTTGTATTCAGCTTGGTAGTTTAAGGAGTTGTTACACTGGGACTGAACCACCCATTTACTTCCACTATAATGAGGTTGATTCACGTGGAGTCAGAGGTGTGTGTTAGAACAACAACTTAATTACTTTCGTTGGACTTCCCTAAGGCAAAATCAAAACATCAATTCTTTCTTTAAATGTTGCTCCATGGCTCCCCCATTGCAACCTTACAACATGTACACTCCCCTCCAAAAGTATTGGAACAGTGAGGCCAATTCCTGTATTTTTGCTGTAGACTGAAAACATTTGGGTTTNAGGAATTGGCCTCACTGTTCCAATACTTTTGGAGGGGAGTGTATATCTCAATTCGCTGTGTATTTTACACATTTCTCCAACACCACCGAGTTTGTGTTTACAATTTAATGTCTTGCAGCTGCCGTAATGTTTATCATGTAATGATGGAGACACGGTAGAGCAGTGTAATGGGCTCCCCTGCCCTCCAAGGTGATCCACATGAGCCACGTTTTATTTGTTGTTCCATGTTGCAAGAGCCAAGCTACACTGTTCATGCGCTGTCAACCATGTCATGAAGAGCATCTTTCAATCAGGCATCACTGTGTGTGTGCCTTACAATCCACAGCACAGACTGAAAATCCCCTGTCAAACGTTTGGTTNTCGCTATGATTTCCATGACTCACTTGTAATACATGGTTAATGCCAAATTACACACCGAGGCCGTGCTCTTAAAGCGTTCTCTTTTTTTACTCAGCCTGTTTTTACATGCCCTGGTGAGACTACAACAAAATTGGAAAAAGTAGAAACATCACATTCATCCGTAAGTCTTGATCATTATCGGATGTCATCTTTGTGGTTGCTGAGCAATTCTGCCCAGTGAATTGCAGAAGAAAACAAAATTGCAAAGCATAATCATGAAACCTGTCAGCCTGTCAGCAATGAGATTGAAATGCAGATGATTGAAATGTGTTTCTTTTTGTGTTTTTGGTTATCATAAATGGCACTGTATGTCTAGGGAATTCATCAACGCACACATTTTCTGCACCCTGTCATCAGTCCTGGTTGTGCTGTTCTTGCAGTTGCAATTACATCTTATATGTAAGGTTTTATGTTGCTGATGTGTTCTCATGGAGAAAAAACACTTTGGTTTATTGTGTTTGGTAATTTCTGAAGGCATGGTTATCTGCTTGCCTGGTGCTCACAGCCTACATGATAATCTGCAGTCTAATCCAATCATATGCTCCTGATGAGTGGGGCAGTACTTGTGGATATTACCTCTGTTGGCACATCTGCATTTGCTGAGTGCACACTAAGAGAAATATAGTCAGACTTTGCAAAATCTTCTCTATTCTCTCTGCATTTGCAGTAAAATTGCCAGACGTGCCTTCTCAGTCTTTCAAATTGAATGTGATAGTTTATGCTGCCATTACAGAGGCCATCAAAGTGCCTAAACGGAAGATTAGGAGTCATTTATCCTTCTGAAAAATATATTGTTTGGAGATTCCTAGACAGCGTTTTCCTCAGACATCAGCGAAATGTTTCCGGGGTTTCATTTATCATTACACCAGTCCCCTCTTTCACACAAGGAATAAACAGATACTTCTCCCCCACTGCCGAGGACTCCTCACATATCCATCTGCTAGTTTGGTTTGCCCCTGAACACAACACAATTAATCATGCTGTCACACAATCTATGCATGAGTGCTAGATGGCCCCTGGCTACAAGGCGCAGAGTGACACAGT
>NTHP01000068.1:618726-641394 GCA_003416845.1 Oplegnathus fasciatus | reverse complement strand
GGGAAACAAACGGAGCGAGTCGGGGAGAGCCACCAACCCAGGTCGCCAAATACCGACGTTTTAGACGTGTTTCCACTAAACACTTTGGTATAATACAACTTGTGCTCGTGCACAGGACAAACTAATGCTGTGCGTTACTCGCGCGAGTTTGAAGGAGCACGGTGTATTTGTTTTGCTGTTGAGTTCAAATATCAACAAGCTTTCTCCAGTATCGCAGACTACGCCTTTAACGTTAGGCTACTGTAACAAGCATTCTATTTAACTACATCATAAGTAACGTAGGTCCATTTTAGCTAAATATCTACAGTGTTGTCTCATGAATTAGTCTCATGTTCCAAAACAAATCCAAAAGCTAATTGTTTAATTATGTCGTGGTTGTGACAGTATTAGCCTTGCTAATATTATCTTAGCATAAAGAAAATGGAACCATCAGGGGCCAACGTTAACGTTAAGTTGGCACTTTGGCTCAACTTATGTTGTAATCGTCAGCAAAATGGTGACGTTAGTAATGTTAAACAAGTAGTGCCAGAGCTCTAACGGCAGTAACGTTGGAATAACAAGTACGCTAGCTAACATTAGACTCCATGGAACTAACTTTAACAGCTAACGTTACATCCAATTTGTGATGGCTAGCGTTCGCTAAATCAAAATAACTCAACCTTATCAGGCTAATTAACAGTCCCAAGCTTGACATTGGCCTATCGTCATACAAGCCAATTAAGGTCATCATAATGCTAAAGCAGGCAGTTAAAAAGTGACTTCCCAGAGACGGCCCTCTTCAGTATTTTTTTTTTTGGACAACTCAGAAGGCGTGGTTCTCATTTCATTCCCCATGACTCTGTCCTCGCCTTGATGACTTGTCTTTGTATTAGTGTATTAGTTTCTATCCTTATTTCCTCCCTGTGAGTTGTTGTTCTTTTAAACACACTATAAAAAGGTATAATTTGAAAGTGTTTGTGATGGCACAGTGACATCAAAACAAAGATCTTTTTTCCATATCTCTGAGACTCACAACTAAGATATCCAAGGCAATTAGGCGAGTTGCTGAACCTGTTTGCTTCCTTGTGTGATTATTTTCTGCTTTGCACACTTTGAAATTGAAATAGAAAGTGTTCCCAATTGCTGAGACAACAGTCAAGGCTGTGTTTATCTGCACAGAAACAAATCTCACGCTACCGCTCCACAGCCAAACATCCTATCATTCTGCCCGAATGATTTCATGCTTGGGGAAGCTGAGGTTAGGGAGAATATATCAGGTAGGAAGGGACAGTAAGAACTCTGCGGTGGGAGCACCTTCTAAACACAGACAAACTGATTTACTTTGCCCACATTTAGCACAGGTATATTGTCTTTTTATTGCTCAGAGGGCTGCTAGATTTCAAATTGTTCTTACAGCACTTTAGGATATGCTTGAAAGGATCTAGGAGCTATTTGATTCACTCACTTACACACAATTTGAATAGTCAAAATTAGAGTTGGGTGAATCAGATGTTTGGTGGGAGAGACATCTCAGTATTTTCAAACTTACTGTGTGGCATTTTCTGTTCATACATTTATTATTTCATGAAACAATGAATTTTGTGAGATGCCTGGAGTATGTGACAGTTATACTTCATGTCTCTGACACATCGCTGATCCCATACTGAAGTTTTCCTTTTGCTCATATAACCCCTTTACTTTAATTACTTAAGTCTGCGTGCATCCCTGGGTTCAGTTGCCGTGGTGACTAGATCACATTTCCTCCTGTGGAATGAAAACTAGCTCATTTACTCTGTCATCTCCGGGCTCTGTGTTTCTGCACCTGCTCAGTACAAGGCTATAAATGTCTTAAATTACTAACACACCTATCAGAGCATAAATAAGTAGCCTGGGGCAGACGGTCCTTGGGGTGGGATTTTGGGGCTCAAGACGAAGATGAAGAAACCTCCACATTAACAGACACAGTATACGAGGCTTTAATGGGAAGATTTGGGGGGATAATCGGTTAAGTCATTTTGTACTTAAGTAATAAGTTTAAGTAATTTTATTGTCCCCTTGGGGAAATTCATTTTTTCACTCTGATGTTATTTTTTTTACACACAGGCCTGAAATACACACATGCATGCAGACATGTAATGTATATTAATGTGGAGAGATGCCAGAGTGATGGGGCTGCTGCAGAGAGCAGTTAGGGGTTCGGTGCCTTGCTCAAGGGCACCTCGGCAGTGCCCACGAGGTGAACTGGCACCTCTCCAGCCATCAGTCCACACTCCGTACCGGCTGGTCCGAGCTGGACTTGAACCGGCTACCCTCCATTCCCAAGCCAAGTTCCCATGGACTGAGCAACTACCGCCTACAAGATAGGTAAACTGGAGTATTTATACTGAAACCAGGCTAATACCCAGCATACAGTAGAACATGAAAGGATATATGCCGAAATACAGGACAATAATATGATATATAGTTTATGGAAAAGTTGCAGTTTCTTGAAGCCAGATTTTTGGTGAAAAACACCCCAAAAATTGTTCTGCCTACTCATGTAACTAAATAATATGGATTTACTGTCATTTTGATGTGGCTTTGACCTGAATGAAAGCTTAAAAAACGCTCAAAATGACACTGCTAACATGCTGATGTTTAGCAGGAATAATGTTTACCATCTTTGTCTAGCGTGTTGGCATCCTAACATTTGCTAATTAGCATTAAACACAAAGTACGGCAGCTAAGTATTGGACAGATTGAAATTTTGACCTGATGGTGGCGCTATATCACAAAGAATTTATCCTGTGGGGGACATGAATATCTGTACCAAATTTCATGGCAATCTATCCAATAGTTTTTGAGATATTTCAGGCTGGATCAAAGTGGTCAACCAACCACCCGACCAACATCCCGAGAGCCACGCCACTAAAAACCCAAGACAAATGCAATCTTCTGTCCTTCACTTAATCTATCCACTTATTCACCCATCCATCCTTCCACTCAGCCATTAATGCATCCATTTAAGAGTTGAAATAATTCCTTATAGATTCTTCCACCAGGCACTCACAGGCTACATTTTTCCACAGAATCTGTCTGGCAGCCTCCCCATCTGATCCAGCTCACCACCCAATGGTAAACAGTTGACCAGACACTCACCTGCAAGCAGGAATGATTCACAGTGAGGATTCAGTCATTTCTTCCATACTGAGTGCTTCTTGGCCGACTGTGGCTCATAAACACACTGCGGTTGCCAGAACAGCATGGAGCAGAAACAGCAGCAGCATCTCCCAAACCTCAGGCTACAAGCATGAGTGACAAGATAATATATAGCTAAAATATCTTTCTAAAATGTCACAAATATTGGGAGTTATCCCATAGTTCCATCTAAGCCAACTGCAAACTATTGAAATACAGTAACAGGGCCGTCATATTATAAGTGTAAAAACAAAACTAAGAGTCTAAAGCCATGCTAGCAGACAATGTTAACATGCAGATGATTAGCAGGTCTAATGTTTTAACATGTTTACAATACTTTGGTCATAAACCAAAGTATTGGACAAATTAAAATTCTGACCTGATGACGGCACTAGATGGAAAATAAAAGGATCATCAAAGTTATTATAATTCATCCTTAGGGGAACATGACAATCCATCCAATAGAATACATTTCATTTAAAACCAAAAATGTCAACCTCTTGGCTCTAGAGGAAAAGTCAGGGGGTCACCAAGTCATCGTTCGTCGATTGTCTAGGAACAATGAATGTCTTTCCAAAGAAATTGTGCTAATCCATCTAGTAGATGTGGAGATATTTCACTGGGTAAGTGAAAACTAAGATCACCTGCTGGTCTGGATAAAAATCCTCTGGGCACCATGAATATCTGCACTCTGGAGGCCATGAATGTCTGTACAAAATTTCATGGCAATCCATCCATATCTCTAATAGTTGTAGAGATATTTCAGTGTGGACCAAAATGGTGGACTGACACACAAAAAGTATAAAATTTCCTTCGAAATTGCTCTCCAAATAACTGCAGAATAATAACTGTTTCATAGGCAAACAATGGCACTGTGGGTCCAGTTTTATTACCTACATTTTTATTCAGTAGGGCAGGAACATAACCACAACCCTGTCAGTGAGAAAATGTAGGCAATTAATTTACCGTACAACTGGACAAAGGGGATTTTGATATTGAATGTATTTTTTTCAGGGGGCAAATAACCTCATGTGTTTTGCTTATAATCTAAAATAAAGACTTTTGCATGTGAGAAAATGGTTTTTTTTTGTTGTGTAAGCAATGTATTTCTTTTATTTCTCAGTAAATGTTCCTGTCACGCTTAGTTGTCTAAACTTTTGTACAATTGTTGTCATCAAAAAGCATTTAAATTTGTTGGCTACAGTTCAAATGCCTTCTTGTCAGTGTAAAACTTTATGATACTGAAAAGCACAGAGGACGTTTTGTTTTAGTTTTCAGTGGAAATGGGTACCTCCAGCAATGAAAATCAAGTTTGTGTGGATGAACCAACATCAGGCATTGTGAATAATTTAATCTGATGTTTATTTAGTTTGCTTAGTTTATGAATTACACATGTAACACTGGTATGCAACAAGACTATCAATGCATCTTGTGATGGAGCAAATAAATTGTTAATATTATCTAAAATGATATACATGTTGTAATTTAAAGGCCTTTAAAAGTGTGTCACTCAAAATAAAAATTTACAAGACAGTTTTGCTCGCAGTTTTTAAGATCCGGAAAGCTGATTTCATATAAAAAGACAATTCAAACAGCTTACATAATGCATTACAAACATTAAAAAGGAAAACATAAAACATTAAAATGCTCCTTATACACCTCACTGTCTTTTAGGTTCCAACTTTCAAAGCAGACCCCTTCTTCTACGTCTCTCTCTAAAACCCACAGAATAGATCAAAGACATCATTGATCCTCTCCGCCTTCATTTGCTTTCAGATCTGAAGAGTGGCATTCTGCTACAATAATCTGCTATACACACTAGAGTAAAAGTGCTGCTGTACTTACTGTACAACCTGTGAGAGTATGTTTGTTTCTGATGTTTCTATGTTGTTCACTGCACTGACTGAGAGTTTGGGAATAAAGTCACCTTACCAATAGGCGGAAAGAAGTGACACCAGAGATGTATTTTCATCTCCAGTTCATAGCTGTTTACTGAGCAAGCCAATGCTATAGCGTATATACAGAATTTAAACATATAGAGGGAATTAAGATTTTCTAAAGCATAAAACCAAACTCAGAAGTTTTTTATTCTATTGCATGCAGATTAATAAAGGAATAGTTCAACTTGTCTGTACGTTCAGTATTAAGCTACGAGCAGGAAGCGATTAGTTTATCTTAGCATAAAGACTGAAAGCAAGGGAAGCTGGAGGACACAGCTAGCCTGGCTTTATGTTGTAGTTGTGGCGTCCTGATCAGAGCATGAAGTCACACTCCCTCTGTGTGTGTTGCTTCTCTGTTCTTTGTTTTGAAGACAGGACGACCGCGCGTGCATGTTAGTGCATGTGAGTCCGCACCGAGTTTATAAAGACACGAAGAGAGCGACCTCCCACACAACACTGTAAAAGCGAGACGGGAGAGCGCAGTTCGAAGTGTTCAGCTGAAGGCATTCACAACCATCAAACTAGCTAGCATTAGCAGGATAGCTAGCAAGCTAATAGCTCCTAGCAAGCAACGGCAGGCACCGCTGTGTCTGAGGGTGTGTGTCTGTGTTTGTGTTCGAACTCAGCACTCACCATAGACTCCGGTTCTTTCTGTTATTTTCCTTGAGTCTGTCTTCTTTTCCCCCTTTCCTCTGTCCGTTTCCCCTCCAGTCAGCAGTCAATATGGACAAAGAGAGACTAATTACATTATAACACCCACAGTGGAAGTCGGCACCTCTGTGGCTTGCAGCTGCAGACAGGTTGAGAAGCGAGGGTGAAGATAAATCCACTTTTTAATGGCAAAAGTTTAAAAAGTATACTCTGAGCTCTCCTCCCACTGGTAAACGGCTCCGGATCAGAGCAGAATCCGGTGTGACTCCGAGTTTTTATTCCTCATAGAAGCTCCGGCTCTGCACTCGGCTCTCTTCTCCAAAGCTCCCCGACGCTCAGCAGCTGTCTGTGGGTGAGGAGCAGCGGCTGAGAGCCACTGGTCCGCTCCACCCAGTCCTCCCCACACAGCACTCTGCAAAGTTGAATATTTACTATTACTATTTATTTATAGACAATTTATAGACCGTTTCAGTGAGTTTTATTTTGTTTCTGTCGAGTTTGAATTAAGTCCATTTGTTTTGGTCTGAGATGCTGTGCTATAGTGCGTCAGTGAATGCCGTATTTAGGACCTTTAAGTTCTCTTTTTGTGGTGTTTCCATCAGCACCATCAGACTTATAGCAAACACTGTCACTTCTGCTAGCTACAGTTGCTAGGAAGCTCATTGTCATGAAGTGTCAATTTTAGCAAAAACTTAAATGAACTTCCATTAATTCATCATTTTTTATTGGTTAATCCATCTGTCTATTTTCCGCTGCTTACCCAGATCCAGGTTGTATTAATTTAATTAATTATATCAGGGGTTTTCAAAGTCTGAGACTGTGGGTCTCCCCTCAGACAAAGCTTGGAAAAAGGCACCCCCTCACCCATCCTTTGTTTACTTGCTTAGTTTTGCTCAATTCCTGGTTGCCTATAGGATCATGATTATGTTATCTGATCCCATAGACACTCAACAATGGAGCCAAGATGGCCTAATATTGCTGTTTGACATAACTTCAGGCTACACCAAATGCATAGAAAAGGTCTGTCCTGAGGCATTTATTATTTTTTGACTACTGTATCTCTGAACTATCTCTTTAACCAAATCACACACATTTAGGCTATGTGATCTCCTTTTGATAATGTAATAACTTATGAAATAATTTTCACTCCCATTCACTGAGCCTCCCCTGAAACTCTTTGGAGCCTCCCTGGGGAGGCCCACCTCCCGCTTTGAAAACCTCTGAATTATATAATTAGGAATCGTTGTTATATACTGCTGGGAAGTACTGAAAAAAAGGTGATATAATAATACATCATATCACCCCTACTGGTTTTCCATCATACTTTAATGGCAGGCATGACTGCCAAACAGGTATTGAACTGCATTCTATGTGGCACTAAAAATGTCTTTAAAAGTCTTCATTTTAAATGAGTGAGCCCTGCAGAAACCCTGAAAACAATGACATCACACCAAACAGAGCTATTTATCAGAGACAGAGATGATTTGTCGTTACGTTAATTTGGACTAATCCTGGGCTTTCCATGGAGGGTTTGCATTGTGTTGACCTGTAAAGCAATCACGAGAACATTTAATAGGAAAAAGCTGATAGCTTTTATATGCCTTGGGATTGATATGCATGACAACGGGGGCTGAGAATCGACTCCTCTGGACTCTATCGCTCTTCTGGGCCACGCTGACAGGACCTCAATTAAACGCATCATCCCAGTGACATTCAGGACATGTTTGGATGAGATACCGCGCTGTGCACATTTCACCTGGACACAGAATAATTATGCTGATCCCTATCCATACTACGGGTAATGTCATTCTCGTTCATCACCGTGTTGCCTGCTCAGCCTTATTGAAAAACACTGTGATATGTCTCCATAAGTACTTTAAGCTCCTTTTGGGGGCCTGACGGAAATAGCATGTGTGTATTTCATTGTGAATCCTATAGGCTCCTGTGTAATATTCATTGGCAGATCTGTTTGTTCACAGATCATCGCTTCATCTGTTCTATTGTAGCTTCAGAGCACCATCCATTAAATCCTGCTTATACAATTTAAGACTGTTACTAATGAGCTTAACTATGAGTCAAAATAGAAATATTTTTCCCGTTGCCCCACAGCTGAGTAGGGAATCTTTGATTAACACGTCGTGACAATGAAACACACCAACATACACACTGGGATACACCGATACACACACTGACTACATACTGTAGAAATCCTGCCACCGTGGCCCTCAGGAGAGGTTTGGAAGTGCTGATGTTGATTAGCATAGCTTTGAGTGAGCCAACCCTTTGTCATGCATTTGCCACGATGAATCAAGTTCAACATCTGCAGCCACCGGGCTGTCACCACAGAAAGATTTGCCACAGATGAAGTTGATTTGCATATCAAACCGAGGACCCCATGTGCCACAACCCCCTCATTTGCTGTGAAAAATATGCCCGCACCTTCCACAAAATTATCAATATGACCATCACATCCTTCCTCATTTATTTATGGCTTACAGGAGGAATACCTAATGACAGCAGAGAGAAATGTTTAAAATCCGTTAGATTATTAGTTGGTGCTGCCATCTAAAACGAGCTCTCTCAGCAGCTGTCTTGATTATGGCATTAATTCACACACTTAAAGCACTTTTTGTAGCTGCGGAGCTCTAAATTATTTAGAGGTGGAAACACTTTTATACGAGAGACAGTATTTTGTGTTCTTTCTAACTGTGCGTCATGAATAATTAACAAAGAGGGTAAAATGTACTGCGCAGTTAAATCTGAGCCGTTTAATCAATGTTTTATTCTGTTTAACTTATAGAGGGCGATCATTTGAACACATTAACTATCAGCTATGCTTAAATGAAGAATGTGTTGATAATATTTCTTCTTTTATTTGATGCTACTGTGATATTTCCAGCTGCTGTTGCCTCAGTTAAAACTATTCTCCTGTTGATATTATTCTGACAGCTTCCACTGTGTGTGTTTTATCTATGCAATACGGTATATATTATTCACCTTATACTCGTATATATGTATTGTGATGTGAACTGTATAGATAGGTTTATTATTAATGTGGAAAAGAGGGAAGACGTTGGAGGCTTTTCTTGGTCGTGCATTATCTTTTTATGGCAGGTTATTTCCCAGTTGTCTCAAAGTGATGGAATATAAGTTAACAAGGAGCCATTACACAGAGTAGCATTATTTGTCTGACATACTAGGCATCCCTGGGCAATACCTTGTAAATAATGTAATGGCACGAGGAAGAACTGCTACACCCCAGGTCTATTTTCTTCCACCATTAAAGCTGTTATACTGGTAGTGTTAGCAGCAGTGGAGGGAATCATTGAGTTGTTTTGATGTCCAAGCACTAGCTTGTGAATACAGGTAGCGGTGAACCTGTATGCATTAACAAGGCCGCGGGGCAAATGAAGGGGGCGAGTCGGTATCAGCTGCAGCAGACGCAGAGAAGTAATTGACTCCTTTGAAAACCCGCAGCCAGAAACAATTTGTTATTTGCCTGTGTAATCAGGGTTGCCCAAGAAGAGTAGATCCAATCTTCAGTAACAGGAAGCAGATTAAGCCCTAGATCCAACCTTTAAGGAAAACGGGTGGGGACCAAGATAAGCTCTCAATTATATAAGATGTCTCGGAACAATGACCCACCAACGCAGACAGCGTAGTACTTACACCCTGCCTCAAACTCAATTAAGGAAGGGAGTCAACCAAGATCTGGTTAAACTCAGTATCACTTTGTAATTAGATAGGCGTGAAATCATTTTTCTGAAGCCTTATTCGTCACAGGGTTTATTGAATTACTTTGATTAATGGTTAAGTTGGTAAGAACATAATTAAGGGATGAGGTCAGAAAAGTTCACATATAGTTCAATATAATATAGCAGAAAAGTCAAGTCAATTAGGGTTTTGTTTTTTTTTAATCTGGCCTGGGGTTTTTTGCCCATCTTCACTGCCTTGATTTGAAAATAAACACATTTGAATGTTCACTTATTCTAACCAGATATGAGAAATTAATTTGAATCGAAATCCTCAGAGGTTTGTGGAAAAATAGCACAGGGATCAGCTACTAGAGATGTGCTCGCTTTTACCGGGCTTCATTAGCTGCAGCGTCCCAACAGATACATTAAAGCAACTTCACAGTTCGCACTTATTTACATCTGCAAACAGTCTTACACAACTGCCAGGTCAGAAATCGCATGTAAAATAAACTCATACATCAGCATTTCTAAGTGACCTTTTGTTCCCATTGTATGCAGCCTCACAAATAGCTCCCTCTCCCTGTTTCTCTTGTTCTCACACAGCCACATAGTTAAACCCTCATCATTACAGGTTGTAAACAGTCAGGGATCACAATCGGAGCGATGGGGGGATTGTCGGTGGGAGCAGCGAGACCTGGCAGTCACAGGTGGTTCAGCTCAGGGGAGATTTATCACAGGGGACTCTCTGACCTGCAGGGACCAGCCGTGTTAGTCAAACCTGAGAATAACAAGCCCAGTGGTCGTTATGGTTTTTGTGCACACTCAGAGATGGAGTAGGGATGGCATTACAGTCAGATAAAGGGTGGAGGTTGGGGGTGTGTGTGTTGGTGTATCCAGTATTGCTCATGCTTCTTTAGCATATATGTGATGCAATAATTCTGCCCTTACATCACCTGGGGACAAATGTGACTCATTAAGTCCTCACACACATTTATGTCACAGCATTATGTCACGCATGCACTTAACAATCTTGGCCATGCCCGCACACATGAACACACAAACTGAAACACACACACACACACACACAAAGACAAACATGACCATACACTCAAGTGTGTTTGCGCGTAAACACACTTGAGAGACAGTGGAAGAAGGAGAAGAATCAGCCGAGGACGAGTTGCATTTATCTTCTGCATGCTAGGCTGCTGCTGCGTGTGTGCGTGGGTGTGTTAGTCCCCTTGGATGAGCACACACGGCTGAGGATGCTGCTGGGAGCATGAGTTCTGACCGAGAGGAGTATGACATGGTCTGTCAGAAAGCTGTGACCCTAATTGTTGACCTTTGCCTTCACAACAGCACGCTGCTGGATCAGGACACCTGTCAGGATTACCTCTTCCTGTTGTCCAGCCAGGGCTCTGACCGCAAAGAACCGGGTAAGGACTGTAATTAACTCCTGATCTATATTGGGTGTAAGGCTGTAGCTTTCCTGATGTGCTTTGTAAGTCTCCCCAGTTTAGGAGAAAGCTAATTTTGAAGGATTTTGTGTAGCTTTACTTGAATGTGAATGCGGAAGGGAGCTAGAATCTGCTTTTTTTGCCGTTTAACATGTGGTTTTACTTCTTTTTCCTTTTGTTTACCACATGTACGGTCACAGATGGTTGCTCAGACAGAGCTTCGACTGAGCCATTAATACCTCCTTAATGAGTTTTTGTGACCCCAGGGCAACAGGGAGCCATAGGTGTATAAAACAAACTCACACTGACTCCCCAGTTTGCTTCAGAGAGCAGAGCTTCTATACCGTTAATAGATAAGCCTCGAGGCTGACTAATGCCAGCTGATGCTGTCCTGACCACTCAGGCTTACAAAGAGGAACAAACAAACCTTTTCAGAAATGTATGTTGCTTTGCCCGGGTGAAATATGAACACATGAACAGCGCAAAAGCAGTAATGTTGTGTGTTTAATCTGCTCAGCAAAGTTTCCTGGATTGGATTTTTGACTTATTCATGAGGGCTGATTTACACATCTGTTGCAGCCTCGCGCATCTGTTGCTTTGGCACTTGTCGTGAGCTTCACCCTCTTTAAAGGAATAATAATCCCTCTCTTCAAATGCATTGCTAATGGGGTAGCTCTGCTGTAGGCTCCGGCAGACTTTGTGCGCTTGCAGTCTTTGTTGTGTGCATTCTAGTTGTGAAAATCTAGCAAATATTGGCTGAATTGTCTAGAAGCAGAGGAAACTCGTGTCACAATGCAGATAACACAAGACATAGCCAAGGGGTGTGTGAAGAATTGCAGCTTTATAGATTTAGAAGTTCCCCGAGCTCTCACAGTGTAAAGATGTTTAGATAGCTGAGCTTAAACATTAAAATGTTTCAGTGTAATTTATTTTTATCTGGAAAACTGGATTTAGAAAACCAACGCAGTAAGTATATCAGGACATATGATTTCATACCAATTACATGATCTGTTTATTAATCTATCCAGTTTTATATTTCTTCTTCCAGCTGATGAGTTTCTTGTAAGTTCATGAGCACTGTTTTGCAGTTGTGCAGTATGTCTGACTGAGAAATTGGTCTTTAGCTCTGTCAGCAGGTGCACGGGAAACCTCTTTCCCAAAATATCATTTGTGGCTGCATTTTTAAGGATGGGTTCCTGTTCACAGAGTGCACGTCACACCAATCCTGACCAAATCCGCTGTCACCTCACATCATTCTCAGTGGAGGAATTGAACGTACATCACGGTGCCACTGGCATCCACTACTGAGCTGTGGGGACATTAAATGCCATTGCATGTTATGTGGCCATTGATGTAAATGATTTCTGCCACATGGAAGCTAAAGACAAGCTGCTTCTTATAATGTTGGAGGATGTGTAGGTTGGGGGTTGTATGAAATGTCTCCTTGTATATATTTTCTTTGATATAATGCACAGATCCCACAGACAGGAATATGCGGTTATAGCAAGTACCATATTAAACATACAGGACCTATAAAACTGTAACAAAAGATTTTCTACAGATGGAAAAAGTGAAGACTGACAACGTATCATGCCTTCCCCTCTTATAACACACGACTTGCATGGCGTCAAAAAATCACACTAACCAAAAATTATAAAATCCTTACCATACTGCTGTAATGCAAAAATGCTATTTGTGATGATACATTGTTATATTTGTTAGTTGAAGTCCAACTGAAATTAATTTTTGCTTACAAATCAGTATATGATTGTTTTGATTTGTGTACTTATTTAGTCAAAATTGTACTAGAACAGAAGAAATTTAGATTTATTCATTTTGTCATCTGTCTTCATCGAAGATATGAATATAAAAATAATCCACTTTATTATTATTTTCTGTTATAAATTGAAACCTTCCTGTTTTTAACAAAGCAAAGCAACAATTCATTCGTTAGCATAACATGTACAGCTCACATTAACATTTACCAGCGAAGCGTCACTGTAACTTGGTTTCGTCCATAAACATGCTATCCACCAACACACTCCTACTAATGTTTTAACTTTTTAGCTGTAACCTGGTCTAAAAACTTCCACACTGTTAGTCCTGTCTGTCCTGCTGTTATCGCAGACATGTCTGAACTAATTGTCATTTTACAACACATATAAACAGAATTTAAGTTGTAGTCCCTTTATGCTACACACACACACAGACACACAAACAAGATAGAACAAACAAAAAACTATTAATATTTGTGGAAATGCTTGTTTTCTGAATGGAGTTTGGACTGATCACGGCTATGCTATGCTGACATGTAGCCGCTCCATCAACACTCAAAATAACGTAATCTAAATTAGGTATTTAAATACGGCAGCGACGTTATTGTTTATACACATAGATATCTACATACTGTGTAACTTTAAAATTATATAAACTCAGCGGCATTTAAAATGTTTGTTATTGATGACAGCAGCTGTGCAGCCATATCAATAGGACGTCAGTGACGTCAGGAGAATCTCAACACTGATAGGCTTTCGCGACACAGCATCACACGAATTGTGCATATTCATGTCGCATAATTAGTATCATTCACGTTGCCCAGCGCAAATTTGCATCTCTTTGTGTTTTTGCATTGACTTTGTGTGTAATCGTGTCACACGAAAAATTCGCTTTGCATTTGGTGTGAACCACAGACTGTATATAAAGGTGGACGACATGATAGCTCCCCAAAAGTGGAGCCAAAACATCTCAATCGCCCCCTGGTGGCTGGTCCCAGTATAGGTCATAAATTCCGCCTCCTTCATGTTAGCAAACGGACATGGGGTAAACTAAAAAATCAAAGTACACTTCAAATAAATTTTCCTCAAAGATGGTTTCTGTCATTTTAGATAGTTCTTTGTTTTGTTCAAGTGTTCATTTTTCTGATAAATTTGGTTTTAATTCGTTATTTGATGCTATAAAAACGGGGTGAAACGTCATGATTGACAGCTGTCAATCACAGTGAAGTAGTCACAGAGGCACCTGCAGACGTCTTTTCCATAGACTGTTTATAAAGATGGACGACATGACAGCTCCCCAAAAGTGAAGCCAAAACGTCTCGATCACCCCCTGGTGGCTGGTCCCAGTATAGGTCATAAATCCCGCCCCCTCAATGTTAGCAGATGGGACATGAGCCAAACTAAAAAATCAAAGTACACTCTAAATAAATTTTTCCCAAAGATGGTTTCTGTCATTTTAGCTAGTTCTTATCACGCTGATGTTTGTTCAAGTGTTCGTTTTTCTGATAAGTTTGGTTTTAATTAGTTATTTGATGCTATAAAAACGTGGTGAAACGTCATGATTGACAGCTGGCAATCACAGTGAAATAGTCGCAGAGGCACCTGCAGACGTATTTTCGGGAATTGTACGTCGGTAGGAACGTCGAGTGAAGATGTGACTGTAACTTTAGCAGGTGATCATTAAGTTAGCAGTTACTAATTATTGATTACAGGTCGAGTCGGGCGGGTGTATGGGTGGGACCTCAATACCGCGGCTCCTTCCCCGATCACTACTGCGCAGACTCTGGCTCCAAATGACGTCACCAGCGCAAGATGGCAGCATCCGTATCCGGGATATTTTGGCTTCACTTTTGTACAGTGGGAGGAAGTGGAGACGCGTCGTCCATCTTTATATACAGTCTGTGGTATGAACACACCATAACAGTTGATACCATGTGAGCTTGATGAAAAACTATAAGAAAAAACAAAACACTTGCTCCAGTCAGCGATGCACAACTAACGTTCACAGAGCTTCTCCTGCTGATTTTATCCTCTTTTGGAAAATGGGAAAACATGCACAACAGCCACAGTGTCATTATAGTTTATATTTCCTTACACAAAAAGTAAGGAGGATTCAAATTTAAGTTATAATTTTAGGAATGTAAACTTGCAAAGTGTGCTACATATTTTCAATTTGTTACTACTCCCTAAACTCACCCCAAGATGCCCTTTCCAGTTTACATGTGTTTGTTTCAAACACCACCGCACATTCCCATGGTGTTTCCATTTGTACTCTTTCAGTTTTTCTGTTAAATGTGTTTTCGCTGAAAATATCCATGAACCTCTGTTTCTCCTGAATAAACAGTATGTGCATTCTTAAATGTATTTGTAATTTTCATTTTTCTCTCTACTTCATCTCAGCTTTTAGGGAGATTTGTGAACATAAAATTGCTTTAATTTGTCCCATTTTCTTCTCTGTGACAGCATAAAAGAGCACATTAGGTTTTGTGAACATACAGCTGTTGGAATATATCTGCAGCTATCAGGCTCACAGCAGCAGAGTCATTTTACCAGAGCAAATTTCCCCTCCAAACTCCCCCGCTGTTGGCTGAGTATCCCCTCACTAGTTTCGAATCGATTATGATAAAATAAGAACAACTAATTAGAAAGCCTGGGACTTTAATTCTCCTGTCCTGATGCGGCTGGGAGATAATAACCCCATTGTCTTTATCGACCAATTTGTTGAATCTTGAGCTGGCTGATTGTATTCCAATCAAGGCTCGGTGTGTCGCCGCGCCGGACCCACCTGCTGTGCGTGTGAAAGGCAACTCAAGACTTTTTCAGTGAGATAAACGAAAGCTCGGATCGGCGTCTCACACTCTGCTGAGCGAACATTTCCCACCGATCAACTGCCTGCCTTAGATATTGATATTCACTCCGGAGCGTTAACACAGGTAACAAAACACATCCCTTAAGCCTGCGTAGCTCCTGTATGGCGGGATGCACTTACAACCCCCTCCTCCAAACACACACACACACACAAACACTCACCCTCATTACAAATTCCTCTTTCATTATCAGCTGCAGCTTCAGGTGTGTGGGCTTGAATTGACGAGGCTTATTTTTGATCACATTATTTCTCGCACGCCCATCTCATCTTGAGGTTTATTAAACAAGACCTTGGCTGGCAGAGGACATTAGCATCAGCGGATCATTCATTTAGTTCCCAGTGGTCTGCTCCTCTCTGTCCGTGGTATTTGCAGGGACGGATGGTGCATTGCAGGTTGAATCCAAAACAGAAAAACAAGAACATCAAATTAACTGCACTGTGGAGATTAGAACCTCAGCCGAACCTCAGTGCCTTTCAATAATTCATACCTACTGTCTACTGTCTCTGTATTTTATTGATACAACATTTCACTGTAGACCACAAAAGAACACCGGAGACATGGCCTGTTCCTGTTGTGGAAGATAACATGCGGAAAAATGTCCGTCTCAGCTGTCACAAAAAGACCAAACGCCAGTCTTCAAAGGCCCGTGCCATTATTGCTGTAATCATAAGAATAATAAAACACATATTTATAGAATTCACTCAAGCAAGGTGGGCAGGGAAATAGATCCAAGATACAGCATTAGGAAGGTGTATGTAGTCTTATCTATTCATACAGCCTTTATCCTTTCTTTGCACCTTAACACAAGTGGGAAGGTATAAGATTATGAGTGTTTTGATGACTCCGGTGGGGGTTAAAATCAAACAGATACAGCAGAGTAGGGTCAGTGAGCCAGTTCAGTGGGAGGAGGAAATAATGACTGCCAGAGTGGAACACATTTTTCATTAAAATGAATGTGCTAAAGACAAAAGTCAAAGAGTGGCCTGAATACCAATCAGCTCTTCTGTAAGCGGTCTGTGGACAGCATTATAAACGCCTTCATCTCGCTTTCTCTGAAGGCTCCTCTGGTGTTTCCTCCCCCTACATTTTAATTTTGAAGCTCAGTGGCCACCGGGACGTCCCCGAAGGTGCTAATTTCTAGTGATGTTATCTGCCCCCCAGCTGAGGGAACCGTTGTGAATGTGAATCCATCTCCATGAATAAATAATAAAAATCCTTCTTCCTGGACTGAGTAGCGCAGACAGCACCACACTATGTTGTACCACCTTGTGTGTTAAAGTGCCCTCTCTGCATGGTTTTCTCCCACAAAATGCATCAGTGTCATTAATGACAAAAGTGTTAGGTGGATGAGTAATGTAGAAACCTGCTGCTTGTTACCCAGGCCAGCGCACTGGGCAAGGCCTCTGCTGAGCTATTGAGCGGTAACATTGGCTTATCGATTAAAGAATCAGGCCCCAAGCGAGCAGAGCGGTGAGAGCCTCACAGGATGATGAGAAACACAACAGAGCATGAGAATCTTTTTTTTTGCCTTCTGCCCCACTGGAGCATAGCATTATACTGTAATTTGGCACTGAAATACAACAATTAACCATTCGCTACACCGTAGTTACTGTTGCTACGCATGTCAAGCGTTTATGTACGGCACATATGCAGTTTACAATGAAGACGGGGGCAGAGGGATGTACCTAGGATGTATCTAAATAGTAATGTCTTAGACAATGGGTCCTTGATTTCAGACAGAGGTCCACATAAGCAGGCTTCTCATTTCTAGCCAGCGACCGTCAATTTTGCTGGTTTATTTCGCAGCCTTCGCTAGCAGATTTTGTCAGCTGTAGCTACCTAATTAAGCTAACATTAGAACCATGAATTGGTTTAAAAACGATTATTCGACTATTCGGATATTTGTAGGTATTCCGTTTTCAATTTTGAGATTCGGATATTTGTTTTTTCTTTTTTAAAGGTGAGTTGATTGATTCACAACGTCATGTGTTACTGGCTTAGCCTTCCCCTTAAAGGAAGGTGGCCTTCCAAATATGGTCACTTCTGGCTCCAAAAAAACAAGATGGCGACGTCCAAAATGCCAAACTCGAGGCTTCAAAACGTTAGTCCACAAACCAATGGGTGATGTCACAGTGGCTACGTCCAAATACAGTCTATGCCGCAGCTACGAAGCCCCGAAAATGGTATTCTGTTTTCAATTTTGGCGTTTGGATATTTGTTTTTTTTTTAAGGTGTGTTGATTGATTCATGACGTCAACTCATGCATTGAGTAACGTGTTACCGGCCGAGCCTTCCCCTTTAAGGAAGGTGGCCTTGTGGGTGACNCATGCTTCCATGGGTTGTTAAGTTGCAGTAGTCAGCAGAAAGTGTCCAGATAAGGTCAGATTCAAGTAAAGCGGTTGTGAAAAGGGCCATGTATTGTGTTTGTTGCAACAAGTGAATAAAGCACCTGTTTTAAGCAACGTTACCACAATGTCTCCAGACCATTCTTAAAAGCAGAGTTTGCCCAGACTGCAGAGGCTAGTTACCAGCTAACTGACGAGCCAGGCTAAAGCTAATTGAATTAGCCTAAAGAAACCAGAGGTCTCCCAACTACGGTTCAGAGGACTGAAGCTGTAAAGGTAACAAATGCAAGAAAACATTCCACCTTAAAAGTTGCCGGTAGCCTTTGAGTGAATTAATTTTTTATTTCGAGTCTACAGCTAGCTAACGTTAACTAGTAAAGATGAAAAGGCAGCAATGAAACGAAAGGATGTTTTTCTTTCATTTTTTGGAACAGCTTAAAAGGTAAGAGTTTATGATGATGTACCCCCCTCCCTTCAATCTTCAACCCTCCCTCTCTGCTAATAAGCCGCGTTTCCACCAAACACTTTCTGTATAGTACCCCTGAAACCCGTACCTAACCCATACCTACGTGTACCTAAACCCTAGATCTGTTTTGCGTGTCCACCGCAGACAGTACTCTTAAATGTAGGCGGTGTTGTTACCAGATGGTAACAGCCACGTCAACCACATAAGTAGCGTGACATCATATCTAAGGTGATACAGTAAACAAAGGAACACAAGAACACAATGGAGGACATCGAATGTTTCGTGTTCTTTCTTCTCGGTGTGTGGCGGTTTATTACAACAAGGATACGAGCTTTGTTTGAGAATATGACAATATTGAGAAAATGGCGGGTGTGCATCGAGTGCTTTGTCGTGCAAGAAGTGACGATTCTGTTGACCAGTAAACGGACTGCAGCGTTTCTAGCTCCACCTTTCAAGTCCCGGGTCGGTGTGCTAGATACCTCAACAGAGGGGTAACGAAAAAACGGGACTGAATGGATCAGTTGTGTTGGCACCAACTTTTTCCAATGGAAACGTGAAAATAACCTTTCTAATGTGTAACGAACTGAACTGAACTGCTTGATGGAAACACGGCTTTAGTGTCATTTTTTTCGCAGCAGGCAGCTGTTTTCAGCAAAAAAGCTCTAAAAACCCACTGTACACTACTGTACCTGCCCAGCACCAAACAGCAGACAGATACAGTTAGCAACTAGCTGGTTAACATAGTGAAGCATTTAGCAGCTAAAGATCCAGATATTTCCCTGAGTGGTTGGTAGAGACCAAAAACAGAGCTAAAAGAGAATGAATATTGGACTTACATTCGCCAGGTGGCCAGAAACACGATTAATCTTGCTCTGTAACTGCTGGATGTTTGCTAACAAGTTCACAATATCACCTTAAAAGGTGGTAATGGGTCAGTGTTGTGTTCACAGCCCCTGAGTAGCCACAAAATGCACATCGGAGTTCACACCTGTGTCTATCATGCGTACCCAAGGTGTCCAGCTGACCACTTGTGTTCTTCATTACTGCCTACATCACTTCCGCTAGAAGGTCAAAGGGCCCCGCACACAGTTATTACGTCAGTCTGTCGCCAGACAAGCGCCAGATATGCATGTACGGGCTATTCCAACAGTTGAGATTGGCAGGACAAGGTAATTTGCAACTTGCAAAAGAGCGCAGGACAGGACGCATTGATGGCGTATTTTCCTGTTACGTCCTTGTCGGGGACACTACAAAAGGTATATGGACAAATGCGTCCCAGACCACCTTGGCAAGTGGTTTGAGTGATGGGATCACAATGCATCTTGGTGATCGTTTACACTTGTATTTAGCACTGTCCACTTGTGATCCAATCACGCAAGGTGCATTTTAAAACCAAGTGTAAACAGGGTCATACATGATATTGTTCTAAAAGACTGAGGCTAACAAGCTCCCTGGCAAAAAGTCACCATCCTCACCAGCTGATGATCCTCGTAGAGGACATGGAAATAAAGACGTTGGCTGGGCTGCTGAACAGTAAACGTACCCAAATCCAATAAAGAGCAGGACAGAGCTGCTAACGTTAAAGCCTAAACTCTGATATAGTTGCATCCACGACTGGCATCCGCACACTGGAAAAACTCTACACAGCAGATGTGCTACTAATGAATCTTTTCAACAAAACCTGTAAACTCACAAAGTATAAAATGCTTGTTGGCTTTGTAAGTTAGTACTATAGGCAGTAAACTAGCAAGCCGGACATTCTAACGTTTGCTTACGTCAGAGCAGATAAACACGCTGTTTAGTCTATTCTTACACTTTTGAACATGTTTTTTTAGCTAAAAAGACTCTCCAAACTCTTTACATAACAAGCATCATTCTTATTACAGCCCCATACACACCGCTTCAACATGCGGAGGAGTCCGAAGCTTGACAGGCCTGTCCTGCCTAGTTACGGTTGCTAAGCTATGATTTAACAATCTCGTGTTCATGGGCGGCGTTTAGCGAAAGGTCAGTTGCAGATTGCTATACTGTATTTTTGGATGCTCTGATTTTTGGGTAGAAGCTGAGAGGGAGAAACGACAGTTGTTTTTAGTCTTTTGTTTTGCCTCATTTGACTTCGTCACGTCACTGGTGTCAAGCTCTTCTCATTCCCGTCTTTTCTAACGAAGCCCAGTGTACCTCTTCTGTCTCTGAGTTTCACTGGCTGGTTCGGTTCATGTAGTTGTTTTGTCATAATGGCTGTTGAGCTGTCTGTCACGGTGAAAGCTTTGGGGCCTCTGGGGCCGACACTCCTGTCACGCTGGCAGGGTTGATGGTGTAGAATAAGACGTGGAGCCTGTACACTTCATCACACAAATTAATGTGCAGCCTTACAGGGTAATATCACTAAATGGCTGAACACTAAAAATACTGTGTTGTTCCAGCAAAGAAGAAAATCAGAACTGAGATCTGTAAAGACATAACTAACACTGGTCAGACAACAGTGACAGTTGCACATTATAATTTGCCACAGCCCTACTTGACGGATTCAGACTACTTCTTTTATTCGAGTTCATAACAGGTCAAAATATTCAGTTTATCATATTACGAAGAAAAACATGTAATCTTCACGTTTGAGAAGGAATGTTTGGCATGTTTTGCTTGAAAACTGACCGAAAAGATTAATTAATTATCAATCAGCTAACCAAATGATCGACTAATTTATTATTATTATTATTATTATTATTATTATTATCATTATTATTATCTCTAGAAGTTTTTCTTATATATTGTCATCTTTTCATTATTATTTTGCACTGTCGCAGCTCTTCAGAGGTTTGTGTGACCTCAATATCATAACTTCAATAGGCATTTCAGCTTTTAAAGTCATGATCTCGAAGATTTTTATTTCTTTGTATTTCTCAGCACCTATGACGACAATCGGTAATTGCAGATGTGTTTTTGGACCTCACTTAAGTTTCAGTTTCATTGTCTGTAGTCTGTAGACATCGACATTGTTGCAACAGTAGACGTCAGTGACGGTAATAGACAACATTATTCTCTTGATGTTGTTCTTGAAACTGGTGTTCTCATATGAGAACATTTTTAGGGTTATTTGTTTTACAATCATCCATTTATGTATCTATAAAAACAAGAA
This sequence comes from Oplegnathus fasciatus, assembly GCA_003416845.1. Classification (NCBI taxonomy): domain Eukaryota; kingdom Metazoa; phylum Chordata; class Actinopteri; order Centrarchiformes; family Oplegnathidae; genus Oplegnathus; species Oplegnathus fasciatus. The sequence continues at coordinate 619,906 of NTHP01000068.1, read as the reverse complement.
AAAACTATATTTCTGCCTGATATGGATATGCATTTATAGTGGATGTCTAAAGGTATATCCTGTCTGAAATAAACTCCAGTATGCTGCTCTACATCTTTACAATTTAAATTCTGAACAGCCTTAATCTCTTACTCATGCCGATCCAGTTTTGTGTTGATTTTAACCATTCGAAGTCTTGGAAGTTGACACTCTAGACTTTAATACTGCTTTTTAAATAACTGTTTAGGTACATAGGGTTCCAATACCCATACTGCCAGAAAATTATTTAGTATGTCCCAATACATAGTATGTCAAATGCAGTACACCAAAAATACCAGGATGTCCTACTGCATCCTTACGCATTTTGCAGTATGCAAGCCAGCATGCTTTTCTGGCTATTCTGATGTAGGAGCAAGAGGGTCAAAGTTCAAGGCGCAATGTTATGACGAAGTAGTATGTCCCAATTGCATGCATACTGCATGCAACAGTACGTGCTTTGTAAGGGCAGCAGCAGTACGTAGTAAAAGTAAAAAGAAAAAGTATGCGATTTGGAACGCAGCAATAGTCTCATTTTCCAAATCGGCCTCAGTGACTTACTAAATTACTGTGGAAGTTTGCACACAATTATCAGCTAACAATCATTATATCATTTATTTACTAACAAAACCACTGGAGGAATTTTATTAGTCAGGCTTGAAAGTATGTGTAAACAGCAGTTTAAAAAAAAAAGCTGCACAATATGTATTTTATTTGCAATTAAAATGAATGAACGGTGAAAGTCAGGTCAAGGGTCACTCTCAGGCATAGCTAGAGGCAGTGAAGGACCTGCACTACATTTTCTCGTGGCTCCAAAGAGGCAAAGGTGGCACCTCAAAAGCCACACACTAGACTCTTCTCGATCAATTTATTCTTTAAATGGAAAAAAAAAGTACTCTATAGCTGCAAAAACATTGATTTAAAGCTGCACTGATTAATATTTTTATATTAACAGTGGATCAAATGACTGTGTGCACTGTGAAAGGTGATGCTCATAGTGATAAATCCACAGAGAATTATCACCTGATTTCCAAAGCAGTTCAGCTCTATGGAGTGTTTTGTAATTTGTTCACTAACGTGCACCTTTATACAGTGATAATATGTCCGTGTTGTGTTTACAGGTTGCTCTACTACCCCCAAGTGGCCAAAAAAATAAGTTAACACT
>NTHP01000068.1:599497-614803 GCA_003416845.1 Oplegnathus fasciatus | reverse complement strand
TGAATTCAAGTTGCTTCAGCCGCTAACTGAAGGTCCGTCTCCGGAGCTGCCGCCCGCTCTCCTCCCAGGGAAGTAGTCTCCTTGCAGCAGGGAGTGAAATGGAGAGAACATGTAACCTAACGTTAGGTGAAACCTTTGTCCACAGGGACCGCCAAAATCAACACAAAATGAAAACTTCTGTTGCGCTGCTTTAAGTAACATTGAGGATAATGTTTAAAGAAACACTTTGAAATTGAACGAGCGGCTCCTCCCACTCCACAACTCTATCAACTTTTTTTTTTAGATAGCTTATGGTGGCTGATGTTTGCTAAATTTAGGTTGATATTGCTGTTTAACTAACATTACTGAGTGTGTATTTTTTTCTGTTCAGCTGAAATTAATTATAATGTACCCACTGAACACAGCCTCTATTTTATCTATAATTAGTGCCAAATTACATAGTGCTTTTCAGGAAATTTTCATCAAGGCAGCGAACACACTGTCTGCAGGCAAACATGCATTCAAGTTTCCTATAATGAATTAATAATGAATACAAGCATAATTACTCAGGTTAAATGAAGTAGTTCTTTCAGGGAAATACCAACTGCTTTTAAACTCCAGACCAGTGACTAAACTAACTATAATAACAGTGTCAGACTTTTACTATTTCCCAACAATTAACACCAAATTACAGGTAACTAAATTATAGTTATTTCCAGGAAAGTTTCAAGAAATTATCAGGAATTCAATACCTGTTTTCACCTGTAAAATAAAATGTTACCGATCACCATTACACTGTATCCTTTTCATGGTTTCCATGTCTAGAAAATTGTTGATCCGCGTATGTATCACAAGGTAGATTATGACTTTAATATTAATCATTTTACATTACAATGAGGCATACTGGTGTGGCATTAACATTACAGCAGGTGAAACGTGTTGGGAGAGGGACAGGAATGAGCCACCCCAATTTACAAGCTATCAGTAATGACCTGGGGGTCACTTATGGAAATCGCTCTATGTAAATAAGTTTTACAGATGGTAATTCATCCCCTGGTAGATCATAGCTCCCTCTTTGACAAGCTAATCCCCAGCCAAGCGTGTAATTAAGAACAGAGTCGGCTGTGCTGGGAATGCAACGCACGCGTGTGACATGACAGTGAAGCAGCGGTCTGTGCCATCAGCGTGGAAACTAATCACCTGTCACTGGCTGTTACTGGCCAAACACTGGCCACTAATGCATTCGGTGAGCCATGTTTGGATGAAGACAGAGAAGAGAAGCATTACTAGGTGATGAACAGAGCATCATTGTTTAATTTTACCTCTGACAGAAACATTCTGTCACATGCACAAGGTGTTTCACGTGCATGAGACTGCGACAAACCGCAGAGATGTCTTTCAAAATGTGACACTGAGGCCGGGGAGAATAGTCGAGGTTTGCTGCCTCAGGCATAAACCACCCTTTACAATGTTGGATCCGTATCATGTCACTGTGTTAGCATCCCATGATCACTTCATTGCAGCAGAAATGGCACACACACCTGAGGGTTTGTTACTGAGACTCTTATCAGCAGTCCACTTACTGTGCTATGTTATAATATTATGATGACCAGCTTCTCATCTACCTTTCTACTGTGGTAGAAACACACCACAGCCATATTGAAAGAGGTTAAATAAAATGATGTGACAATGGACTGTGTATGATTTGATTAGTTTCTAAAATACTAAAATGCAGGTACACTATCTTTAAAGTGGCTATAATTGATATTTTTTATAATAACAGCCTCAAATGACATGTGAAAGAGGTCGCTTGTAGAGATGAACCATAGACTGTATATAAAGATGGACTCCACGTCTCCCACTGTACAAAAATGAAGCCAGAATATCCTGGATATGGGCGCTGCCATCTTGCACTGGTGACGTTATTTGGAGCCAGAGTCTGCAGATATTTCCCTCAGCAGGTGGTGGAGACCAAAAACAGAGCTAAAAGAAGAGCGGATATTGGACTTACTTTCATCAGGTGGCCAGAAACACGACTCCAAATGAATAATAATGTTGCCCCATAACTGCTGGATGTGTAAATACTGTTTGCTACCAAGTTTGACATAACAATTTAAAAAGTGATGATATGTCAATGTTGTGTTCACAACTTGTTTCTGCTGCCCCCAAGTGACCACATCAGTTATTGCAGGTTTAAGGATGACTTTGCACTCAATCTGATTTCTACTTCTTCTCGTGTGACCAGTGCAGTCCAGTATAACACTAATATACCAAGCACCAGTATTCAAAATAATTACCTATATGTGTCCAAGTGTGCAAAATATGTTTGTGTATTTATATTTTATGTATATCCTTTTTAATATTTATGTTTACATTTATATTTGATCTCAGGTGTTTCTCACGATTTGGACAGCAGCTTAAGGAGACACTCACTGTTGAACATCTACCGTTTCTCAGTGCAACAAACTGTAAACACAACACTGACATATTACCACCTTATAAAGTTAAAATAACAATTGCATATTTACACATCCAGCCGACACAGAGTAATGTTAGCATTCATTTGGAGTCGTGTTTCTGTAAGTCCAATATTCAGTCCCATTTTCGCTCTGTATGGATCTCCACCAACTCCTGAGGGAAATATCTGGCTCTTAAGTTGCTAAATGCTCCACTGTGTTCACCAGTTAGTCGCCAACTGTGTCTGCCTGCTGTTTGGTGTTGAGCAGGTAGTGTACAGTGGGGTTTTTAGAGCTTTTTTTGCAGAAAACAGCTGCCTTCTGCTGCTGGAAAGGGGGTTGATGAGAGCAGTGAGAGTGAACCAATACAGTAAAGTTGAGTAAACCCATCCTGCAGCTTTAAATAGTTAAATAGTGCTTTGCAGCCCCAACATGTGCCACATTGGCTGTCCTCAGTGCAGTTTTGAGTAGGCTTGTTATAAGTGGTTTAACAATGTAAATCCACTGTGGACCCACTCCCCGCTAAAAATAACCATCATGGTGAGAGCGCTCTGCATACCAACAGGTTCTACATGGTAATGAGTCTGTCTCCAACATCCTATACAGTGCAAAGATTTGATAGGAGGGTGTTTTTATAGCCACAGCCCCTGTGGCATTTGGCCATGACTGAAGTGTCAGCGTTGGAGAGCTGCCCTGCATTCAGAGTGGAGCAGGTCAGTCCGGGAGAGGAAATGGAAACACTCTCCCTGGACGGCTCAAACCACTCGGAGGAGAAGTCCTGTAATATCCGGCCTCTGCCTGACTTGATCAGGAACTGATATATCCCTCTGCGGCTCAGCAAAGAGCTTCTGTGCTTAAACTTTATCAGGAGAAGCACTGAAAAAATACCAATCACTCTCTATCCTTGAGGTTTAAACTTAACTGACCGCTCGCTAAGCCCTGCCACCTCCTAGTTACTGTTGCTATGCCTGTCCAGCTTTCAGTTCCCACGTGATGTAGTTTACAGTGATAATGGTGAAACATTTACCTCTACAAATTCGTAGTAATTTTTATGCACATTTACGTATTAAAAAAACTGAGTGAAAATGCAGAAAATTTGAAAAAAAAATCTCCCCAAAAAAGTTTTTATGCTTGGCTGACATGGAAAAATTGGTGTATCGATAAAAGCTAAATGCGACAAAGTGCAATGGAAACAGACTTTGCGAATATATCATGACGTACATGAAGGATGTGACTTGAACGTCCACTGATGAGACGAAAAATAGCAATAAGGAGACTGTAACGTTCCTCAAATTAATATATGAAACAAACATAAATGCCATATTTCCATCGTGTTTTCTGCATTGCTGTTCATTGTTTGAGGTTTGACTGGTTCTCATTTAATTATGCCATCTTGTTGCGCCCTCTTCCTCTGCGATGGTTTGATGTCACCCAACTAAAATCAGCGCCACCAGCTGTTTATCTCAGCGAACCAACTCCTAATTATCACATAATGGTAGTGAATGGAAACATGCATTAACTCGCATCTTCTTTTGCAGATTTTCGTGAAATTCGGTTAAAATTTGCACAGCATTTGGGTGGATTTTATCAGCTGTAGCTAGCTATCTAATTAAGCTGACATTAACTCTATGAGTTAAGTATAATAGTATAATTTTCAGGTACCTCTACTTGAGTATTTCCTTTTCCTGCCATTTTATACATCTACTTCACTACATTTTGGAAGCCAACATTGTACTTTTTACTTGATTACTTAACTTTTGGTGCTAGTTACTTTGCAGACGCAGACTAATAATACAAAATTTAATCTATATAATCAATAAATTGTGATGTATTATTATAGATTAAGATAAGATGAGACTTTATCAAGCTTGAAATTCACAAGATGCCCAGCAGTATGTAAAGCAATTAAAATTCGTCCCACCTTTACAGCTGCAGCATTAAAGTGATGAACACATCAATGCATCATAATTATAATACAATAATATAATATACATTATTCTGAAATGAGCCGTTCTGCATAATTGCATGTTGTGCAGAATCATTTGAGATTAGTGTATTTTGAAAAGCAATAAATAAGATAGAGTTGATGTGACAGCAGAAAGAAAATAGAGCCTTCAGCCATTTCTGTTCATTAAAGCAGCAGAAGACGCTCTCCATACCCTGAACTTGCCCTCATGCCTGCAGCTCTGGAGTCCAGCATTATTTAAGTCTCTCCCTTTAACCTTCTTTCCATCCTTCCCCAAGTTAACACACAGTTCCAGGTCAGCCTTGCTGATGCACGGGAGGATTTCAGGGGGCTGTATTAAATCTCCTCAGGCGAATACCTGAGTGGATTTTGATTTAGATTTTTATTCTGGAAGCATCAGTCCCCCGGGAACACAGTCCTCCAGCCTGAGCTCAGTTGCCTTTGAACTCTACTTACATTTTCTCGCTGGGCCACCGGCCATGAGCAGATCCAATGTGTTGTCGAGGCCTAAGAAGACAGGAGGCTCTTGATGTATGGTTCATTAGAAAGATGAATTGTGCCGAGTGCATTCCCGGTGAGGATTGACCCTGTCGGATTTTTTTGAAGCTATGTATGTATTCAGGCCATTGCTTTCTCCACATTCACTAGCAGCAAAGGACCATGTCAACCATCCTAAAAGAATTAAATGTTTACCCAGATATGTCATAAACCAACCCATCTGAGACTTAAACCTGCAGTGCGGAACATTTGTCTCCCCATTCTGGCAGTGAGAGTAATTAAGCAAACACTGTCGACGCGATGCTTATGACGTATTTAAAGTCCCAGGCTCGTGTTCAGAAATAGTTACAAAAATACAGAGAAATGTAATAGCTACATAGCCTTCTCCAAATTTTTTACAAATACCAACCTGTCCCCAGTCCCCTCTCTTCTTTCAGTGCTCTCCAGCGAGGAAAAGCTACACCAATGGTTATCCGTCTTTGTCCTCGCTGTCAGTCGCTGTCTTTTTTTGACTGTAGTCCTTCCTCTGAACGCCGAGTGTCTTTTTTATCTGGAGCATCAGAAACTTATCTTGGACCCTTCGTAGGTTTTTCCGGCATACTCCCTGTTGCTGTAGCCTACTCCATCACTACAGTTGCTGCCCCCTTCAGCTCTGGCAAACCAATCATTGCTGACTGACATAAAATGGTGCGGGAATGTCGCCACAGACACCAGATTTAAAAACTCTGGTATACTGTGGAATACAGAGAGATTTGCCTGGCGGTGATAGGCTTAATCAGCATTGTGTGAACTTGTTTGGCAAGGGCTTGAATGTAACGGACGTTCATTTATATGTAAAAGTCCCGCACTCCAGCTTTAAAGACAAGTAAATACAGTCAACTTTACAAGTACTTTATTACTACAAGTTTACTACAAGTACTGTAGTACTTCAAGTTTTGTCAAAATCTGACTAGTGGTGCTTTATTTATGTCCAAATCAAGCCAATGAAGGTTTATTTGTACAGCACTTAATGCTACTCAAAGGGGGATCTGCGTACCAGGACTGTCTGGTTTGTGAACAAAGATTAAGGGCTCTAGTTTGGCACCAAACACAGACGAGGCTGAACAAGCACACATGAAGTGTTGATTGATTTTTTCATAATTTTGTGGTACAAAGTGACAACTCAGTGGGATTAGGAATAGATTTAGGCAGGACCAACCTGATCACTTCTTTCTCCTTCCTTTAAAAAGCACACTGTGCCATGGCACTCTGACATTTTCATGATGAAGAGAACAATAAGGAGCGGATGAGCCACAAGAGCTTCCCTCAAGAGTATATTTAGGCTACTGTATGTCGTTGTGCAAGAGGTAAAGGATTGCAATGAGTGAAAATCTGAAATTAAACCAGCTTGGGACCAGAAAACAGTTCCTCTGATCCTAGGAAAACCATTGGCTATGTATTACCTGCACAAGAAAGGCAGAAAAATGAAATAAAATAAAATAAATCCTCTGTGGGGAGTTTGAAATTATCCCCATACAGCAGGGGAGTAGCAGGTAGACAGAGACAACTGGCCTGCAACAGAGCGCTGTGCTTCAGTTCTTTGTAGTTGAACCAAAGCTCTATCTTTTAATGAAAACTGCTATCAACAGCTAGCAGGAGATCACTGACCATTTTGTGAGGTTGGATTCAGCAGAATAAAGGATTAAAACGTGATTTAAATAAAAAGTTGTTGTTAGGCGGATGATTCGTGGCAACAATTCTGTTAAACATTTTGGAAAAAATGGAAAATTTAGACGAATGGATTTGGGAATGAAGCATCCTGGAGTTCAACTGAAACAAACAGAAAATAAATGTTAAAAATAACTTTTTTGTATCCTAGAAGTGGACAAAATGTTCTTTGCAGGGAGAACGAAGTTAGAGCAGGTTTGGAGTTGAGTGCTGACCTAGAAAGAGTGTCAGGGGAAACATCCTGAGAAACATCATGGAAGTAATGATCAAAGATGGGTAAAGTCAGTGTTCGAGTTACAGGGGAGATGGGGGGTCTTAGCTCCCCTAAAAGAGACCTGAGCTCCCTCAGAAGCAAGAAAATTTAGAGTTTGAGGGGGATAACTATTGGCATGTTTAAATGTGTGCATAACTCTGCCCTGGTCAGCGCAGCTTACTTTGTATTCTGTCAATAATGGGTGTAACATGATTGATGTGCAGGGTGTTTTACAGCTCATGGGCTGCTTTCAAGTGTTGTTTTCTCCATCTATGTGTAATCATTGAGCATAGATTTGGTGTCAGATCAGCGATTCTCAACGATCTGCGACCGGAGCGCAAGGTCAGCCAACATATTCAGTTCAGCAGCTCTCATAATTTCTGTGTTGCATTAAAGCTGAGTATCCACTCCGTCCATCAGCATGCAGTGAAGACTTTGCTTATGAAACTAAAAACAGGCCCAAATTTCTCCCCAAGTGGTGAGCTTTTTATCTTTCCTTGTAATATTTGGTATCAGAGGCGGCGACAGCTTCTTAAAGTCTCTCTCGCTCCCCTCCTGAAGCTCTCCAGGTTTTTTAAGATCGATGTACCACCTCCAAAACTGGAGGTGTGATCTGACCATGGAATAAGCTTCTGCCCCCACCCAAAAGCCACTGTGTAATTCAGATGCTCGGTAAGCCGCATGTGAAGTGATATTCTCATCTACAATTAGGCCATTCATGAAATAAGTGAAATAAAGCACTGGTAGTGAAACGCTGTACTACCTTCTTTCTTCCTGATGGTTTGAGGCAGTGTTTAATACGGGATAAGACCGACTTACACATGCACAGGTCAAGAGATTTCAGCAGCAAAGTATCCTGATTTCCGACTTAATGCCCCCATATTTGCCCTCGCCATCAGGGTATCTCTTCATCTTTTAATCTGTTGCCTTCTATCTTCTTGCTTCACACAGTTTCAGTAAGTCGGTCGGGCAGGTAGGAAGAACTCGCTCATTTTCTTAACGCTCTGGGCAGTGGTGGAATAAGTCCTTTACTTGAGTCCTGCACTGAAAATCACACAAAAAGCACAACGGTATTATCAGCAAATTGTACTTAAAGTATCAAAAGTAAAAGTACAAGTTCTGAAGAAGAAAATGGCCCCTGATATGTTATTATGTTACTTACTACTGATGCATCAATGTGTAAGCAGTATTTCACTATTGTAGCTGGCTGAGGTGGAGCTAGTTTATCTACTTTATGTACTGTCAGGTAGTTTAGTCCAGCGGTTCCCAGTCTAGGGGTTGGGTCCCTCCAAAGGGTTGCAAGATAAATTGGAGGGGTCGTGAGATCATTAATGGAAGCAGAAAAAAAACAACTAAGTTCTTACTATTTCAAACTTTTCTCTAACCTCTGCTGTTTTTGGGGGTTTTATTTGCAAAATATTGGATGATTTTATCTATTTTGGTATTTTAGCCTGGAACAGTTGTCTAAATGAGTTCATCTCAGGAGTTCAGACGGGAAATGTCTTTTTAGTGGACCTGCTAACAACTCATAGACATCTGACACATGTCAAAGGGTTCCCAACTAGACACTGCTTTTTATAAAAAGGTCACAAGCTGAAAAAGAACTGCTGGTTTAATATTTGAAGTTGTAATCTCGAAGATTTTCATTTCGTTGTCTTTCACGGCACCTATGACGATAATCGGTAATTGCAGGTGTGTTTTTGGACCTCACTTCAGTTTCAGTTTCAGTTTTCAAAAAGCCTAACTGCGCCGCTTGTGATTTTTCCGGGAAAGTCGCTCCCGACACCCAGATCATAATACTGCAAATGCAAGGGCTTCCATCAGTGGGCCATAGGCTCAATCACCATTGTGTTGCATCATTCAGCGGTAGATAGTGACTTAACAGACGTTTATTTAAATGAAAATCTTCGAGATTATATCTTTAACGATGTATGGTATTTTACAGTATGAACTTATCATATGTTTTCTATGTAAAATCTGCGTCTGTAAAGTAACCAGTAACTGCAGCTTTCAGATAAATGTAGTGGAGTAAAAAGTACAACATTTCTGACAATGGAAATATTAAAGTAAAGGACAAGTATCTTAAAATTGTACAAAATGTACAGTACTTGAGTAAATACTTGCACTGCTTCTCGGTCTCTCTGGCTTTGTGGCCTGTACACAGAGGATTGTAGTGACATTCACACCAGTAAAATGTTTTCTCCTCGCTTCATTCAGTTGTAGTGTAGCATATCTCATGCTAAGTAGCATAGCTATTTCTCTGTTTGGCCCTTTGGGTAGACATCTACCCTGAGTGCCCCCTAATCAGTGTTAATCCACTTCTTAGTCAGCTACAGATGCTCAGGTTACTGCTCCACAAGGAATATATTTATCCAGCCACCCAGACAGGTAAATTCTGTCTGCTGGTTCTGGCATGTTTTGAAGTGAACTTTCCCATTTTCCTCAGTTAGGCGACTGTTTGTTCTCCCACACCTACGTTGGCTTACATCTCATATCTGAGTGTTTTTGTTGGTTGCCCAGTTTCCCCAGGCTTGGAAACCACCTGGGCGGCATGGCTGACTTTCCATTATATTTGTGGTTGCTGCTGTTTTTTACCTATTTTACCCTGTTGTGATTTTGCTCTTAGTTATTTACCCCGCTGTGCTATTTGCTGTAGCACAAGCATGTGAAATTCCTCTGAAATTCCTCTGAAAAACTAGCCTAGACGAAGAATGCATTTTTTCTGCTCACTATGGCGGTGCTTCAGCTGCTCCTGAGACAGCCCTTGATGCCATCTTCAACACTATCATAGTCAACCAAGAGGACAATTCATTGCCTGCAGTTTGCTCTGGCAATCAGTTATGTGAGGAGAAGGAAAAGGAGGGAGTGCATACCTCCTCTCATGCTTCTGTTGGTTCACCTCACATGCTTTCTCCAGGTGTAGTCGTAATCAAACGCCTGCTGCATCAGTGCCTCGACTAACTGACCTTATTGGAGAGTGGGGGTTTTGTCACTCAGCAACAATGATTCGAGGACCGTAGCAGCTATGCAAGACTCTGGCCCCCATGGCTGGGACCATATGGATTCAGGGCCCTCAAGCGCTTTGCTTCAGGCCCCAGAGTCCCATGTTTTGACCCTCATTATTCTGGGCCACATGGGGAACTCCCTCTCTCATCTCATGTCTTGGATGATTTCTTGCAGTCAGCTGGAGCTGACCCTGCTGCTGCATTTATAATAAGGAAGCTTGGTGACCTACTGACATCGTCCACATGGCCCCATTTAATAGCACTGGTGGAGGAAGTATTCAGATCCTTTACTTAAGTAAAAGTACTAATACCACACTGTAAAAGTACTCTATACTCTGTTACAAGTAAAAGTCCTGCATTTAAAATTTTACATAAAAGTATGTAAGTATAATCAGGAAAATGTACTTAAAGTATTAAAAGTAAAAGTACTCAATGCAGAAAAATGTCTCCTGTGACTGTTATACTATTATATATTATATTATTAGATTATTATTGCTCGTGCATTAATGCAAAAGCAGGATTTTACTGATATAGTTGGTTGAGGTGGAGCTCATTTGGAACTATTTTGTATTTGACGCCACTAATGAGTATTTTCATTCTGGATTAATCTGCTGATTATTTTCTCCATTAACCGACTGATTGTTTGGTTTGTAAAAATTGTGAAAATAGTGAGAAATGCCGTCACAATTACCTAGAGCCCAAAGTGACACCGTCACAATGTTTGTTGTTGTTGTGTCCAACCAACAGTCCCTCAACATTATTACAAATACATTTAAATAATTAAAAAGAAAAGCAGCAAACCTTCACATTCAACAATGAAATATTTTTGCATGAAAAATGACATAAATGATTATCAAAACAGTTGCTAATTAAGTTTCTGTCAATCAGCTAATCAATTAATCAATTAATCATTTCAGCTGTATTTGTATAAACTGTTGCGTAGTTTAATTTATACAAAACATCCTATTTTATAAGTTCATCGTATGTTTTGTATGCATAAATCTTAATTTGTAAAGTATAAAGTGTAACTAGTTACTAGAGGTGTCAGATAAATGTAGTGAAGTAAAAAGTACAAAATTTCTCTCTGAGATGTAGTAGAGTAGAAGTAGAAAGTGGCATGGAAAGAAAATACTCAAGTAAAGTACCTCAAATTTGTACGTAAGTACTGTACTTAAAATGGTAAATGGTAAATGGACTGCACTTATATAGCGCCTTTCTAGTCTTCCAACCACTCAAGCCGCTTTACACTGCATGCCATTCACCCATTCACACACATAATCATACACTGATGGCAGTGGCTTCCGTGCAAGGTGCCAACCTGCTCATCAGGATCTAATCTAATCTAAACATTCACGTGCACACACAAACCGATGGCGCAGCCTTCGGGAGCAATTTGGGGTTCAGTAGCTAGTGGTGGCCCAAGGCCACTTCGACATGCGGACCAGAGGAGCCGAACCGCCAACCTTCTGATTAGTGGACGACCCGCTGTACCTCCTGAGCCTCCTGTACTTTGGTACATTCCACCACTGCTCATTAGTGTCTGTAATAGTGCAATAGAGCAGCCAGTGGGTTTTACTCTCTCTGACCACACCCAGCTTCACTGATGGCTCTGGTCAGAAATGTGCTCTGTTGCACCTGTAACCATACCTAACAGTAATGTCACAGGGTACTGGAGTACACTTGTACATCACTGCAGCAAGGTGAGAAGTTAAACCACTGGAGGTCAGCGAAGACAAGATTTTCAGGGGGTGCTAAGTTACCCTTTAAGTCCATATGTGTCTTGAAGTGGCCTAATATTATATAATACCTGCAGCTCTATGGTGCATTTTAGCATCTTTCAGCACATTGTTTTGGTTTTATGGTCTGTAACTTTACTGTTTTTGCAGCATTTAGCAGCTAAAGAGCCACGTATCTCCCCTCGGGAGTTGGTGAAGACCAAAACAGAGCTAAAAGAAGAGTGAATATTGGACTTACATTTGCCAGAAACTTGACTTCAAATGAATGCTAATATTGCTGTTTCTGCTAGATGTGTAAATATTCAATTATTTGGTAATTTGGTGTTCGCCATAATAACTTAATATGGTCACAATAAGACAATGTGTGTTGAGGTTTTTACACTACTCCCAACGTGGCCATAAAAATCAATTAATCATGCTTTAGGAATTTTTTTACTTTTAACTATCCTGCTGTATTTAGTCAGATTAATGTGATTTGCAAGGATAGGTGGGAATGTGGAGCAAGTTTTGTGTGCTTTTGTGTGTCTGCCCACGTTTAGTCAAAATTAGGCTCCTCGTGTCTGAGATGTCACATCTATGTGGAAAAAACTGTTAATTATATCACCCTCATCCTTTACGTTTCAATCCTTCAATACAAGATAAATCATGTTTGGAACAGCAGTTTTGTTTTTTTTCCGTCTGACAGTCCCGGCTCATATGTATTGTGTTCAGCTACATTCTGGCATTTGTTTGGCTAACTCTCATCAGCAGTCTACCTTTAGCTGAGGCATCACTGTCCCTCCGCTTACACCCATCAATGCCCCATCAAGGGCCTGTCCAGCCGCTGTCAGCCGATTGTCATGCTGTCCGCTTCTTATAAACCAATCTGTCATGCATTGTTAATGTTTAAAGGATATTGTTGTGTATGCTGTTTGCACCAGCTACAGCACAGGAAACTGAATGATGTGATTCAACCACAGGAGCACTGGATTATGGGTGCATCTGCTTCTTTGATATTAGATTTTTTTGGGGGGGTTGTTCAGCTTACACATGCTTGATTTGATTTTAATTGTTAAAGAAATGAAAAGACAGCGCTGTAAGTCAAAATCACATTAAGCTTCTTAGCGGGATGTTCAGTGTGCTGAAGCGGTTTGGTGATGAAATCCCAAACTTGATCCAGTGTCGGGATCAGACAGACATACCACAGACAGAACTGATTACCGATGCAGGTTTTTACTGGAGTGGATCTCTGACACCAAGGAGTTACTTCATCAACACCAGTTACTCACTCATTCCACAGCACGTGGATTAAAAATATCCGTGTGATACATGAAACCTCCAGCAGTTCCTCCACATAACACGACAAAATACATCTGACACCGCTGTGGTGGACTTGGTTAGGTTTAGGGAAAGATTTAGATTAAAATAAGCACTTAGTTTAGGTTAGGGGAAACATCGTGGTTCGGGTTAAAATGACTACTTAATTGGAAACGGGTTAAAGTCTGGTGTTTTGCTGACCCATCCATCCACGCCGACCTCCTCCTTTTGTCGCCCTATAATAATATCACCCGACTTCCTCCTTTCCTCTCGTCATACAGGAATTCCTTTTGTTTCTTTGTTTCTTTGTCATATGTCGTTTTGGTTTCAGTACACTTGCTTCAACAACTGATGCTGTGTTCTTCTTGTGAGAACAGTCACGGCGGTTTCATGATTACTTACAAGATAAAATATGCATCAAGGACAAGCCGACATATCAGAGTTTTAAAACGTTCTGCGGGAGTATTTCAGAGTGATACATAATGCATTCGCTTCTGTAACAGTTAGCAAAGAAAAAACCCTTTCCCCCTGATGGATCTGCGCTGTTCTTCTCATCCAGAACACACTTTCTAGGATCACAATTTTGAACGCTTGCCAACTGCACCATTTTGTTACATGTGTGCAGTGTTTCAAATGCAGTTAATTTCTATTTATTTTCTCAGTGTAGCGCGTCCAATTGATTTCAAGGTGCTCCTGCCTCTGGTCATAGAAGCATCCTCTGCGGACCACAGCCTGTTGAGGAACTGATGCTAATCTAGATAGAGGGAGGACTGGGGGGTTGCACTTTCTTCCCCCACCCCTCCTTCTCTCCTCCTCCTCCTCTCTCTCTCTCTCTCTCTCTCTCTCTCTGTTGAAGATTGTACTGATTGTGCTGCAATATGTCGCATGACCATGGCCAGAACTGCAGGCTGAGGTGCATTATATTTCTCCCATGCTTATTAAATCAACGGTGTGTGCCTCTTGAAGCAGTGTGTGGATGTACATGTGTTCATCACAGCAGCAAGCTCTCTTGACACAGAACAAAGCGAAAGGCTTGCATGTGTTGCTCATCAAAAAAGACTCTCTTTTGATCCCTCATGACGCATTTGCCTAATCTCATTCTGTGTATAAAAAAAAGCAACTCTTTGAATGTGTTATCTGGACATCTATTCAAAGAAAAGCTTTGATATTTATGAGGATACCCTCATGTTTATTCATGCTCCTAAACTTATGCGTGTTTCCTTTCTTTTGCTGCATTGCCTGTGTTTTTAGGGAGCAAATAAATATTTCCTTACTGGGTTTCTCTTTTGTTTTGCCCTTTCACTGCATGTTTAGTCTCAGCAAGGCTTTCCGCGACACAAGTTGAAGTGGCTTGCGGGTGTTTTAGCACAACAAGATTGAAGTGAGAGGCTATTGAGCTTGTTTGACTGTTCGCTGGGCTGAGTGAGGGATCTGCCCCTAGACATTTGCACTACAGTATCCTGCTGACTTGCTTGCTTGCTCACACTGCCATAGAAACAGGGTTCCTGAGTGCAGTGGAGGCTCATTCTGCTCAGGAGCAAGCAAGGGAGAGGATCGAGGAGGAGAGAGTGAGGGGGGAGAGAGAGAAAAAAAGAAAAGAGACACACACAGAGAGGAAAAAGGAGGGAGAAGTGAAGAGAGAGAGAGAGAGAGAGGGAGAGTGAGGGATCAAGAGAGGAAAAGTGAGAAACACTGTCACTGGTGAGTACATAGCTGTCACAGCAGATTGAATCAGGGGTTCAAATCGGATGCTTTGAGCCTCTTTTTCTCTTCTTTGTTCGCTTTTGACGATTGATTTCTCCGGCTTGGTTTCACTGCTGCTGTGAAGCAGGTTGCAGGTTGTCAGTTTGTTGTGGGATGTGAGAGGGTGAGACGCACAGCGCTTCTGCTCTCAGATGCAGAGACAGATGCAGAGCAGTGGTGGCTTTTTGTTTGTTAATCAGCCATTAATGCTGTTGTAACCTCTTGGTTTGCTAATCTGTGACTAACAGCATGTATTTACTTTTGAATAATACATGCTGGTACAAAAGTAGTTCTCTTTTTTTGGCAGCCTTCCTGACTGTATCATACTCTTCTCTATCATTTATGAAGCACCATGTTAATATTTGATTAGAGTGGATGTCTGCAGCTGCACTTTCCGCCTCTATCTTACACACCTCTGCCCATTATATTGCT
Organism: Oplegnathus fasciatus; assembly: GCA_003416845.1. NCBI lineage: Eukaryota > Metazoa > Chordata > Actinopteri > Centrarchiformes > Oplegnathidae > Oplegnathus > Oplegnathus fasciatus. The sequence continues at coordinate 599,732 of NTHP01000068.1, read as the reverse complement.
GTCTGAACCCTGTTGAAATTGGCGAGATATTGACTTGTCCTTTCCACAGCTTTTATCAATTATTGAACAACTGAACTAATGCTTTATGCTCCAAGCCCCACCTGTATGGCAGAGGTGAGGAGACGTACTCAGCTGCATAGCGTAAAATGTTAAGTCAGGTCACTGCTTTGTGTGTATGTTTCTATTTGTGTCTCTGTCTGCTTCTGTTTGCACATGCTTATGTCACTTTTTTTTT
>NTHP01000068.1:566499-598841 GCA_003416845.1 Oplegnathus fasciatus | reverse complement strand
TTTTTTTCTCCTCCTCGCTCTTGCTGGGTTTGATCAACGTGCATCATGACACTTTGATGAAGCGCCAGAGCTGTGGGGCTAATAGGGGGAGAGATACAGCAGGATACCCTGCGCCTCATGTCAGCCAGAGTGCGAGGAAAATTTTGTTATTCTGATCATCGTCTGCCACACTGTCACTTAGGATTTAAAGTACTTCAGGTGTGATAATGAGCAAAGATTCCTGCCTTGAATTCATCAGAAAGTATGGTTGGAAATGCAAGCTACAAAATCGTACAACCTGTTATGACGAGCTGTTAATCCTGTCACTGTTTATGTTTATCTCTGCGGCTCACTTGGATCCCCTGCCTCCCTTCACCTGTTCCTACAGTGCAGTTATATTTTTTTTCTCCCCCCTCCAGCAGAAGCAGCTTTGGGAGAAGGCTGAATTAAACAAATCCAGCCAGCCTTATCAGCTTTCTGCTGGCTCCTGCCATGACTGGACCCCGGTGGCCCTTCCTGGCAGGCTTTGTATGTGTGTGTTTGTGTATGCGTGTGGTGGTGGCTCTGCTTTACATGGTTACAAAGCGCATGTGACCGAGTGCATGCATGCAAGTGTGTGTGTGTGTGTGTGTGTGTGTGTACTGAGCGGCATTGACATGATTGTGTGTGATCAGGATAGCCGCAGGGGTCGTTTTGCTTTTCTTTGTGAGCGGATTCAGGGATTCTGGCATTTGTCTTCTTTCCTCTCTCCTGTGACATGTTTTATGACTTCTTGTTAAAATGTCACTCACTAAGACTGGACTGTAAAATGTCCCTGCGCGGGAGCTTAGTGTGTGAACAATAGTGCACAGCGGTGTGATAAACCTGGTAAAGCACACTGCTGGGAATGCACCGGCTGCAGGATGGGTGAGATAATGCTGAGCTCCATGACAGCCCCTTCCAGGCACAATTTGTTTCAATACAATATAAAATTGGGCTGAATTTTGAAAGCCCTGTGGCCTGGATCAATACCCCAACCGTCCATGAGGGGGAAACAACATTGCTCTTGTAAACAAGACGATATGCTTTACTGACAATGATTGCACTTGTTAAGTTGAAGAACAAGAAGCTAATGTTGAATAAAGCACCTGAGAGGAGAATCGTGTGTTTATGAGGTGGCCATAATATATATCTGAATTGTTAGAGAGAGGAAACGCTCTGAAGGGGGTAGCTGCTACTGAAATGCAAATGGCTGTTTAGCAAGTAGGGGTGGGTTCTGACAGCCGGTTCCATTTTGGATCCGGTTCCAGAGTCCAACAAATCCCTTATCAAATCTTTAATTCACAGACAGTCTTTTCTGCCTCTGTCTGACGCAAAAGGCAAAGAAAAAAAAAGTTAGACCAAGTTAGACCAGTTCCAGTGTGTGGATACACTTCACTAAAGGATCCTCACGATGAGGGGGGACAATAAGTCCCTTGCTTAAATATTTATCGACCGTCCGTCATGTTAAAGTAAGAACTTGTGGCAGTTTTGATGACTTGAGAAGGACGAGTGCTCCGCCTCAGCCAGCTGCTGCTGTTACACTGTAGTCTGTAACCCGTCAGATTCTGTGACCTATAGCAGTGCAACAACGTTTTTTTCAGGTGACGTTAAGTGCGTCATGCGTGCAGAAAAACCTGCGATTTATGTGGTTGATATTTGCTAAATGATAAAGTAGAATTCATATTATTTCCACTGTGATGTTCTTACATCTGCAGCTGTAGCACATCCCCCCCATTGAGGAGCAAACACCATTTTCCCCTCGCAGCAAAAACAAAAATGAGTCAGGACGGGGTTAATGAATGTCACAGAGCAGTGACAAAACATGTGGTGAAAGCCCTACACCCTTTTAGATATGAAAATGAATAATAATCATATGATAAGAAAAACAGTAGTAGATTCATCTGGCGATTATTTTCTCGATTAATCATTTAGCCCAGGATTATACCATCAAATTGCTTATTTTTGTCCAACCAACACTACAGAACCTTAAGACCTTAAGATTTTCAGTTTACTATCATATAAGCCAATGTTTCCCAAACTTTTAGGCCTGTTACCTCTTAAAATAAATCAGCGTCTCTGTGTGACCACTCAAATCTTGACCTCTGGACTTGTCATATTGTCTCATTTGAATACATTTTTGAGGCCCAAAAATAAAAAGAAGCAAAGATTGGAAATAAGAATTCAAATTTGTGTAACAGAACTTTGTTTTTTCCTTCTTAACCTATCCCACCATGCCCCTTTAGATTTATCCTGTGACTCCAAACAAACTACCTAAAAAGATTTGATAAAGGATTCAGAACTGGATTCCAATTCGATAAAATGCAATCGAACTCTATCAGCAAGTAACATTTTCATACAGCTTCTTAACAAATCATTGATGAAAATGCTCCATAATTACACATTTTATCTAAACTTCGAAGAAATTAAAACTACATAAATAAAGATATCATGAAATAGACAGTCATGAGTGGCACAAAGCCTAAAAGCCTTTATTTCATTAAGGTTAAGGCGTTGCTTCTTACTGTAGCTCGCATTGCAGCTATAAACCAAAGCTTTCATCACAAGCTGATGTTGTTGTTGAACACTGTGTTCTCTTCCCAAACACCACCAGCAGATATGATACCAAAAACACCCTAAAGGCACTCTTTGGCTCTGTTTTTGTCCGGTATACAGAACAGTATAAATTTAGGTTTCTTCAAACGGTCAACCCAAAAAGTCGATAAGGACAGTTTCTGCGTTGGAGGTTGCATCCCAGAATGATTTACAGGAGAGAAAAGTGCTTTAATGGGTTTTTGTTTGGGAAATGAACCTCACAGAAAATATGGGAAACAATGTTAATTCATTGCGTCTCTGTAAGAGTAGAGTGGTACTCCACACACTTACAAACAATAATATACTTTACACCACAACCGTATACAGTGTAGAGAGCTTCTGAGCTGCATCTGCACTGCACGATCAATAATAATTTATCAAAATCTGACGGATCAAGTCAACGTAGATGTAGAGAGGAGAAATGAGTGGATTCAGCTGCTAAACCCTTACAGGTAAACCGCCTTGCTGAGCAGTTCCTGAGGTTCGTTTTAGCCCGATAACGCTCCCCTCATGATGAAACGCTTTGTGTTTGCCATTTTTCTTGTTATCAGCTGAGCTATAATGCATCATGAGGCGACTCGCCTCTGAGCACGTGGGCCCCAAATGTCAGGCCTCGGTTGATTCAACGGACTCAGAGTGATGGATGCATCATTTCCTCATGCTGACTTGTTGTTTGCTGCCATCATTCAGGGCCCCAAGGCCGAAGGTCAGGTCACACCAAGGTCCTGCCCCCCCAAAGAAATCTGATGAGGTTGCATTTTTTTACTGTATGAGGGGTTTACAGAGCAAGATTTAATGTGTCCTTGAAAACTAAACTTGTGATAGATGTGAGAAATCAAATATGAAGCAGTTACCAAGGAATAGTTTGACATTTTGGGAAATACCCTAATTCGCTTTCCAGCCGAGAGTTAGATGAGAAGATCGATGGCACCAGTCTGTACGGTAAATATGAAGGTACAGCCTCAGTCTAAAGGTAAAAAAAATCCATTTAAAAGCACTTCTAAAGCTCACTAACTGACATGTTATATCTTGTTTGTTTAATCTGGACAAAAAGCCGTTTTATGGGGCTTATTTCTTGGCCAGGACCAGTTGCCAGACAACCAGCGGAAACTGCAGGAAGTTAAAAATAGTCCAGTACATAACTATACCATTCATAAAAACAGCCAATCGTTGTTTTTCACTTTGGTTTATCTACGTATTCAACACATTAAGAATAATAATGTTAACTACTGAGCTTTAGAGGTGCTGGTAGGCAGATTTTGTTACCTTTGGACAGAGTCAGCTGCTTCCAGTCTTTATGCTAAGCTAAGTTAGCTGGCTGCTGGCGGTAGCATCATACTTAGCGTACAGACGTGAGTGATATCAATATCAGCCTGTTAGCTTAGCGTCAAGACTGGAAATAGAGGGAAACAGTTAGCCACAGGTTAAATCCAAAGGTGACAAAATCCGCCTACCAGCACCTCTAAAGCTCGATAATGAACACATTCAGTTTTGTTTGTTTAATATGTACAAAACAAACAATATATGGATAGATATAATGTGTTATTTAGTGAGCTTTAGTAAGATTTTATTACCTTTGGATGCATCATTTTGACAGAGCAAGGCCAGCTGTTTCCCCCTTCTTCCTGTCTCCTGGCTGTAGCTTCATATTTATCGGACAAACATGGGCGTGGTATCAATCTTCTTATCTTAGAAGTGTATTTCCCAAAATGTCGAGCTATGTCGAACTCTCATGTCTGTACAATGAATATGAAACTACAGCCAATTAGCTCAGCTTAATAGAAAGACATCCAAAGGTATTTCCCTTTACTATTCCTTTAAAATACCACTTCTTCCACCAGCAACAACAATAAAACATATTAGTATTAAGAAAACGTACACATATTTATTGCCTCACTCTATTTTTTAAACAAACTCTATTAAATATCCATTGCCCTCACAGCCTCTGGTAAACAATCAAACATTTTAATAGGCTCTTAAGAATGTGCCGAAACACATTTCCATTTCAATTATGTTTCTCCCACATATTTTTCCCAAACCTAATCAGAGACATTAAGAAGCTATAGCGTCTTCCCACTCCCTCCACATCACTCACATCCACATGGCAGGGTCGCTGCTAGTCATACTTATTCGTCATGATTAACAATGCAATATTTCAGGGCAATGAAGCATTTTGAGTGCAGCAAAAGCTTTCATCATGCAATACCAGGCGCTTAAACTTCTGTCTGTAACTGTCTGTAATGGATGTAGCACATCCATTTAAAATCCCTGGTGATGAAAATTACTGAGACTGAAAATGAGCTTAAGCTATTTTTACAGGGGCCAGATTGCAGCCTGTTAGTTTTATTGTGATACCTCTGGAAATTAAAACATCCATATAGTGCCATGCAGGAAGCATGGGCCAAATCGATAAAGGTTCTCCACCTTTGTAATGTCGTAAATTGTCAGCCTTTATTATTTGATAGCATCATGCAGTCCACCTGCTCCGCTGGTCTCATGAGTTCTTGTATTATAGAGGATCTAACTCCAGCTGGTTTGTGATATTCTTTTCCTCCACATCTCATATAAAACAAATCACAAGACTTCATATTGGATATAATATTTATAGCTCTCTGTGCGGTAAAAATTCATTAGCAACAGAATGATACGGCGACAAGGCTGTGGGGGATGATGGATCAGGCAGGATGCAGATGGACCATATGTCAGGCGGCTGGGGAACGGCATGTTACTGTTCTGACTTGGGCTCCACGAGAGCAATGATGAGGTGACTGGAGGTCGGGGGTTCATAACACCTGAACTATGGAGAGGGATCTCTGTCTGTCACTGCTCTGAGGGATGTCCAAACCAAACGTAATGCCTGAGGGAGGGATGCACTCTGTGTTTTTCTCAGTCCAGTATCCCCTGTAGGAATCCATATTGGACAACAATTGGTGGAAGAAGTATTCAGATCCTTTACTTAAGTAAATGTCCTAATACCACGCTGTAAAAATACTCTGTTACAAGTAAAAGTCCTGCATTGAAAATGTTATTTAAGTAAAAGTAAGTATAATCAGGAAAATGTACTTAAACTATTAGAAGTAAAAGTATTATTATTATATATTATTAATATTATTATATATTCTCTCATTAGATTATTATTACTCATGCATTAATATAAAAGCAGGATTTTACTGTTGGAGTTGGTTGAGGTGGAGCTCATTTTGAACTCTTTTGTATTGGACCGTAACTAATGATTATTTTCATTCTGGATTCATCTGCTGATTATTTTCTCCATTAACCGATTGATTGTTTGGTTTGTAAAAATGTTGAAAATAGTGAGAAGTGCCGTCACAATTTACCAGAGCCCAAAGTGACACCTTTACAATGTTTGTTTTGTCCAACCAACAGTCCAAACCTCAAAATTATTAAAAATAAATTAAAATTATTAAAACAATTCAAAGGAAAAGCAGCAAATCTTCACATTTGTAAAGCTAGAACCATGAAATGTTTTTGCATGAAAAATGACTTAAACGATTATCAAAATAGTTAATTATGTATTAATTAATTTGTCAACCGATTAATTGACTGATTTCTTCAGCTGTACTTGTAAATTTTCATATGTTTTGTGTGCAAAAATCTTAATTTGTAAAGTAAGTAGTAACTTGAGCGGTCAGACAAATGTAGTGGAGTAAGAAGTAGAAAATGGCATGACAAGAAAAGACTCAAGTAAAGTAGGCCTACAAGTACCTCAAATTTGTACAGTAATTGAGTAAATGTACTTAGTTGCATCCAACCAGTGACGTCCAATGCCAAAGTTTAGTGCCAATACAGGAGGTAGTGTGTCCTTTATGTAGAAAGGTGTTTGTAAAGACTTGGAGGACGGGATGGTGGTTGGGTGTGTGGAACGCAAGGCTGAATAACCAACTGGGCTAACTGCCCCAAAAGCCCCACATTCACAGGGTCTCAACTGGTTTTTCTAAAGTACAATATCAACTAAGGCGGGTCCTGTAGTATTAGTTTAGTTTGTAGCCTTGTAATGTGGAGAGGCCCTGTGCTCACATAGTACATATTTCTAAATAAAATTTTTGCCCAAGGGCCCCCTAAAAGGTTAATCCGGCCAAGGCAGCATGTTCGGCTTCCATGCAGGTAACTGGAGTTTGCATCCCATCACAGAACTGCAGTTAATGTTGAAGTTATTAACATAAACCACGATTCTTCCTCAAACTTAACTAAGTGTTTTTGTTGCTTAACCTTAACCACAGTCTAGTCCTAACCTTAACCACGTCATACTTGCCATGTGCAGATATTGCAGATAGCTAGAATTTTAAAAACGAAGGTATTGTATGTAAAAGCAAAAATGTTGGCAGTGAACATCATCCAGAGTCTTGCAGAATCGATGTTCCTGTCTGGCAATAGGGTTGGTTTGTCTTGAAATGTCATGATTGGGTTTAATGCACAAGAATATTAATCCAACCAATGTGAAACTGGAGCAAACTTAATGACATAACTTTTCTAGCAATAACACAGCCACCTTTGACCACCACGTGCCAAATGTTGCGTGAGCACAGGGCTCTTTCTGTAAATGTCCGGACATTAACAGATAGAAACCAGCGCTATAACGTATTCTACATCTGAAAAGGGTTGAAAGTAACAGTAGTGATTATGTAACATTGCAATACTGTATATTGCAATGTAACTAATTTTATGCTCATCACTGTCAACCCTAACCATGAAATGGCCGGAAAAATCCACCTGTACTTAAAACTTTTTTCAATAAACTTGTTCTTATAAACATACTCTTATAACATGGTTTTATGTACATAAATTGCACAGTACATGTCCTGTACAGCATTTTAAAAGATAAGGCAGGCGATATTCTGTATTTGTCAATAATTTATTTCTAGTATATAAATGTATATAGTTTCAGTTTTGAAAAATGCTCAGTAATTTCCTTAAACAGCTGGGCACTGTAGCTTTCAGGAAACGTTACTAAAACAGGAGTAAATAGTGTATTTGTTGGGGACTATTTTCAGTGGCGGATTAATACACATTTGATGCAGTGAGTATTTCTGGCAGCAGAAAGGTGTGTGTGGGATTGACGCACAATAAACTACAGAGCTTGTATAGTACTCATTGTATTTAAGGAACATGGCACCCAGTGCAACAGTGTGGTTCATTGGTGTGTTTTTATTAGTTTTTGGACAACAATAGAGCTCTAAGGCACAGAGAAATAAGATATATCAGGCTTTCACTACACAGACAATACTTCATAGAACCAATTAATTGCTGGTTGTGGTCTTTTCGTGGTATTTGCTGGCAAAAAGAAAAACAAAGAATATCACCAGACTTATCCTTTTACCAACCTTGCTAATCTGTGATGTTTTCTGTCATTTCCAAAGATGACTGAGGCAAAACATCTCTGTTCTCTTACTGCTGTTGACGAGACAGTTTATAATATGCAAGTTTACTTTTTTTTACATCCTGAGGGTGGGGGAGGTTTCCCACCAGTCACATAGCTGATGCTTTTTTATTTGGGTAAACAACACAAATCTACAGCGTCTCATGGGCAACAGAACAGCTTGAAATACTCGGTCGGTAGTTGGTATAATTTATACTTCACATAGATTGCAGCCGTACTTACAAGTAGAGTTTAACTCGAAAAATCTGAATTTTTCTGTCTTTCTGAATTAATCATAATTTTAAATACAGTTAACTGTTTTACTCCTTTGTTTACACACCTTACCGGTGTACAGTACTTAATAATTTAGTTGTAGTTAAAATGTTAAGTTCTAGTTAGTTTTGGTGTGTAGTTAAATTTGTTGGTGTGGATGAAATAACATTTTTTGGTGTCCAGTGATACAAAGGATCTTCAAATGAATGGATTTTTTATTTAAATGTGTTAATTTGACAATATAACACATCTTTACCACATCTGTATCTCTCTGCACATTTAGGGATGTTGTTTTTACAATAAATCCCATTTTTCATTCGGCAGACGGGGCTGTGAATGATTGATTTTTAGGTGTGAAAAACCCGTTAAATGTCATCAGTTAGAACATTTAAAAAAAATAAGACAAAACTTTGAAATGGATGGTTTAATTTGACGCCATAATGTAGTAAATCAATGGGAATTTGAGGTTTGCCTCGGGAAAGTCACAATATATTTCAAGTGCTAATGAGTAATGGATTGAGTATATCTCTCATTAGTCATGTAAATTGCAACAGAAATGCAACAACGTAAACAACTACCACTCAAAATCTTTCCATTTTTGAATGTTTATTTTCTCTTGAGCAGACCTGTGAAGCTCTGCAATCTATTTCAACATTTGCTCTCTGCAAACAGCCCCCATGAGTAAAGGCAACCTGGCGCGCCGAAGGCTGTGCGACAGAGATAGGGGCTCCTGGTCAACAAGCAGGTTAATTGTGTGATAGGACCAGATGCTAATACTGGACTGAACTCGACAATCACAGCCCCCGGTGGAGGCTCCCATGTGGCTCCTGATTGGCTGCGGAACACAGCACTCGAATGACATTTGACACTACGGGAAAGGTGCTGAAAAAATTTACTGAATTTTGTAATGAGCTTAATATTTTAACTTTCCTGGATGGATGACAACAGTTTTTGAGCCGTTTGGAGGATTAGAAGACGCTGAGGAGAAGCGAGACTGCACTTTGACTAACTTTGCACTTGTGGAGGAGATAACAGCTTTCTGAAAGTCTCTCCTGGGTGGATTATTGAGTGTGAGCGCTGGCACATTGTATGAACCCTCAGAAGTCCATTAGCAAACTCAAGTCATTACGTAGTGAAACCCTGGGAACACAATAAGGCATAGAGAATGCGCCTTTCGGGTGACGAAAAATTGATTTAAAACAAGCTGATTGCTAAAAGCGTCAATATAAGTAAGTCTGAACGACGATCATCACGTTCATTTGCTGTTAATTGTTCATTGTAATGACTGATGCTGAAGTTAAGGACGTCCTTTGATTGGAATCATCGACTTTTAGGATTTCTTCAGTCAAGAAATACACAATAAAAAACTCCAATACTTCAAATACTCCAGCACTGGAAATCACATGGGTGGCATTATTTCACGGATGCAGGCGGTAGAAAATGAAACTGAATGGCAGATTTTGGGGAGATCAACATGAGAAGTTGTTTTTGTGCCATAAATCTAAAACTAATGGGTCACTAATGGGTCAGTATGGAAGCCCATTCCCGCCAATGTGATGAAAAAAAAGATCCCATTCATTATAATGAGAAACTTTCTCGAAATAATGAGTTAGTATCTCAAAATAATGACTTATGTCAGCTTCTCATTATTTTGAGATACTAACTCATTATTTTCAGAAGGTTTCTTATTATTTTGAGATAAGTAAGTTAGATAGATAAGTCACTATTTTGAGATATTAACTTGCTATTTTAGAGAAAGTTTCTTGTTATAATGACTTACAGGACTTCCAGTATGTTGTTTGATTTCTTACCAATCTCAAGTGTTAACTTCGTGTAGTCTGAGTTCCTTTAAAGGAATAGTTGAGGGTTTATTATATTTTGGGAAATATGCGTATTTGCTTTTTTAATTAGTGTGCTTTAGGGGTGCTGGTAGGCGGATTTTGGTGCCGTTAGACGGAGTCAGGCTAGCTGTTTCCCCTCGATCCCAGTCTTTGTGCTAAGCAAAGCTAAACGGCTGCTGGCTGTTGCCTTATATTTACAGATATGAGAGCGGTATCGATCGTCTCTTTTCTCTCCACCAGAAAACGAATAAGCGTATTTCCCAAAATGTCAAACTATTCTTTTAAAAGGACAATCACTGACATACTGTATATAAATAATGCCTCACCTAATGAATTTGGAATTAGCAAAGAGCTTGGAGCTGTTAACATTTGCTCAGAAATCATGGGTGCTCTATCTGTGGTCTATTTCATCTTTATTTTAAATTATGGGGATGAGTAAAGTTGAATATGTTTATTATTTTGCATTTCAGCTACAAAACCTGTCCTTATGTTGCCAGCATCCTTCAGCTGTCACCGAGTTTGAACATTTTCACCATGACAGTTTCCTGGATGAGACATCTCTGTCGCATATTTTGGTAAAACTGAGCCTGGAAAAAAAACACCACCCTGCTCTAACACACAGTTTTAACATATTTGAACATTTCCACTTGACAGTATGTCTTGGCCTCGCAGGTTGGAACCATCAACCAGGCTGAGTGATTGAGCTGACAAACAAGGACAAATGGTTTTAAGTGGATATTGCAGAGAAGGTGCATCCCCCAAATCGTTTTGTCCGTACCGTTGCATTTGACGTAGTACCCAATATTCCGTTTTTTCGCTTAAGGCTGCTGTTCACGTAATGGAAAAAAGTTCTCTATTGTGTCTTTAAAGGTTCTGTCTCTTTTATCTTTATTGCCAACACAGTTGGATACTCTGAGTGGAAGTTTATTCTGTAATAAAATACAAGTTTTAGTAAACTGGAAAAAACATCATTATCTACCCCTGCTACTCTGAATGTTTACTCACCATTGCAATCATGAAAACCTGTTTACATCCCCTATTTCTACACACAGATGAACTCGAAATTAAAGCAATCAATAATGACTAATACGTTTCAAGCAAAGATAATTACTTAGACATGCTTTCAGCATATTTTAGAGAATTCCCCGATAAATGTAACATCTTTTCCCACCTTGGTGTAGTTTGAAAGTATAATGTTTCTCTCCACAGACTCAAATTCATCTTCACACCCCGGGCTGATCTGCTAGGGTCTAAACTCCTCCTCGGATGTGGTGGGGCTTTAGGATTTTAGGATCTGGGGGATTATGGGATTTTCTGATTGCGCTGAAAAAGACACCATGGGATACAGAAATCCAAAAATGGCTGAGGTACCCACATCAAGATTAGAGGGTATTATTTCCCCCCTTAGGGAAAGAAGACAGGAAAGCCACTACTGACAGCTTTGAAACAAGTGTGTTTGGAAAATATGTACAATTTAAGAACACTGTAGTAAACTACAAAGCCTATTTTGTGCTGAAGTCAGTTGTGCAATGTTGATGCACTTTTCCAATTTCATGAAATGTCATTGCTCGGTGTCTAAAATGTACTTCTCCTGAACCAGTTTAATTTTCTCTGGAAAATTGTAACCATTAATAACAAGTCAACTGCACATGATCCTCTTACACTTAATATTTGGGCTGAAATTACTTTACAACTTGCTGCAATTTATCCAATACCATCGATTCACAACGTGTTCCAAGAATGAAATATATCTGTGGGTGCGGGAGGCTGATAAAACAACCATTTTTGGGAAGAAAGATGTTAATTTGTGGGGGGGGAATGAAATCTGTCATAAGGAATAAAAATGAAATCTCAAGAGACAGAAAGTTAACTTTTAACTTTCCCACATTCACATGTTTTTTGCAGCTCTTTTCTTTTTCCTGCGGAAATATCAGATGTCACGTGTGACAGGCGGACAGCATGAGTAACTGTGGGCTACAGGGCACAGACAGCACCAGCACTCACCACCATCCTAAGACACTGGCCTTTAGGTAAATGAGGCCAACACTACACGACACAGCAGTCGTTTTATTGTGGTAGTTAGGGACTGTATGGAAATTATGGGGTGCTGAATCTTATGTTTCTTTTTTTTTTTAAAGCAAAAGCTATTAATTTAGATTTTCTTTGCATTCTCCCCTGAGAAAAAAACTGCAGCAACATGACTCATTTCCTCATTACAACTAAAAGAGGCACAGCACAAAGAATTTAAAGGATCAGTGTGTAGGATTTAGTGGTATCTAGCGATGAGGTTGCAGGTTGCAACCAACTGAATACCCCTGCCCTCACCCCTCCCTTTCCAAGTGTGTAGGAGTACCTACGCACTAGGCTTGTGCATATGATCGACAAATGAAAGGATGATCGACGATTGGTTTTTCCTACACAGATATCAAGGCAATTTTAACTAACTTATCAGTACTAAGATGTTATAAAAATAATCTGTAGAATCTGCGCCCTGCTGTGCATTTAGAGATGTTTCTGGTGGAGCGGCATGTACGCCCACTGAGCCCCATTAATCATAATGAGTGACGAATGAATTTTAAATCCTTAATTACAAACCAGTTTCCGTCTCTTTTCCGTGGATCTGACACACTGCATCTCCGTTCTCCATATGCCTGCTCACCAAAACGTTGCTCTGCACTCCATAAGAGTAGTTAATGTTATGGATATGATTTGGATTGTGATATTAAAGATAAGATAATAAAGCTAAACGTAACATGATGCTGTGATATTGTCGCACAGACACACTGACTTTTAAAAAGGAGCCTTTGTTTGAATAGAGGAGACACTGCTATGAAATAAAATGTTCACACACTTATATAAATCACCTCATAACCGCGATTGCACGATATAAAAATAGAAACAACTGCCACCAAATTCAAGCTGTCACTTCAACGTAAAGCCACTTTGTCCATTCTGGGTTACCGTAGAAACATGGCGGTGCAACATGGCGGTCTCCATGGAAGAGGACCCGCTCCCTGTGTAGAACAATTCTCAGAACAACAGTTCTCAGTTTCAGGTGATTATACACTAATGAAAACATAATTAGGAATATTATATTCCATTTCTGCCAATAGATCCCCCTAAATCCTAAGCTAAGCCCCCTTTAGTTACCGTTGCTATGCCTATAACTCCGTTCTCGTGTGTGTTATTGCTGCCTCCGAATGAGTGAATTGGGCCCAAGGTGTCATGCTAAACTTGAATTATATTATGGTCTAACTTTATATGATACAGTTAACATTTTTATGCCGTGGCGCCAGCGATCGCCGTGGCAGAAGGATTATGTTTTCGGGTTGTCCGTCCATCCATTCTCGTGAACGCGATATCTCAGGAACGCCTGCAGAAAATTTCATTACATCTGGCACAAACGTCCACTTGGACTCAAGGACGAACTGATTTTTTAGAATTTGGTGGTCAAAGGTCACTGTGACCTCACAAAACACATTTTTGGCCCTAACTCAAGAATTCATACGGTAATTATGACAAAAAAAATTTATTAAATTCCTTCAAAGTCTTTACTACATACTATATAACATGAGTCTGGACAGACATGGATGTAAACTGCAACTTGAGTGGCTGGCGGAGGCATACAACCACGGGGCGGTAATTCCAGTTTTTCCTTACTGTGAAGGTGGGTAGCGGTAGGGATAATAAATGATCAATTAAAATCCAGTGTTATTCTGTTTTTTTCTCAAAACTGATGTATTGGCTATTTGATCTTGGAACAGAAGGCTGGAATAAAATAACCTATAGCGTGTCCCCGTCACACCGCAGACTGCAGCTTGTGTTAAGAAACTTACTCACGACAAATAGCATTTTGACGTCTCTATGACCTGTGTGTATCATCTTCAGTGGAGTGGACTTTTCCTGCGGAAGATGAGTCAATAATAGCAAACAGAGAGAGTGCATATTCTCTCTAATGACAGGGTTACTATGGAAACCAGGTTAGATTTGAAAGCAGCTGATGAAAGAAAAAGAGAGAGAGAGAGAGAGAAAAGCCCTCAGGCTTCACTTTGCTCTCTGACTCCACTTCAAAATAAACCTTGATTAAATTTGTGCACCCTTAGAAACACCTGATAATATCTAGCCAAGCCCTGTTTTTGGTGGGACTCCGAGCATGAATAAGAAACTTCAACTTCTTCATGACTGAATCGAACAAAGACCGAACTAAAACATGCAAAGTGGCAGAGGGGAGAGCAGCCACCGGTTGCTTGCTGCAGAGCTCGATGTGGCTCAGCTGTTGGGAAAGGGTAAGCATGTCACAACGTTTTTCGAGCACTGGAGCGGTCACTGCATTCACGCAAGCTCATAGGTCAATACCTGAAAGTTTCACATTTTCTAAATGAAATCTTTCACACAGTGGTGCCTCACTTCCTTGCCCTTTGCACCTGCCCTAAAACCCCACCTGAAGGAGCTTTAGAGTGAGATTGATTCGGCCTCTGAAGTATTGATTGCGAAAGGTCTTTTCAGCATGAAGGATCCGAAAAGACCCTTTTGATTGACTGCAGGTTAGTGATAGTCCACTCCTCCATGGCGTGGGTGTGATCATTAATAGTGTGCTAAACCCTGAGGTCAGTCTAGTCTCACGCTGTCAGGGGAGGTTGTGTCCGGAGGGAGTAATATGTTCACACAGCTCTGCTCCATTACCCATCTGTCTGGAGAGGAAGAACAATGGCTTTTCTATCACTCTCTGTCTCTCTTACATTCACACCCATCTCTCTCTCATCATTAGCTCTCTGCATAGGGTTTCTTTTCAACACTAAAAGGCAGAGAAAGAAATTAGCAGCATTTCAGTGTCAACATTTCTATTTTTGCAGTCATTATGATCGAAATCACTTACTGTACTGTAGGCACTGCAGTGCTGCAGTTCTCTCATTAACCTTATCACACAGAACTAGACTGGTGGCCGGGGTATGATTCAGATCCAGCTGCTGTGATTATCTTAGAAACCATCATGAGTAAAAAAAGAAATACCACAGTTTTTTCTTTACTTCTTTTTACACCTCTATCAGTTATGGCATCTGTCATACAAAGTGCAAAAGTTAAAAAAGTAACAGGCAGTGGTGCGGCAGTAATTTTAGAGCTCAGATGTGAACAAAAGGTCATTACACAAACACTTGGACTCATCAAGCCTGCCAGTCTGCTCACACACGGTAATTTTTTTAATGGTACCGGAGGTTTTCAAACTGTGAGGTTCACCTCACGCACAGATACTGTTTGAGGTGAAAGCAACAGGTGCATGCCGATGTTCTAAAAACAACGGGAAGTTGGTTATTGTAGTTTGTCCCAATGATTTGGCCGTTTACCAACACGGTCAGCAGTTGGAGCTGGTGGTTATTAAAGATATAATCTTGAAGATTTTCATTTAAATAAACGTCTGTTAAGTCACTATCTATCGCCGAATCGTGCAACACAATGGTGATTGAGCCTGTGGCCCCCATGAAAGCCCTTGCATTTGCAGTATTACGACCCGGGTGTCGGGAGGGACTTTCCCAGAAAAATCACGTGCAGCGCAGAGTTTGGCTTTTAACAAGGCAGAAGACTCGCTCTTCAACTCACCTGTGTGTGAAGCGGCGCACTGTTGTTTCCGGTGTCTGCTGGCGTTGTGAGTAAACGGTTACTATGGCCAAAAAAACAAAGAAAAGATTGATGCCTACAGATGGTGAAACTGAAACTTAAATGAGGTCCAAAAACACACCTGCAATTACCGATTATTGCCATAGGTGCCGTGAAAGACAACGAAATGAAAATCTTCGAGATTACAACTTTAAGATACTTTAAAACCCTTAACGCCTGATTGCTGCAATTTGCGTCAAAATTCGCACTCCTTCTCTGAGTCATAACTCAGTCAAATCTGAACACACAGGCATAATACACATATTTTTAGAGTCAATGTGACTCGCACTTTTGGAGGATATTATTATCCCCGATATCTGCAAATAAATGTCTATAAATAAATGCTTAGAAATGATAGAAAAAAAGACGCTCCTTATAACTCCAGAACTTGCCTGAGAATCATCACGTTTTTAAGTTTTCTTCAGTTTCAAATTAATCCAGTGATAGTTGTCTGTATATAAATGAGTACATTACAAACAGGAACTGCTGATAGCTAATTCGGCATACTTTTAATGGTGCCACTTTTCCAAAATGTAAAGAAATATAGGCTTAAAAAATGTGGCTCAAGTGATAGCACACAGCATAACTCACTGAATCCATAGCAACATTACACTTCCTGTTTACATCAGCCAAAGCATTATGGGAACTTTAGTTCCAAAAGTTACAGCATGATTATCTACCAAACAGAAGTAAGACAGAGAATAATAATAGTATTAAAATAAACTTTTTTGATGTTGCACTATCACTGTTTTTTTTATATTGGTGTCAGACTTTAAAAAGCCCTGCTTTAGTGGATACTTCTCTTTGAAGGGTGCTGCTGCAGTGGGAAAAGCCAGAGTTACAAATATACATTTCTGACCAGTCAAGGCATTTTGTAGTGAAAGATTGTCACCAGGGGTGTTCGTATTTCAGTGCAGAGCGCAGGGTCTGCTTCAATTTGCTGTGACGGCGGATGAAGACTCTGCGAGCGACAGCCCAGTCAAGGCAAAGCTTTGTGGGGAGCTGTGTGAAATTTCAGATGACATGGAGAGGCCAGGGCTGTGGACAGCTGAGAAATCCTCCTCAGGCCTAAATCCTCCAGACTTGAAATCCTGTCCACCGCTTGGCTAAGCTATAAATTCAGCTTAGTGGACACTCCATTTAGTTTGAATTTTGAACATGAAAGCTCTTAATTTGTGCAGGAAAATGGTCTTTTATATTGGTCAACTAAGGATAGTTTTGACATAAAAGATGTAGTTTGTCATACAAGTGAGTGATTTTTAAATTTAACACCATTTGACATCAAAGACCAGTGGTGGAATTTACTTTACAGAGTATTTCCATTTTATGCTATTAAATACTTCTACTCCACTACGTTTCAGAGGGAAATATTGTATTTTTTACTCCATTATCTTTATCAGATAGCTGTAGTTACTTTGCAGATTATGATTTTACACACAAACCATGTGATGACTTTATAAACTATGAGGCATTGCTACAAATTAAACTACCCAACAGTATATAAAATACTTCAAATGAGCTAAAGAGTAATAATATTATGACACTGAGCCACTCTGCTGCATAATGAGTACTTTTACTTTTGCTACTTATTGGTGGAAGAAGTACTCAGACTCCTTACATAAGTAAAAGTACCCCTAATGTAAAAGTACAGAAGTACTATTAGCAAAATGTACGTAAAGTATCAAAAGTAAAAGTACTTGTTCTACAGTAAAATGTCCCCCTGCAGTTGATATATTATTCTATCTGACATTATTTGATCTTTAACAGTGTGTTGTATTTTATAAGATTATCATGTCTTTTTTATTATTTTTTTAAAACTTATCTGTAAGTAACCAGTAACTAGCTGTCAAATAAAGTAAAGAATCCAAACACTGTCAAAGACCACGAGTTATCTGATTTCCATATAAATAATAAATCACACGTATTCTCTAAAAACCTAAACCCCAAATAAATACAACCTCTCCTGCAGGTTTCATCGCTTGTTGGTGCTCATATTTTGCACCAGGTAAATATTAGAAAAGAGCTACTTCAGTGTGCCCCTAAAGCAGCCTTCTGCTATCTCTGAAGTGTTATTTGGCGACGGGAGTTCAGGGATCCTCTCAGAGGCCAGAGTTATTGTAGATAAATCTGAGTAATCAGGGCGTGTGGAAAAGAGCACTCCAGCAAAATGTAGAGAATTTAATTCAGTCACGGCTGCAAAGTGCAGAAAACATTCCAAGTATCAGGTGGCGAATTATAATTACTTTAAATCAAGAACGGAGCGACTCTGGCAAGTGTCCCAAAGGCAAAAACCAGAGATACATCGCTGTATGTTTTCCGCGTTTGTTCTGTTTTCCCTTCAGTCCCTATGAACCCTTGCAGAGTGCTTGTCAGCATTCTTGGTTCGTCTCCAGGTCTTTGTATGCTGCTTGTTCCCCAGGAAGCATATTCAAAATGCCCAAAAATAAATGAGTTTGACTGTGCCCGGCTTCTTTTATCTGTTTCATGGTAAAAATCCAAGAGGGAGGCTTCTGACACGTTGGTCGACTGTAATTACTTTTACCTCAATAGCGAGTCTAATGTCATAGAAAATTATCTGTATCTGTGTATATGAGCATGAGTGCATACCCACATTTGAATTCGGTTTACATTAATATGCTTCCCTTATCCCTTGGCTGAACTGAAGACTAATGGAGGTTACTTTAATATTTATGAAGCACATCTCCCAGTATACTATGCTGGCTGTCCTTAGTCTTATATAAAATCCACTGATATAGCACCAGACTGTTTGAAAAATCATGTCCTAATAGACTGTCTTTCTTTCTCCCTCTCCCCTCTCACTCTTGTAATCACCATCTGTTTGTCCATATTGTGTGATCCTCTGTTTCTGGTCCCCGCGGCTCGCCACCAGACGCTACTTTTGGCCTCCTGCTCTGTGTGTTTGTGGTCTGCGGCCTGGCTCTATTGGGCCTTCTTACATTCGTCTCCTGGAAACTGTGCTGTGTGCCTTGGCGAACCAAGGCCCATTTCCCCAGTCCATCCCTCAGCCCGGCCTGTGGCCCAGAGCACTGCCCGCTCCAGCCGCCTCTCCTCCTGCCCAGTCCCCAGCAGCCACCGGTCACCATGGCGACAGAGAAGGTGAAAGACCCCATGGGCTCGATGGGTTTCCTGGAGGCAGCAGTGAAGATAAGCCATACATCTCCCGACATCCCCACTGATGTGCAGCTCTCCATGAGGGAGCACTTCCTGCGCCGCACGCAACGCATGCAGAGGCAAACCACTGAGCCGGCTTCCTCCACTCGGTTAGTCACATACACACGTGTACTACTGATAATACACAAGACTGTGTGATGTGGTTATTCATGTGTAAATATGCTTAGGGGTACATACAAGCATGCATGCATGCACACATAGTTTAAGACAGAACATCATGTGGTGTAGAAGGTCCATTATTCCAACATGAAATAAACGTGTAAATCAGAATAAGCCTCAGTGCTACTCATAGTGTATTTTCAGTGAGTAGGCAGCAAATGCACTTAATAGATCACTAATGAAGGTAAAATTTTTTGATCTAAGCAATTTGGTATCTACAAAGTTAATTATAATAAATACTGCAGATCGTGTTGCTCTCTGCCTCAGAGGCTCCTCTTTGCAGGTCATTATAGTAAGGCTAATTATATGTGATGGCTTCTTTATGAGAAGTAATGGAACAAAGTGGAAAAAAAAAAATTTGCTGTGGCAACACGAGCAGAACTGCACGTTTTCACCATGTTAATAAGCGAACATCAGTAGTCCACTGTGCTTATTATGCAGCTACGCTTTAAAAGCACATCTGTTTGTCCTTGGACTAAAGCAGCAAAAATTTCCATTTAGACTCCTGACACAGCAAACCATCAGTCACCCCTGGGTCCTCATTTGGTCCTCATTGGGTTGTCACTGTGCTTTTTTGTTGTTGTTGTTGTTGTTATTTCATAAATTTAGAGCAGTTTTTTCTTGACTTGAGCTTTTATTGTATTTCCCATTCCTCATGCAAAAGAACCGAGTGCAAAGCAAAGAAAAGCAAAATTTAACAATGTCAGATGCAAATATTCTTAATTGATATTCCAAGCATGTAACAAGAATGGCAGTAGCATGAGAATAGTATGCTAGCTTTCGAGGGTAATTGTTCATGCATTTTTAAAAAGAATATAAATACAGGCCACAGGCCACCAGTTATTTCCTCTCGCACGGGAAAGAACTCAGCTCGCCGTTGGCTGTTGTCTTTGATCAAATACAACTTTAAGAGACAATGTGAGGTGACATGAGGTGACACAATCAGTCACCCTTTGTCAGCGCGAGTTCTTTGAGGTCGACTCGGTGTGTCTGGCCCCTTGAATTAAAAGACATCCCAGAGTTTTCATGCTCGTCTTCATCACAGCTCTTTAACACAAACCACAAGCCATGCCCTGTCTCTCTTTCTTTCTTTCTTTCTTTCTTTCTTTCTTTCTTTCCTGTCCCCGCAGGCACAATTCATTCAAAAGACACCTGCCCAGGCAGATGCAGGTAGGCAGTCTAGACCTGGGAAATGACTATGTGCCGGACAAAGACGAAAAGCCCACCAGCATCGGCCGCATCCAGCCAGAGCTCTACCAACAGAAAACCCTGGAATCAGAGGATTCGTCTAAGAACGGCAGCAGTAAAAACTGTGGCTCGATTAACTTCTCTCTCAAGTACGACTACGAGAACGAGGCCCTCCTAGTCAACATCCTCAAGGCGGTAGACCTACCTGCCAAGGACTTATGCGGCACATCTGACCCTTATGTGAAGGTCTACCTGCTGCCCGACCGCAAGAAGTTCCAGACTCGCGTCCACCGGAAGACACTCAACCCCACATTCAGTGAGACCTTCCAGTTTCCAGTGCCTTACGATGAGCTGGCGGTCAGGAAGCTCCATATGAGCGTCTTTGACTTTGACCGGTTTTCACGGCATGATATGATCGGGGAGGTGGTGCTGGACAACTTGTTTGAGACATCAGACCTCTCCAGGGAGACGAACATATGGAGGGACATCCAATATGCCACCAGTGTAAGAATCTATTGGCTTTTTCGGTTTCTTTTAAATTCAGTATCAAATGACTGATTGTAGAGAGACTCT
Organism: Oplegnathus fasciatus; assembly: GCA_003416845.1. Lineage (NCBI taxonomy): Eukaryota > Metazoa > Chordata > Actinopteri > Centrarchiformes > Oplegnathidae > Oplegnathus > Oplegnathus fasciatus. Next base: position 577,994 of record NTHP01000068.1, on the reverse strand, counting down.
TATGTCTCCCATAGACTTGGTGAGCTCAAGTATACATTACAATCTATACATCTATGAGTAATAGGGTCATAGCCATCAATCTATTTTCTGGAATTTGGTGGGAGGGTTAAGCCGGTCAGGCACTGTACATACTTGGCCTGATATCAGCCCTGAATTGGTCGACCCCAAATAATTTTAGAATCGGTTGTTGTTTGACATGCAGTTGATCATGTCGCCTGATTAACAAAGTTTTGGTCTGCTGTCTTGCAGTTTTAGCAGTTTCACAGTCCGATTTCCCACATGGCTGCTGTCAAAAGGTCCCTTATAAACTGTAGTGAGCTTTCTCTCTTTTTAGTCAACATTTTTGAGGACGTCTTGTTTGAATAAGGTTTATTGGAGATGATACTGGACAAAACCGACCAGAGGTTTGGTGCTTATGTCCAGTGTGAGCTCCACGTCTTGACCACTTAATTGATCCGTACAGTGTGAGCATAGAAGTTACAGAAAGGCTGATTAAAAGATGTAGTGTGAGTTAAGACAAGATTAATAAAAACGCACAGTGTCTGCCCAGCTTTACCCACCTGGAGCAAGCTTACATTCTGACCTTGAAATTCACTTTGCCCCTCTGTGTGGTATTTTGGTGCTCAGCCTGCACGGTGTACAGGTGGGAGGTTAATTCAAATACGGCAGCACAAATCTTATTTTTTAGTGGAAATGACTGGAATACCAGTAATGACTGAAGGAAAGAAATTGAAAGGCTGGCTGGCGGTGGGTTGTTTGGGGCTTACCTCGAGTTGGCATCTGTGGCTAGCTCAAGCACAGGCCTGGAGTAGCCATCCCAAGCAGTGTTCATCAAAGACTTCTTGTTCAAGTTTTGCTGTTTGTGGTTGGTCGAAAAAGGAAACAAATCTGGAGGTAGAGGGCTTGGCATTTCTTAGTAGGCAAACAGGTACAGGCTCTCTATCAGTACAACAGTAGCTCAACAAAGTCAACACCCCAATGCTGCAACGCATGAGCAGACCTGGGTCTCTGAGTTAATTGGTAAGCCCTGCCAACTACCAGCTAGCCAAAAGAACAATGGAAAGTGACTATGTGAGCTTGCCATGACTGGCTGAGAGTGTATTTATTTATCACCACACCCTCCGATCTATATTCAACTTCAACTATCCCTTTTGCACTTTGCACTGCTGCACATACATGAACCAAAATAGCTTGGAGATGCCCACACGGTCCGTGCATCTAATATCTAACTCTTTGTGCTTGGCCTTGCACTTGTGCGTTTAAAACAGGGCCCAAAATGTCAGCTTTTCTCTATTTTTAGGCCAATGAATAAATAAAAGATTCAGTATTTTTCCACCTCAATTTTCTTCTTGTCAGTGTGGAGAAGGCAGCATTTCAGCATCTTGATGTAGGGAATTAAAATGTCATGAAAATATAATCTAACAGTGAACACAATAATAAAATGGAAAATCCAAACAATCAAATCCAAACAAAGATGTCTGGGGGAGGTAAGGGGTGCATTGAGGGAAGTAAAATCCTTTGCTGCAGCCCTGTAATGTGAATCAAATGACTAGAAATACATCAAACAGCAAATACATTATTAAAAATTATACATTGTTCTGTTTTTTATTCTACAAAAACATAATTGTCTCTTATGAAAATACATAAAGGGAGAAGTTGTAGTCACAAGGTGTTAACATCTCAAACATAAAAGGATATTTTTGAGTCACAGCTTATTCATGTAATTATGTTTCTGTTGGCTTTGTTATTTGTTGATGATGTCCAGGGGCCATTTTCAGAAACTAAGTGTTCGTTGTGTCTGGCACCATGTTGGGCACCTCAGAGCCCTCATCACTTTATCACTTCCACAGAGCCCTTACATCTGACAGCCCCCCCTCCTCCAGTTGTTGAACTTGAGCTGCTTCAAAGGTTGCTCAATAATCTCAACGTTATTGCTTAGGAGGCAGAAAAGCAGGCCGCCCTCTCCTTGGCACAGGAAACTTTATTGAACCACCAAATGATTTTACGACAAAATCCCTTGCTCACATTAAATTCAAGATTGGCAACATAAAGAATGCACAGATGGTGGGGCTCAGTAGAAACAAAAAACAAACGTGAAGTGGTGTATAATGTAAGTCTTGGGTAAGATAAAGACGCTGTGCAGTTTAATGGGTGGAGGAACAGAGGGAGGAACAGTGAGAGAAAAGAGCCAGCAGCTTTCCTCAGATCATAGATCAAGGAGAGATATTCATCAATAACATAAAGTCTGGAGGAGACCGGTATGCTTATTGACTTCAGTCTATTCCTCATGTGTGTTCGATCTGTTCAAACTATTTTGGGAAGGTTCTTACATGCTAATCAGTCGCATGAATGGAGGCGAGTATTTATCATGGGGAAGTGACTAAAAACCAAGAGGTGATCATTCTTTGTAATAAGGCATCCATAGTGTATAATAAACAAAGCATTGGAAATGTAAATACAGTAAATGACAAATAAGTATTGACTTGACAGTCGATTTTTAAAGCAGACTAAGAGTCTACAGCCATGCGAGCAGCTCTGTGACTTTGTCACAGCGGCGCTAGAGCTAAATGCTAATGTCAACATGATAACATGCTCACAATGATCATGCCAACATGCTGATGTTAAGCAGGTTTAGTGCTTCACCATCTACAGTGTAAGCATGCTAATATTGGCTAATTAGCACTAAACACAAAGTACAGCTGAGGCTGATGGCAATCAAGTCCTAAACCAAAGTAGAATGTATATTTTGACCTCTTGATGGCGTTAGATGAAAAGTTAAGGGATCACAATTTATCACTTTATTTATTAATTCATCCTGAGGAGCACATGATCCTCCGTGTACCAAATTTAAATTTCAACCTATCCAATAGTTCACTGAAAACCACAAATATCAACCTCATGGCGTTAGAGGAGAAGTCAGGGGTTCACCAAAATCACATCCAGTGATGGACTGTAACAAAGTACATTTACTCAAGTACTGTACTTGAGTACAGATTTTGAGGTACTTGCACTTTACTTGATTTACTTTATACTCCACTACATTTCAGAGGGAAATAATTTACTTTTTTATTCTACATTTATTTGACAGCTTTAGTGACTTTGCAGATTTACATTATTAATACAAAATAGAATCAACAAATACATTCTGGTGTATTATTAAGCTACCAAGCAGTATATAATATAAAAAGCTCCACCTTTACCAGCTGCAACATTAAAGTGATGCTTACACAATAATGCATTAATAATTATAATGCAGTTGTATAATGAAATGGACCATTCTGCAGTGGACTTTTACTTGTATCCAGTGGTGGAAGAAGTATTCAGATCTTTTACTTAAAAGTACTCTACAGAGTTTTAAACTGGTTATGAAACAGTCTCAATTTAATATAGATGCCTCTATATGACCTACATAAGCAAACGAGACCAACAGCGAGAAGATTGGCTATTTCTGTTTGTTTCTAATAGTTATTCTTAATGCCTGCCACCCGGTCGGATTTTTCCGCGAAGTCAGACGAAACGGCGCTGGGGTTTGCTCTGGCTGAATTCAGCTTGCTTCAGTCGTTAAGTGAAGGTCCTTCTCCTTGAAGCGGGGAGTGAAATGGAGGGAACATGTAACCTAATGTTAGGTGAAACTAATAGTTATTCTTAATGTCTGCCACCGGGTCGGTGCCCGCTGAAACGGTGCTGGGGTTTGCTCTGGCTGAATTCCAGTTGCTTCAGCCACTAACTAGGTCTAGGCACTAGGTCCGTGGGCGCACTCCTTTCCCTGCAGCTGGGGCACAATCCGGCGAGAAGTGATGACAAGTGGCGAGGGAGGAGTATATCTTTTAAATGGAGGGGGAAACAGTTGCCGGTGGGAGGAGGTGTCACTAGGCGTACACGCCGCTTTCGCCGGTTGAATTGAGCGGGGCATCTGGCATACACGCCAGCTGAGACGCCTTTTAAATGGTGTGCAGACTCCACATACTCGGCGCACCGCAGGCGTACAGCATTGTCGTAATGGTGCGGACCCCGTCTCCAGAGCTGTTGCCAGGGACCGCCAAAATCAACACAAAATGAAAAGTTTCATAGAACCGCTTTAACTAAAAGTACCAATACAACAGTGGAGAAACACTGTTACATCGCCTTGGAACCATGAATGTCTGTACAAGACTTTGTGCCAATCCATGTGGTAGATTATGAGATATTTCACTGGATAAATGAAAAAGTTTGACCTGCTGTTGGCACTAGAGGGAAAGTGAGGGGGTCACCAAAGTCAGTACGCTTCATCCTCTGGGGACCATCAAAAATGTCATGACACTCCATGAAATAGTCGTTATATTAGATATTTCAGTCAGGACCAAAGTGGTGGACTGACCCTGCCTGGAGCTTCGCCGCTAGCGTGGCTAAAACATGATTAATGCCGTACAGATGATACTGACTGGCACCAAAACAGCCTGTGTTTCTACAAGGACAATCAAAGTGTCACTTTATGCTTTTACAACACTTGACATTTCTGCTGTGCTCTCACATTATGGCTGAACCTTCACACCCTTCAAACCAAATCCCTCACTCGCACGGCACAGAAAGCCAAATCGCAGCTGTGTGTGTGAAGAGACGTTAAGACTGCAGCACTCAGACAGACGTGTTGAGATTTGCCAATCAGCGGGGCTCTTCTCACCAAGCTCATTCAGACAGATTAGGGGTCTAATACTGTTTATAGGATGGGGCTCACATGAGACAGATAACAGGACTCTCATTAGCTCCGTAGGGACTCACAGGACTGTCTCTCCACAAGTGAAAGCTAGTATTTTAGTAGGTGGACAGGTTGTGCTTGGAAAGTTTTGTCTCAGAAGTAATTTAGAGTATAGAAAGCATTCTTGCAGGAGGGATCTTGGTGATACAAGTCTCTAAAAAAAGCTTTTTGTAAGACTCATTGACTCGTTGGGTAATTGGGGTACATTATGTTGAAGTTATGGAGCTGTAAATATGGTTCCCTCTCTGTTTTGTTTTAATTTACTGTCTTTAGTGATAATGATCATCTAGAAACATGATCAGAATTTATATTTTTTGGATAATGTAATGAAAACTGCAGTGAGAATAATGAAATTCGCTGTTTGGCAAACGGATCATAGAGTTGATTTGATTTCAGAATCCAACAAAGTTGTTTCAAGGAGAGACTGACAGGTAAATATCCTCAAGGACTTGAAGTGAAGCCCAGTGTCCTTTTCTCACTTGAATAGCTCCAGACTGTTGGTGGTGAGACCTTTGCTTTTGATTTTCTTGTCCACAGGTGCATCCGAGTATAAAGGAAAAGCTCAGAACAAATTTTCTGCTTCAATTAGGATTATTTCTGATGAATATTGTTTACAATTTCGTCCTCAAGAAATGCTATTGCGTAAATATTCTTATTCACTTTCTTACTAACGTAGCTTATGAGCTGCATGAGTTGATAGTACAAATACTGTATGTCTTTTGAATAAACTGTGTGAACTTAAGCTGCATTTCCACCAAGCAGTCCACTCCAGTGCAGTTCAGTTCGTTACACATTAGAACAGTTATTTTCACGTTTCCATTGGCAAAAGTTGTGGATGGTACCAATAGAACCACTCTATTTTTCGTTACCTCTTTGTTGAGGTACCTAGCACACTGACCCGGGACTTAAAGGTGGAGCTAGAAACACTGCCGTCTGTAGATTGGTCAACAGAATGCACAAATCCACCATTTTCTCAATATTGTCATATTCTCAAACAAAGCTCGTCTACTTGTTGTAATAAACAGCCACATATCGAGAAGAAAGAACACGAAACATCCGATGTCCTCCATTGTGTTCTTGTGTTCCTTTGTTTACTGTGTCGCGTTAGATATGATGTCACGCTACTTACGTGGTTGACATGGCTATTACCGTCTGGTAACAACCCCACCGACATTTAAGTGTGCTTTCACACCTGAGCTGTTTGGTCCGTTTTAATCAAGCCCTGGAGCGTTTCATCAGATAGTCCAGTTAATTTGGGGTGGTGTGAAGGCTCATTCGAACTCTGGTGCGGACCAAACAATCGAACTCTGGTCCGCCTGAAAACGTGGGTCTTGGTTCGCTTCCAAGTGCAACAGAGTTCAGTTCACTATAGGTGAGAACATGATCCGACCCAAATATAGGAAGTGAACCAAAAAAACAGTGCATTGCAGTGCAACTTCAAATCCATAACTTACTATGACCATACCTCACTCGTCGTCTGTTTAACAAGGACAACACATCACAATCCCTCTCTCTCATCGGGGCCCGCCTTCTCCTTCGGTACTGTCTGACTCGTTTCATTCACAGAATGAAATGTTCAACAACTCGCTGTCTTGTCAGCTGCTCATGTTGTTCGCCTTCTTGTAAAGCATTTGATTGATGGAAACAAGCAAAACCAGAAAATCCAAGGCCGCATACACTGCTCCATTATTTCTGAGATCAGAAAGTGCCGCCGAGTTTCACTCGGATATTTTGTCCAATAGATGAGCGACCGTTTCGACCATGTGACATTTGTTTACAATGTTTGGTGCGCTTGATAAAGTACAGTGTGAACACTAATCGAACAAAATGAAAACTGCAACATGTTGCAACTTTACCCCCGAATCACACCGAGTCTACCAAACTACAGGTGTGAAAGCACCCTAAGAGTACTGTCTACAGTGGAAACGTAAAACAGATCTAGGGTTTAGGTACATGAAGGTATGGGTTAGGTACGGGTTTCAAGGGTAATATACTGAAAGTGACCAAGCTAACGACATACAAGTAGCAATCTTGTTACCTCAGAGGGCTGTTCCCCTCTTCAAAAAGAACCCTTAATAGAATGAAATGATTTATAATCCTCCACTTCCAGATGTGACCAGGTCTTTAGAGGTGCTGGTGTATTGAACTTTGGACAGATATGTTTCCCCTTGCTTTCACTCTTTATGCTAAGCTAAGCTAATCACCTCCTGGCTCTAGCTCCACAGTTAACGCACAGACATGAGAGTCTCCTCGTCTAAATCTCTGCAAGAAAGCGTATTTTCCCAACATGTCAAACTGTTTCTTTATTAAAAAAAGATGACCTTATGATTTTTATCATCCCGTGGTACAAAATGACGACAATACTCTATAATAAGACTCATAATAATAAATATTATCCATTTGTCTTTCAGCACAACTCACAATATGCTTGCATCCCTCCGGTACCTGATCTAGAAACAATGCTGCAGTTACCAAACAAAAGGCTCATAATGCAGTTCTTTTCCAAGCCAAAAATGCAAATACTGTAGAGAAGCTGAATTATTTTGCATCATATTACCTTTTTTATACGCCCTTATGTCTAGTCTGTGCTCTAATTAGCTAGTTTACTAGTCTCATTTGTTAGAATCTGATTTTATTACTTGTGGGAACAAGATGCACCATAAGCTTTACCATGATTTTGCAATTTCATGATGAAAAAGGAAAACAGATAAGCCAGTAGTACATTAAATAGAGTTGTTTTTTTGTTTGTCTTCATTGACTGTGAGCTCTAGCGGTTACAAAGAACACACTATAAATAAAATACAGCATTGATCCCAGAAACAGACCGCGAGGACGAGACACTGCATTTGTTGTACATCACTCTGGATCAAAGCATCAGTGTTGCATGTAAATGTGAAACTGAAATATATATTTATTTTTGCTTGTGTGTGTGTGTGTGTTCCCACAGGAAAGTGTTGACCTTGGAGAGATCATGTTCTCACTATGCTACCTGCCCACCGCAGGCAGACTCACACTTACTGTCATCAAGTGCAGAAACCTCAAGGCCATGGACATCACTGGATACTCAGGTGTGCTTGTGCGTGATTCACTTACAGCTGCAGTGGCTGAAAATGAATGATACCCTCATGAATATCCAACTGTAAGCGTGTCAGATAAAGTGAACAAACAGTGGAGTGCCATCTCTACAGCTGCGTTCTGTTTATTTCAGCAGTTATTAATATTCAACACTTGCAATATTAAGACATTGTCAGCAAATAGTTGCAGGCGGTCTGTTTATTTTAATAGACCGCTGCTCCATTTTTTTCCACTTTCCTATTCCATGTTTCCCCACAATACTGATATCACTTGTAAAATGTGACATTTATTGTGCATTAAATGCCAGGGTTCAGGTGTAATTCGGAGTGAATGTGGCATTTTTCCTCCCGTGTCTAATGACATTTCATGATTTTAATGTGAGTCACAGTTTTAATCACTTGAGTTTTTAGGGGTTTAGCTGTCTGCCATTATTTCAATCTGTGCATCGTAAACCGGCAGCTATCAAATTGTGCCTTCAAGCGTATTGGGCTGCAAAGCAAGCACTCTTGTTTGTTGTTTATAGATTTAGGGCAGCTTACATCTGACTAAAACGTGGCATAATGGATCATACGAGGCGATTTGCCACTGAGGGATGAAGATTGAAATCAGCATTCATCAGGAAGCTTTCTCGGTCATGCTGTTTAAGCTATCTATGGCCTCCCATTCCTTATGTTTACACAAGGCGTTGACTCATCTTCTTTAATGCACATTACTGATGCCAGGTCCTCCAGGGTTGCTTTCATGCTTAAGTAGAAACCAAAAAAAGAAACACACACACACACTGGGTGATGAAATAGGCCACTGATGGCTCTATCTTCACGTTTCATCTTTGAGGATGGTTTGGCAGTCAGGGCAAACTTTGTAAAAGCTCTGCTGTCTTTTAATAATCCCAGAAGCCTGATCCTCATGCTAATTATTGCCTCCTTTCCTAAATAAGACGGACACCTTGGAGAGTGACCAAACACGATGATATTTAGATAAAGTCACCTTTTTGTCTATCCTCTTTTCCTCTCGCCGATTAGATCCCTACGTCAAAGTGTCGCTCATATGTGACGGGAGACGTTTGAAAAAGAAGAAGACGAGCATAAAAAAGAACACGCTGAATCCCACCTACAACGAGGCCATCATCTTTGACATCCCGCCAGACAGCATGGACCACGTCAGCCTGCACATCTCTGTCATGGACTACGATTTGTACGTACAAAACAAACATCTAATTATCTAATTGCATCACGTCTGAGCGTGCTAGAAACAGATGTAGGGCCTCATTACAGAAAAATGTCCTAACTGCTTGTCCTATCTTAACGTAAGTTTCAAAGACAGGAAAAATCCTATCTTATTACAGAAGCAATTCCTAAACTCATGGCTGTGTCCTATCCTATCTCAGACCTCGTATCTTATCTTAAGAAATCCTAACTACGACTGTAAACTCGATTCTTCTTCCTTGATTAGAATTTAGTATCATTGGCTGTCTCACTTCACTTGTCACTGGCTCGTTAGCTTGGTAAAATGGACAAGCGTTCGATTTTTCCTTCGATGAGTCGGAGGCATTAATCGTGTTGGTGGAGGAGAGGAAACCCCACCTCTTTGGGAAGTTTTCCTCCCAACTATCAAATTCAAAATGAATTGTCTTGCCAGTTGATATATACCCATTAATACATAGTCTGGGAAATTTAAAGCATCATCATGTGGTTTGAGTAGCCTTTCAATCATTCATTCGTTCATTGTTCCGCATCTTCATTGTCATTGCCATATAGATCTAATAACAGTGGTGCTGCCATTTTTGGCACTTATTTTGGACTCCTAACTTCGGAAATTCTTCAGTTAGGACGGTTCTGTAATAGCTAAATAATCCTAAGATAAGATAGCATCTTTAATACCAACAAATCCTAAATGTCATCCTAAACTGAGATAAGATAGGATGTCAAACTTAGGAAGTTTCTGTAACGAGGCCCCAGGACAATAAATAAAATGTGAAGTTAAGGAGTGCTTCTCTTGGATGTTTGACCTTCACCGTGCAGAACGATGTACGTGCAGAGTCTGCTTTCAAATTCATCTGCTGAAGGGGGAAAGTTTCTCTGCGCTCACCTTAAATCCGAGTTTAAGACGTGTACACAAGAGCATGCAACCTGCACAAGTGTGAAACACTGAGAATTGACAGAAGCAGGAGACGTCTTGTGTCCAGTAGTTCAACTTTTAAAATGAACAATATTTGCATATTCATAGATTGTGGATTTGTAAATGAGGGAGAAGGAATAGATGTAATTTTAAGACTTTTTAATTACCATATCAGACACAGTATTATTGAATATTTTTATATGCCTGGAGAGCATCTTTAATGAAAAAGATTTTAATTATTCCTCACCTTACCGTTAACCTGTTTATATTTACATATTTATATTTACACTCTTTATATATGCACTCTTCCTACTTTGTACTGCAACTGCTGCACAACAATTTTCCTTGGGATAAATAAAGTTCTGTCTTATGAGTACTGCACTAGAGTACCTTTACGTTTACAGTATGTGAAGCTATAACAGGAAAGGGAAAAAGTGGATGCAGTGCAGACAGCTGACAGAATGAGAACATGAGTGTTAAAGGTCAGACTGTGCTTGTGTTTTTTTTTACTGTGTAGTATAAAAGGAGGAGATACTGACAACCTAGCCTCTTTACTGTCTGCTCCTATGCTAGGATTAAATCAGGTTGTGGTAATAATCCAGGGATTGTGTCAGGAAAAAAAACCCTCTGCTTTCATTTACACTTCAGACATTGTTAATGGAGCAAAGATGTCCTTTGATGGCCGTCCAGAGATGAGTCAATTCTAGTGTCACGGAGACAATCAGCTGCAGATTCGCTGTATCAATCGGCAGGACTTCCAGAGTCAGATTTACGTCTCCTCTCATTACAAAACGCCCTTCTTGCAATTATAAACAACAATTTGATGTATGAGATGTCGTGTCAGGTTAAGTCAGATGTATTTATACAGTATGTGTGTGTGTGTGTGTGTGTGTGTGTGTGTGTGTGTCCCCACAGGGTAGGTCATAATGAGATCATTGGTGTGATGAGGGTTGGATGCAAAGCCGAGGGACTTGGCAGGGACCACTGGAACGAAATGCTGGCTTACCCTCGCAAGCCCATTGCACACTGGCACCCCCTGCTGGAGTCCAAGAAATCTGAGAAGGAGGTAGGTTTGGGACTGGAGGAGTCATTTTTAAAGGAGTGCTCTTTATGTGTTCATCATTTAGGATGAGGAATGGGGGTGGGGTGTGGTTGCAGAGGGAGACACAGCCAACAAAGATGCATGAGGTTAAATGGACAGGTGTATATGGAAGCCCATTTCCACCAATTTGATGAAATGTAATGACTTAATGGTAGGGTTGGTAATGTTGAAGAAACCAGCAAGAGTAAGCTAGATTTTGAAAGTATACGACCGCCCNNNNTCACTTTTCAGCCCTTCAGCTCCCTCAGTTCTTCTCTCCATCGTTATAAATCCAGACTGATGTTGACTCTGGTTTGACCTCTTGCTTTATCCAACCTCTGTTTGGTCGCAGCCTTTTCTACTTCTGTCTTTCTTTTCTTTCTCTGACATTCTTGTGCGACTAGTTCGCTAGCTTTAGCCGTCTAGCCGTGTGAAGACTCCGGGCATGCGCAGTGAGTGCAGGGTCAGAGGTCAGGGTCAGAGTGC
>NTHP01000068.1:549626-566265 GCA_003416845.1 Oplegnathus fasciatus | reverse complement strand
CGCAGGTAGTCAGACGCAGCTGGACAGGCAGGTAGCCCGTCCAATCATTTCATTCGGTCCAAATGAAATGATTGGATGGGCTTATTACAGTCCTGTGTCAGAGCACTTGAATTATTGATTGCTGTCTGGATGTAAAGAGAATTTCAACAAATATAACAAAAAATGCTTCTAAAAGACATTACCTACCCAAGCTTTAATATCACAAAAAAATGAGAAACTTTCTCAATATTTTGCCTTAGGCCTACTATCACAAAGTCGCATGCACTAGCTAGCTTTCTGAGCACTATGGAAGCCCATTTCCGCCTAGGTCAAAATATTGAGAAATCTTCTCATTATTCTGAGATACCAACTCATTATTTTGAGAAAGTTTGTCATTATAATGACTTACAGGATCTTTTTTTTCATCACATTGGTGGAACTGGGCTTCCATAGATGCATGCAGGTGTTCTGAAAACAACTGATAGCAGTCATTGTAGTTTGGCCCACTTAGTGGCCGCAGTGGCTGACAAACAGCTCATTGAGGCAATTACGGTTCTTGCGTCAAAAATGGGACTCCTTCTCGGACTCATAACTCAGTCAAATCCGAACACACAGACATGATACACGTATTTTTAAAATGAGTGTGACTTACTCTTTCTGTGGATATCATTATCTCCGATGTCCATCACGAATAAACATCCATAAATCCGCTTAGAAATCATAGAAAAAAGAAGCTCCTATACTGCAAGTTCAGAACTTGCCTGAAAATCGTCACGTTTTTAAGTTGTCTTCAGTATCAAAGTAATCTCGTTATAGTTGTCTGTACATCCATGACTACATTGCAAACATGAAATGCTAATAGCTAATTCGGCATACTTTTAAAAAAAGAATTTTCCACATTGTAATCAAATATTCAGGCTAAAAACACGTAGCTCAGGTTTAGCCAACAGTGAGCCTACTCACTGAATAGCATGGCAACATACTTCCTGTTTACAGCCTCCAAAGCATTATGGGAATTGTATTTCCAACAGTTAGAGCATATATATATATATATGTATATATATATATGTATATGTATATATATATATATATTTTAAAGACCCAAGATAGAGATGTTAATAACATCGCGTCTCTGTTTTAGATACTTATATTTGCCATGTGTTAATGGCCTGAGAGTGACAGTGCTGTAAAAAAATAAAAGCAGCATATGTGTTATGAATCACTTCCTTGTGTCTGTGTGTCCTGCAGTGGAAGGCGAGGACAGCCAGCTTTGACAGCCAAGGCTCCTGCCCTTCACCCAGGCCCCCTGCTAGTCCTTGAGCAGAGCCACCTGTGACCCAGCAGCCCAGAAGGGGGTTTCCTCCCTCCTGCTGATCCACTTCCTGTCTGTCCGATTGAGGAGAAACACAACCCCACTGTCTCTCCCTCTCTCTCTCTCTCTCTCTGTCCCTCCCTTCCTCGAGTCTAGTCCCAGAGCACTCCCAAGAACTGATCTAGGACCACCGTCAGTCAGTTAGTTGTGTGAAGCGCAGTCTTTTCGGGTTAAAGTTTTAGGGTCGCTGATTTGAAATGTGGGTGTTGTGATGACCTAGAACTGCCCCTTGTTGTCCTCAGAAGAGATTGGCTGGACATCCAGTCTGCAGACATTTAATATTGAGCTGTCCGAGCTGAGGTGATCGGATCTCGGTGTCCTCACGGGAGACTTTCCAAACGCTGAAGATTCAGCTTTGTGCTGCAGAGACTCTTTGGTGGAAACTCAGTCGGATATCGCTCCCCGAGAGCGGAGGAAGTTTCAAAGAGGGAAGCTGAGGATGCGGCCGGGGTAGAAAAAGAGACGATCTTAAACAGGATCTGAAGCAATTTCAAAACTCTACAGCTCTCATTGAATTTCACAGTGCTGTATTAGCATAAAACCATACTGAACTGTAGCATTTTGGAAATATTAGATGTAAAACCGCTCCATTAGTTGTTATTGATTGTGAATAGCAAAACTGAATTCAATTTCAAAGCTTCATCTGAGTTCACTGTACTTCCAGTTTCATCAATAACATAAGCAATTATCTGAACTTGGCAATTTGCAGCTTTAGTGTGTTTTCACAAGCAGCCAAGGCGAGAAGTTTTATGTAACGAAGGAGAAGGAACAAAAGGATAATTGATATTCACATGACGGCAAATTGGCTGAAGCGTTACAGATGATTTAAATTCTAAAACCTTTTTTTTTTTTTCAGTCTTTGTCAAAGGTTAAATTACCTGACTATGGCACAACAATAAATAAAATCCAACCAAAAAAGAAAAGATTTTAAAAAAGACAATAAAAACTGTCATTTGGACAGAAACGAGCTTTTTGTCAAGGGAGCTCTGGAGGTCTTCTGTAAACAGGGAAATTGTGAGCACACTTTACACACCCTTACCTCCTTCTCTGTTTGATGTTTGCTTTTGAGCGATGTCACCCTTTTCCCTCCAAATGAAAGCTCACACAAACGCTCATGTTTTCCTTCAAACACTCTTCAGAAGCACTTCTTTGTCTCCTCTTGTTCTTTTTCTGAACAGGGTTTTGGTGGATGTGTATAATTCCATGTACAGCCGGTTACTGTATGTATGTTTTTGATTTTCTAAACAGAAAACCAGAAAAGATATAATGATAGGTATAGATGAAAAAAAAAAAATACTGACATTTTGAATATATGTAGCCTTGTTGGTGGTGATGATTGAGAAAAACCTAAACTCTGAAAAAGGTGAACATATTCGTCTTTTATAACGTAGAAACATGCAACTTCCTTGATGTTTATCCCGTCATTAATCATACTGTTGTACAGGGAGAACGTGTATTTGAATTCGCCATCCAGATGCTTGATCTGCAACATGTGGTGAATGGATTATTTTTGATGATGTTTGATGTGATGAAGAAAAAGACTGTAGCACTGCTGTTATATCAGTTTTCTTTGCACCAGTATGATCCCATTAATGGGTCCCTGCATATGATTTGCTCTCTTTACAATAACTTAAGTTTTAGTCAGATAAAAGATGCACAAAACTCCAGTTAAGGCCTGGATTACTGTCCTGTCACTGATTCTATAATTGTTCAGGTGAAAAACAGTAATGCATCAATAGCTTTAAAAAAAATATTACGTAATAGAGGTTCCACATAGCTTTCTGATGAGAATAAAACATAATAATTTGGTTTCTATTTACATTATTTTCTTCCACTTTACCCTCCTGTAGTTTTGTTTTCCTGTAATAGACAGGTTTCCAAGCACTGAGCATTGAGATGGGCACGCACACGGGGGTAGAAGACATGACTAATAACTCGAGAAGTTGTTTTTTGCGCGCGTACAATGTCGTAAACAAACAATACAAATCGCAAACGTAATGTGTGGAAAATGTTCTACATCCCACCTTTCAGCTCAGAGTACATAATAAACTATTAGCATGTAGCGTTCTGGTCAGAGCACTGGATTTTAATAAGGTGGTGGATGGTTTTGCACAGAAACTGGTCAGGACGAAATGCCTGTTTTAAGGTAAGACAGCTCACACTCTTACTAGCCAGGTTTCCATCCAAATGTAGCGCAAATTTGAACAAAATTTCTACAAAATCGGCAAAAGAAAATGCAAATGAATGTGCATTTCCATCCACTACCGTTGTGAAATTGGTTGATCGAGATCATAGACTGCACAAAAGAAGTGGACGTAGCTACCGTGACGTCAGTCATTGGTTTGTGGACTATCATTTTGAAGCCTTGAGTTTGGCATTTTGGTCGTCGCCATCTTGGACTTTTTGCAACTAGTGGAGTCGCCCTCTGCAGGTTTAAGGCACTTCCACATTGGCTTCATTTTTCAGACCCGGAAGCTACGTCCACTTCTTTTATACAGTCTATGGTCAAAGTTATAAGACGAAAACACCCAAAAACAAGTTCACAGCCATTTAAATGTACACAGTGCCATGGATACACATTGCTACGCCTTGATCCTGATTGACAGGCCGCCGTGGTAGCGACTTGTCAATCACAAGGTAGCCCCGCCCTAAAGCATACCCTGCTTTATCGTCTATTTTACTCTAAATGGGACCATAATTTACAAAATGGACTTGCTGTATTGAAGAAGACTTGAAACTAG
Source organism: Oplegnathus fasciatus (assembly GCA_003416845.1). Classification (NCBI taxonomy): domain Eukaryota; kingdom Metazoa; phylum Chordata; class Actinopteri; order Centrarchiformes; family Oplegnathidae; genus Oplegnathus; species Oplegnathus fasciatus. The sequence continues at coordinate 562,173 of NTHP01000068.1, read as the reverse complement.
CGATTGAGACCATAAAAGGGAAATGTTTACTGAGGTAATAAATGAAGAAGTAGCCTCATTTTCTTGTAGACTTCCATAGAATCAGACTTCTTTTCGCAACCAGCCTTAGAAAGAAGGCAAGTTTAAGGCACTTCACTTTTCGGACCCGGAAACTACGTCCACTGCTTTTATACAGTCTATGATTGAAATAAACAGCTGGTGGCGCTAATTCCCCATTCAGGTGCTATAAACCATTGCAGAAGAAAGGGGCGCAACAAGATGATGTACAGTAATTAAAAGAACGCCCGCCAAACATTGTAGAAAACACATGGACGTATGGCATTTATGTGTGTTTCATGTATTTGAGGAACTCTATAATCTCCAGACACACACACACACACACACACAAAGATCTGATTTTTTGTCAGCCACATTTTTTAGTCTCTTCAGTGAAGCAAAGTCACATGCTTCGTCATGATTAATTCGCTACGTCTGTTTCCGTTGCACTTTTTACATTTTGCTTTTATCGTTACATCAACTTTTCCACCTCAGCCAAGCTTTTTTTGCAAATGTTTTCTGTGTTTCCACTCATTTCTCACTTCCTGCAAGACCTAACTTTGTGTGTAGTTTGGGTTTACTTTTGTTATTAATATCATTGTTTCTCACTGCAATGCAGCAGCCATGTTATGTTAGCTAGACAGAGCCGACGATGTATCAATGTGTGTAAAACAGTTGGAAATACAAGGATGAGTGCCACATACAAATTCGCCTATAAACAGCAGTTTTACTGGTTTCCAACAAGTTGCTTTATTCCTAAACAATGAAAATATTCATATATAAGCTATCATGACTTTGTGGCAGTGAGTTTTCTACCCCCTGCTGCACGCGCACCCTTAATTTATTGTAAATGGGAAACACGTCTATAGCTTTTGATTAAAAATACGTGTGATGGAGGCTCCATGTATCTTTGTGATGAGAGTAAAGCATAATAATTTGGTTTCTATTAACATGATTTTCTTCTAGTTTCAGGTTTACCCCTCCAGTCGTAGTAATTTTGTTGTGCTGTAATTGGCAAGCACAGATACCATCAGTGCATTCGGGCCAGGAAATGTTAAGCTACAGAGTCAGAGTGATATCATGAAGGAAAACTGCCAGGAAACATTCACAGATTATATTTGGTGAGGCTTGTACAGATAATTTCTTTTCGATATGAGGATCATTCTTATGAATAGCATCCGTATTATCTGAACAGCAGCTCACAGCAACTTTAATCTGATATGTGACAATGTTCTTGGCAGTGGCTTCGACTGGTCTAGACTGCTGGTGCCTCACTCAGCAGCAGAGGACAAGTGATACTACGGTTCAAACTGTACGAGCCATATATCACAGAGTTTGTGAAAAATTGGGGGGCCAGACATCAAGACATGAGCAGATGCACTCAGCAGACCCAGACGGATCTGTTTTAGTCATTTCCTCCTTGGGTGAGTTTACCCAGAGCGAGCTGTTTAGTACCTCAGTGTGTGTGTTTGAGACTGAGACGACAGCGCGAGGGGCAGCTGATGGGTGGACAGGTCAGCGTATACAGAGCAGTGGCATTTCTCTAATTGGCACTTGTTATAGCGAGAATGAGTCAGTGCATTACTGTTCGTGCTTGACGTAATCCATCATCGCATCAACACGCCCCCCCCCACCCACCCACCCTCTTTCACAAATGATGTGACGGTCTGAAATTTGCTCTCATTCACACGGTTGTTTTGATGGTGAAAACTCCTCTCTAGACTTTATTCATAGATCTTATTTTGGTGTAAAATTTGAAACAAGTGGTTGAATAATAACGCTGTTTATGTTCCTCCTTTTTTTGTTAAACATGTGCTTTACGACGGTCATATATCTCTCTGACAATGTGGTGTGTTTTCATAGTAGAAGAAACCTGTTAAATCAATCTCCACACTTTATGGACTGTTTCAAGCCCTTCTAGCTTTGCCTAATATTGTAATGTTTCTTGATATGATCTTGTATCCCTTCCAACTGTTATGATAGCACTGAATTTCCAATTTTTTATTGAACATTTTGTATTTGTAATAATAGAAATGTTTGAGAAAATGTTCTGGTGATTGATATCAACTGTTAGTTCAAAAGTCTATTATGAGTTCCTTTTAGATTTTAGATCATTATCAAGACTCACAATAACGAGTGACCCGGTGTGTAATAAAGTAAACTGAAATAGCATACAGTACTTCCGCCACAAATTGTCATTCTTTTGTTTCAACATGTCTGAAGATCAACAGCAGAAAAGAGTTTGTTGTTTTCTCTCCCATGGGATGTGATGTGTTATCAGTTCTGTGACATTATTTTCTTTTCTTTGATTAAAAGACTTATGCAAAATGGGCTCTGCGCTGTGTGTTTTGTAGCAACACACACAATATAATGACACAGCCAGAGGCTTAACAAGCAGGAACGGGCACAAAGGAAATGAGATTCAAATGAATCAAATGGTCAAATTAAATGAGGGGAGGACACACACATCACATACGAGTACAACTTGACAGCCTCTAATAAACCGAGTGGCATTTTCATCTTTTTCAGTTTGTTTTGTTATGTTTTGGTATATTACACACATGAGAAAAGGATCAAATTAATAAATAATAGTTCAAAAGCTATTTCATTTGCTTAAAAATGTGTGATGTTATGGGTGATCTGTATTCAATCTACCATGAGTGAAGAGTCTGCAGGCTACTGAGAGATTTCGGCATAGCACGAATAAATTTACCGCTCCTATTTTTCCATCATTGCCTTTGAAAACATGACACCACCTCCCTGCTGTCAGACCAGAAGTTTCCTCTTCATGGTCAGTCTGTAAATGATTTGGTAGCCATCGTCCCAGCCGTAGAGCTGTTTCTCCTCGGGGTTGTATTTCAGGCTGGCGTGGGATCCGTACCTCCTGGGAAAGTAGAGCAGGGGAGCCTCCTCGCTGATCACCATGTCGTTGACATCAAACACGCACTGAACCCGGGACCGGCTGGCCAGGCGGGTGTTGTAAACGACGTACACGGTCCCACAGACTATGAAAGCCGCCTCTGCGTTCTCCCGTGGGCACCGGGTGTCCCAGATTTGCTCTATATCGAGCGTGGCAGGGTCCATCTTTGCGAGGTGGATGTTTGGTTCGCTGTCGCTGATGGCGTACAGGACCCAGAGGCCCTCGTCGTCTGCTGCGAGGTCCGCAGCCGTCTCTGGGTTGAGGTTGTAAACAGTAGCGTGGCTCTCCACAGGGAACATGGCGCTGTCTGTCACCAAGCCACTCAGCAGGTCATATTTGACCACCTGCACGTCTGTATCAGCCTCCTGCTTTATGTAATACAAATAGCCGTTATAAACAGCACTGCCAGGGCCGCTCCAGTCAGAGGGAAGCCTGATCTGTATGCTGCCGGTGACGCCAGGAGAGCGGGAAAAGTCACGTACAGAGTTGAACTGGTAGATGCTGTCTCCTGAAGTCCCATTAAAGACGTAAACCTTGGACGACCTGGGGTCTCTGGTCCACATGCCTTTGGGACTGCCCACTCTCTTCAGGATCTTCACTGATCTGATGCCAGAGATGATTTCCACACAGTCTGCAGAGAGAGACACAAAGAGAAGGATGATGTTTTTGTGCTTCACAACTGACTGTTTGCTGTACCGTTGCTACGCCGTTAAGCTTTCCCTTGTCACTTGTCACATAACAGAGTGGGAGGAGCTGCGGGTTTTCCGAAAATGGTTTTCCCAATTTTGTATTTCGTTTTCAAATTTTTCTCTAAACGATATCCTCAACGTTACTTAGCATAAAACCTCAGGACTCTCCCAGATAATGTAACAGTCCCACCATAGGTTTATGTCATGGCCTTCAGTTTTAATTATTTCAACTCCGTTTCTGAGAAATCAAGTTTTGTCCGTCATTTTGGCATGGTGGGCGGCTTAAAATACTATAATACCCATAAGCCTTGGCTGCCGTTGCCATGGCCAGTCAGAGGCACTAATCAGAGCAGTAGCAAATTTAAAACTTACATCCTTGTTGTTCTTGTGAACAAACAAGTTTTTATGTACCTTCAACTTTTTATCAAAGAATAAGATGTTTTCTTACACTGTTATTAATCTTTTGTATTGATGACTCAACATTGTCCTTGTTAGCATGAAACTCTCCCATATGTGGAAAATAAATGGGAGATAATTAAACTTGCATTAATGTCTTGAAAACGCTGTCTCCGGCTGACTTTTTAATGTTTCCAGCTGCCTCATTTTACAACAAGAACCCTGTAACAGTGATCTTAAATATGCCATTAATAGCTACATACAGTACATGATATTGTGCTAAATGACTGAGACTAAATCTGCATCCTTACTGGGACCAATCAAGCAATCAAGAAGAAAAACAGAAATCTTTCAAATAACCAAAATGCTTCTTACTCTTGGGACCTCAGTGCTCATAGTAAGAAGCAGATTGAAAAAATAGGCCTCTGACCAGCTGTTACCAGTCGTTACAAACTCATGCTGTGCAGCCAAAAGTTGTTCAAACTCACAGTAATGTATTTTAAATTCTAGTAGAGATCCTGTCACAATTAGTTCCATTGGAAAGTTTCCGAAGATACCACTTATATAGGAGGTAATGTGCAAAGTGACGCACAGATGGAATATTTCCATTCGATGTAATGGTGCAGCAATAAAAACATGGATCAACATTGTCAATCACACCTGATCAAATCACGCCCACACGGTCCTGACGAAGCAGATTAGAGTTTTGTAGTGTTAAACTCTTATTAAATAATACCTCAGGATGTTTTATCAAAACTTGAACTTTCATTGTTGTTTATTCAGTCATGAATATTTAAGTTTTCAGGCGCCTCTTAAGGGGAAATAAAAAACTGTATGTTAAGGCTGCATCCAGATGCTGCACCTCAGATTACATGTCTATTTCACAGGTGTAAAGTTAATAATGATTCTAATAATTTAATTCAGATTTTTATCCCCAGCTGCCACAATTTGTTCCATTAGCATGTTTCAGTTAAGTGCCATTCTTCAGCTGAAATGTGTATTTGCAACCTAACATTTAGAAAACGAGCAGCCGGCAGCCGTCAATATCTGCCTCTCCAAATTAAGGCAAATTCAAACCAGTCAGGGGGAAATTGGACACACGGACTCATAATGAGAGGAAGTATTAGTGCAGCACAGAGACAGCATGAAGATGCTTTCTGTAAAAGAAGTAAGACTAATACCAATGCTTTCACAAACAAAGGATGTCCCCCTGATGTGTCCTGGAGCGAAATTAACATCATGCTCACAAATCTGAAATGGGTCCCTACAATGCGGTAAAGTTCGTTTTGGGTCACTTCACAGACCTTTACAATAGCTCACTGTGTGCAGAGCTCACTCCTGCAAATATGAGCTTGGAGAGTAACGCCACAGCTTCAGGGCAGCTTCCTGTCCCTCCTCTCTGCAGAGACACAGCTCCAGACTTCGCACACAGGAGGTAATAGAGAAGCCTTTGCTCTGCATTGTAGCGTCATCCACTTTGTATTTAATCACCCGAATGAGAGAAATCTCCCTTGATTATGTAGAGCATGACTAGCATTATGATTCTGAGCAGAGCGTTTATGATATTACTACATAATTCTTGAATTTATGTGTTATTGATGATCTTATTAAATCAGCGAGAATAAAAAATAAATCAATATTTTTTTCATTTGCTGTGTGTGAAGGGTCTGTAGGGGATTTAGCCTTTGGAACCAATTAAGAGCAAAAATATATTTTTTTTTAGCTTAATGTGCACATTCAGTCAAATCTGCCGATATAAAGTCTGATGTGTTTAATGGAATTCAAAATGTGATTTCACAACTTTCCACATCATGCTTTAAGAGGGTTATAAGTCCCTGTATTACCCGAGTAAATGACTCAGTGCAGCATTGTCTGTAGCAGCACGCCTTGGGATCTGAAGATTATAAAGACAAATGCCGTGCGCCAACAGCACAAACAGGGGAGTAGCTCTGCTGCAATAAATGAGTTGCATCAAGCCACATTTCTCCTGGAAAACATGACTGCCCACTGACTCAAAGCACTCCGTTAAGTGACTTGTAACAGCAGCGTGTTTGTTTCCGATTTTCCAGTAGCATGGCTTTTCCAAGACAGCAACTCTGAAATAGAGGTGCCTGGTGTGATGTGTGATGCTGAATTTCACTATAGAACATACAACCTATATATCCTATACTGTGCCAGGGCATGGCCATGAATGAAAATGAAAGATCAAAGGCAGCCATCCTGCAGAGGACGTTTTTGGCTGAAGTGTGTGTGTGTGCTTCCCTGCAGCTCACCAGAGACTCTGGAGTACAGCTCCTCCCAGTCTTCTTCCTCCTCTTCCTCTCCTCTGCTCTCCTCCAGCCCCCAGGCTCCCTGCTCCACCACCTTGTCTGCCTTATTCGCACAGGCCCGAGGGGAAGTCTGGATCTCCACGTAGTCCATCTCCCGATCCACCCGGTCCACTCGGGCTGCAGCTCCTTCGAGGTCTTTGAACAGCATGTTGTGCTCCCTCCTCAGCCCATCCATGGCCTCAGCAGTTAGCTTTTTGAAATCCTGCATCTCTGTGTGGTAGCGATGGGATTGATCATGCCACAACTGCATACGGTCCTACGAGACATGGGCAAAGCAAAACAAGTGTTGTAATAAAATGTAGGATGAGTTTTTTTTCTTTTTTTTTACTCAAGCCATAACCAGCAACAAGACTAAGATGTTACAGCCATGCCAGCGACTCTGTGAGGTCACGACTCACAGCGTTGCTTTGAGCTAAATGCTAAGGTCAGGATGCTAACAATGATAATGCCAACATGCAGATGTTAAGCAGGTTTTATGTTTACCATGTTCACCATCTTAATTTAGCGTGTTAGCATGCTAATATTTGATAATTAGCACGAAACACAAAGTACAGCTGAGGCTGATAGGAATGTCATTAGTTTTGCAGGTATTTGGTCATAGAACAAAGTACTGGACGAATTATCATTTTAACCAGGGGTCAAGTCAGGGGATCACCAAAGTACTTGCAAGTCATGCTGAGGGGACCATGGATGTATGTACCAGATTTCATAGCAATCCATCCAATAGTTGTTAAGATATTTCACTAAAAGCTAAAAATGTCAACCTGCTGGTGACACAGGGATCATCAGAGTCAGTATGATTCATCCTCTGGGCACCATGAATGTCTGTACAAAATTTCAATCCATCCGGTAGTTGTTGGGATATTTTAGTCAGGACCAAAGTGGTGGATGGACAGACCAACATTTTGATCTCTAGGCTGAAATATCTCAACAACTATGGAATGGACTGTCATGAAATCTTGTACAGACATTCACGATCCCCGGAAGACAAACCTCGCTGCATTTAGTGATCCTCTCTAACACCACCAGGAGGTCAAAGTTTTCACTTTTGTGACATCTCCCTGGATGGATTGGCACAAAAATTTGTACAGACATTCATGATCCCCGGATGATGTATCCTAAAAACCCACTGTACACTACCTGCTCAGCACCAAACAGCAGATAGACACAGTTAGCGACTATCTGGTGAACATAGTGGAGCATTTAGCAGCCAAAGAGCCAGATATTTCCCTCAGGAGTTGGTGGAGACCAAAAACAGAGCTAAAAGAGAGAGCATATTGGACTTACATTCATCAAGTGACACAAACACGACTCCAAATGAATGATAATGTTGCTCTGTATCTGCTGGATGTGTAAATAAGCAACAGTTTGCTAACAACTTCGCCATACCAACTTTTACAGTTGATAATATGTCAGTGTTGTGTTCATAACTTGTTTCTGCTGCCCCCAAGTGGCCAAAAATTGCAGGTTTAAGTTTACAACCAAAGACGTTCAAACTAATCACAACCCCGTCAGTCTCCGCTGTACTTTGTGTTTGGTGCTGGTTGTGTTAGCATTTTAATACGCTAAACCAAGACAGTGAACATGATAACATCACCATGTTTCATTTTGCATGCTGATGTTAGCATTTAGCTCCTCACAGAGCTGCTAGCGTGTCTGTAGACTCTCAGACAGTAAAATGTCCCTGTTTCCATCAAAGCATTATCACCATCACCAAAGGGAATACAGCGCTCAGTGTAGTGACAGGTAGTCAGAGTGACAGGTAAATTATTCAAAGCGAGATGTAATAACTGACGGCTTCTCCACTGTCTCCTCCGCCCCAGTTTCATTTTCTGCCTTTGCTTGCTGTGGGCCTGTGGTCAAATGGAAATGAGAGCTCAATGAAAACTTGCTGATGAATTGCCGTGTTCACATCAATGCAGAAGTTGAGCCAGCATATTGGAATGGAGACTGGAGGGAAGCCACGGGGGGCGAAGGGAGCAGGATTTAGCTGTAAATAGACAATTCATTTCATGGGGATAACAGGTTTAAGATTGTCATTTTTGCATCGCAGCAACACGGCTGATGAAAAGGAAAAATTCCAGCTCTGAAAATGTACTCCAAAAGAATACATTAAAAAGAATTATTTGACTGAAATTACTCACTGAGGCAACCAGACATAATCCTCTTGCATTTCATATCCTAAGCCAACAAAAGTCTTCCCTAACACAAACTTTGCTGTCTTATAACCTCCCTTGAAAACACAATACTGAACTCTACTATTTCTTCCCTCAGGCACTTTGTTGTACGGCTTAATTCTACTTTTGCAGAACACGACTTTCTATTAGGATGTTGGGATGTTTGATGCCATGGCAGCAAAGGTTGTGCTTGTACTCATTACTGATGTGTCATTGTCTTAAACGCTGAAGAAATTGTAATGTTGAAACTGCGTGTTGCATGCTTCATCTGATATTCCCCCAGAGGCCCCTGCAAAGTTGATGAGCTGGGCAGAGATTGCATTAATTGGATTGCATTAGTTAAGATATTAAATTCACATAAACGAGGACGAGGAGGAGGAGGAGGAGGAGGAGGAAGCAATCAGGAACTCAAAACTGGCATTTTTTAATGACTTGAGAGAGATCTGTGCTGGCACTTAACACATGGAAAACTAAAATATATTGTAATTTAAAAGGGTGTTGCTTCTTACCTCAATAGCTAACAACCTGTTCTCCAGATAATCCATCAGCCCCTGGTAGTAATACTGGGCTCCAGTCAAAGTCCAGGCAGTGGACACAAGGAGGATGAACACCGGCTTCATTGTGAGCCAATCAATGGGACGGCAGAGTTTCTTTGTCTGTCCAGGTTTTAGAGCGTTCTTCAGGTTTCCCTCCTTGATGTGTTCCCCTTGCAGAACCGTCCTCAGAGCTTCACACAAACTATAAACACTTGTGTACAGTGTAACTACATGTGCGACGAGGTGATAGAGAGAGTAAGAGGCCGCTCTGAGAGTTTCCAATTCTTTGACTGCCCTCACTTTGCTGGAATGTTTTCACAAACTCTCAGGGAGGAGCCTTGTGCCTCTTACCCCTCTCTGTCCTCAGAATGTGAATGTGCTGCACTCACTTTGTGCATCTGTGCATGCGTGTTTGTTGCACATGTTGTACACACTGTCTCAGACATGTAAACCGGGAGAACACAGAACACAACTAAACACTGTCAACCAGCGGTGGAGGAAGTATTCGGATCCTTTACTTAAGTAAAAGTACTAATACCACACAGTAAAAATACTCTGTTACATGTAAAAGTCTTACAGTGAAAATGTTACTGAAGTAAAAGTAAGTATAATCAAGAAAAATGTGCTTAAAGTATTAAAAGTGAAAGTACTCAATGCAGAAAAATGTCTACTGTGACTGTTGTACTATTATATATTCTCTCATTAAATTATTATTACTCGTGCATTAATGTAAAAGCAGGATTTTACCGTTGGAGTTGGTTAAGTTCATTTTGAACTGATCAGAGTGCAACTAATGATTATTTTCATTCTGGATTAATCTGCTGATTATTTTCTCCATTAATCGTCTGATTGATTGGTTTGTAAAAATTCTGGAAATAGTGAGAAATGCTGTCACAATTACCCAAAGTGACACCTTCACCTTCACCTTTTTGACCAACCAACAGTCCGAAATTCAAAATTATTACAAATAAATTGAAATTATTGAAATTATTATAAAAAGGAAAAGCAACAAAAATCACATCTGTGAAGCTGGAACCATGAAACCAAACCAATTAATTTTCTGTCAACCGACTAATTGATTAACTGACTAATCGTTTCAGCTGTACTTGCAACTGTAGTATAATTTCTAACAAAACATCATATTTTATAAGCGGTTCACATTTTTTGTATGCAAAAATCTTAATTTGTAAAATAACTAAAGCTGTTAAATTATTGTAGTGGAGTAGAAGTAGAAAGTGGTGTTTAAAGAAAAGACTTACATAAAGAACAAGTACCTCAAATTTGTACTTAAGTACAGTACTTGAGTAAATGTAGTTAGTTACATCCCACCACTGCTGTCAACTGTTATTTCTTTCACAGTTTAAATACGGGTCCAATAGCGACTTAATCAAGATATTTTAAGTAATTCGTTTTTTAGATAATTAAGTATCTACTTAATAACTACAGAGTGCAGTAATACTGTTCCAGAAAAAACGGGTAAAATGTGGTAACAGCCCGGATACTGCAGTGACATTAGTTATGGTGCCATTTATTTTGAAATTATGATATTCAATTTGCATAAAAATCCTTTGTGAAATTACATTCCTTAAAATTTTAGATATGGAGTACTTCTTATCATTGATATATTGTGTATTATTGTTGCAGTGGAGAAAACATTAGGCTATACGTGGGGACAACCTTTATAGCTGGAGCTATAAAACTGTTCTGTGTATAAAATGATGATGAAATACTGGGGAACAGTAAAGGTGTTTTGTAGGATTCATCTGATGATCGTAATGTTAGAGCCTAGACCAGTTTTATGTCCTGTCACATCATCATGTCATTAAGGAGCATTTCACTCAGAAACTAACTTTATTGTGTTTTTGTTTATGGACAATATAAAGTTTAAAGTGTTACAACCCCGAGGTCGTATAGTGACATTGTGTTTGTATATTTGTGTATTACGTGCTTTACCTCCATCTGTGTGTGTGCTTGCAGATCTCTCTCTGGTGAAGCTGCTGTGGTGGCTCTGTGTGTGTAATGGGCTGCAGGTGAGCCTCTCTGATTGGCTGAGGCAATGATTGAGTTGATTACACCTGCCAACCAGCAAGCTTCTCCTGTTTTTCTAAGCTATGAATTTAAGTAAGAGATTTATATTTTTGTTTTGAGTGGCTGATTTTAGGTTTATAATTTACTTTAGTTTTGTTATTTAGTTATTTTGCTGTCAGCCCACCCTGACGCCAAAATGTTCCTTTAATAACTGTGAGAGATAAAGGAGGGCTTTGAGGGCTCCTTGTTGCTGGTGATTCTTGGGAGCCGGGAAAAGGGGAGTCTCGTTTACATGTCGTGTGCACAATGAAAGTCAGTGTCATATTTTATTCTTATATAGTAAGTAAAAGTTTTTTATTGTAAAAAGACATTAGATTTGACATATTCATTTTGTTTTCTCTTCATTGGACTTCCCAATACTGAGTTGGCTGTTCACATATGAAACAAAAAAAACTTTACCGGTTATTTTCTGTGTACAATTTATTTGAAATTCATCACATAAATGTGTTATTTCAAAGTATAAAGAAGTACATATAATGTTGTAACAGATTTGTTTTCTCTATATGTATATGTATACATGTTACCGAAAGATGAATGTTATATTTTTTTTATATTTGGTAAATAGCTTATTGTGTGTTTCTTAATGAAATGTTGAGAATGACACAGGAATAAAAAACTAACTGACTAACTATACACTACGCCTGGTCTCCTGTCTGTACCCTGTACTGCGTGATTTAAAATATACAGTGTAATTTATTTGTCCTTCCCTTGTACCTCACTGATTTAATCTGTACCCTGCATGTACAAAATATTTACACTGTAATTTGTGGCCTGTATCTTAAAGCCCACATCTCTCCTAAAAGTGAGAGTACTTATACTACCATTTTTAATATAGATAACTGTATTTATACAGCAGTTTTCCAAAGAAACACAAAATGCTACAATGAAAATGCTGCCAATAAATAAAAGGGGACTAAAAGAAGATGCCAGAATACTCCAAAAGAGCATTTCTGTAAAATATTTTTTTAGAAGAGGTGAGAGCAGAACTAATATAAAGATGCTGAAGCAATCTGAAGAGAACTGTTGAAAACTGCAGTTATTTAAAAGTTGAGGGGAAAACATTTTCAGTGGTGAATTTGCTCCATTAAACAAGAGTCGGACATTTACGGCTTCACTGGTACCCACGGCTGATCTGCCTTATTGGTTCGAGCATATAGCTCCCGTCCCACATTGACAGCTAGAATTAGTCAATAACACTTTGTTGCTACTTGGAGGGAGATTGCATCGCTCTGACGTGTGCGAACAGCGTGTACTGTAGATTATCCTCAGTGCAGGGGCAACAGTGCATGAGGGTTTGATTACACAGCCAATCACACTGACTGATAGCATGTGACCTTTCACCCCAGTGGCAACGTTTGAATGGGGGTGGGGTGGG
>NTHP01000068.1:508747-540286 GCA_003416845.1 Oplegnathus fasciatus | reverse complement strand
TTTTTTTTTTTTTTTTACCATTTTATTGGCCTGCCAAAACATCTAAAGATGCTCTTTCTCATTCAAATGCATCTATGGGTGTAATCACATAGCAGTGGGAGAAAGAGGGTACATGCAGTACGTGTGTATATTTCCTACTGAAACATACATCCCTGGGATTTTGACAGGATTTGGAAGATTATAGTTTGCAGTCTGTGAACTGTGTGAAAGTACACTGGTGTTTTGTGTTTATCCTTTCATACTGAACATTTCATCCCGCAAGCCATCTCATTATATCCCTGCGTATTAAGGTGGTAATACGCCAGCTTTATAGGCAATGCAGATGAGCTACAGTCCCAGTAACAGGCAGAAAACTGAAAGACGCAGTTAAAATACATATCTGATTATTTCCTTTTATGAACTTACAAGTTATTTTTTCCCTTACAGTTGTTCTGTGTATCTTCATCTTTAGAAATCTTCCCACAGATGTGTAAACTCTATAATGAATAATCACAGGGCATTTCAAATAACACTGTCAGCGGGATTTCTACTAAAAGCTTCTGGGAGATTATAGCTGCCCAGGAGTGACAAGTGTGATATATGAGATCACACGTGAACAAATGGATGGCAGAAGCCGGGGCATTTATGAGCCTACTGGATCAGTCTCCGCCAGGATATGCACAATCGTTTGACAGTCTTTATTTAAGTAATGAAAAACCACACAGGCTCTCCCTGCAGAGTGAGACAAGGCTGGTCTGACACTGACGGAGGTGTTTCAGAAGGTCAAGCTGCAGAGGGAGGAGTAGGCAGAGGTTCGTGGGGTTTGGATGAAGGCTTTTCTCTAAAGCCTACAAGGGCAGAAACACCATCATCATCCAAGAGTGAATTCCCCAAAGCTGAAGGGGAATGGATGGCACTGGGGTGGATGTTCACGAGGCAGGGTGTGGCCAGGTTTGAGGTTTACAGTTCATCAACACGCTGACAACAAGAGGAGTGAATGCTGGCATTTGATAGGATAGAGAAAAGAGAGAGAGACAGGGTTATAAAGGGATGACATGAAAAGCTCCACAAAATCTGGGTTTGTTCGCAATGCTGCTCCCCATTAATCACAGAAATTAGATCGGTGACAACCGTTACAAATTCTTGCTGCTTTCATACGTTTTTGAGTTATGATTTCTTCTCTTTATGAAGTTTGTTCCTCAGCAAGTTTATATCTAATCACTTACATATGTAGAATGAGTTTCAGGCTTGCTCAAGAAGTTTTACACCAAAACATCACCATCCACACCGTCTTAATGTTAAACAAGGATAAGTCTCTTGAGATGCATCATCTCCTTTTCAAGAGGGTCCTGACAAGTCATTATGTTTTACTAACTATTGGATGGTACATACAGAAAACATACATAGAGAAAAAAACACGACAAATATTAGACATAAACAATAACAAAATCGCTGTCATCACATAAATTCATTATCATAAAAGTAAACATTAAAAGGAAAAGTAACTTTATTTCAAATACAAAAAAAGACTAGTTTTGAATAATCCAAAAGACATTCAACGTGTAACAGTAAATTATTCTAATAGGACGGAGCCATAAAACTCGCAGAGCTGCTGATCAGAGAAAACACATGGAGGTCAACGGTTGTAAAAACTGCTTCAAATAAACTGGGTAATTAAAGGTAATGTATTACCATTATTAAATTACTACATATACCATCATTAGAACAAATATGAGCCCATGAAATTTTCTTCTGGCATTTTAAGACCAATTAAGAGCCTCAGTGACTCAGTAGTATTACACAATATCACCATAATACAAAATCTGTTGCAACATTTGAGTTTTAAGACAAGAGAAGACCTTGGTTTACTTTGTGCATCTATGTGGTTGAAAGAAAGCTCAGAATCAAGAACAATACAAATGTATTTTATAGAAACTAGTGATACTAAAGACCCATCACTGCAGGTAATAAAAACCATATTTGAGTATCTTTTGACCCACTGTTTAGTGCCAAGAAGCAAGAGGAAGCATTTCTTGGCATGACACCAGCTGTGAACAGTATCAAAATCATACTGAAGTGAATAGTGAATTTAATTAATTTGAGACTTTAATGTATAAATAATTGTGTCATCTGATTACGAGAATTCATGAGTATAAATCATAGTGGGCCAATGATTGACCCTTGGGGGACACCTTTCTCTATGTTACGTAAATTGGATTTATTGCCATTTAATGGAAGACACTGTTTTCTGTTATAGAAATTGAAAATGAATGAAACCAAAGCGAAGCAGATCAACACAGGCCAATTAAAAAAAGTTTATCATTACGATAATATCGACTAGATCGAGAGTTTTAGTTAGATCAAGAAATATAGCACCTGTCAATTTCCCATTTTCAGAGGATGAAAATACGTCATAAGAGCAGTACTTGTGGAGTAATTGGTCTAAACCCAAGTTTTTCCCCAAAGTAGCAGTGACTCCAATCATGTACCGCCTGCCTCATCACTCTGGGGCCCCTCAGCCTTCCAATCTTTGGACTCACCCTCGTCACTGCAAGGCCTTATCTTATCCTCACCATCAACCTCAGACTCGCCACACCCTCAGACATGAGCCACCATGAGCCACCGCCCCACGACCAGACCAGACCAGGTCTGCTGTTTTTAATCCCAGGAGCCCCACGCTTGAGTCACCTCACCTGCACCCCCTGCTCTATTCTCTGCTATCACTGGGGGGAAAGATAATGAGGGATATTTGCCCTTATTAGTGTCAATAGTGCTATTTAAGGTCTAATCATCTGTCATATGGGGAGGCATATATTACGCTGGATGTCTGACATGTTTTTCATAACAGCCGAGCTTAGTGCTGCTGTTGCATAAGGAAGCGCGGGAACATGCTGCTGTAACTGGAGGCTTGAGGGGTTGTAAGTTTAAACACATTTTTAAAGGAATAGTTCAACAGTTTGGGAAATATGCTTATTAGTTTTTTTTGCCAACAGTTAGACAAGAAGATTGATACCATTCTCGTTCTGTATGATACATATGAATAAGACGATTTACAGTCAGTTGACAGTTAGCTTAGCTTAGCATAAAGACTGGAAACAGTGGGAAACAGCTAGCATGGCTCTGTCCAAAGGTAACAAAATCAGCCTACCAGCAACTTTAAAGCTCACTAATAATTGTATGCAGGTGTTCTAAAAAACAATAGGAAGTTAGTTATTGTAGTTTGGCTGATTTGTCTTGTTTACCAACATGGTCAGCAGTAGTAGTGACACGCAGGTCATGGAGGCAATTAAGGTACTTTAAAACCCTTAGCATCCAATTGTCACAATTTGCGTCAAAAATGGCACTCCTTTTCAGAGTCATAACTCAGTCAAATCAGAACACACAGACATGATACATGTATTATCAGATTCAGCGTGTCAGAGTGTGCAGTTCCCAAGGTTATCATTATCTCTGATGTCCATCTTGAATAAATGTCTATAAATCCACTTAGAAACCAAAGAAAAAAGGTGCTCATTATAACTCCAGAACTTGCCTGAGAATCATCACATTTTTAAGTTGCCTTCAGTATCAAAGTAAGCCAATGGTAGATGTCTTCACATCCGTGAGTAAATTCCAAACAGGAACCGCTAATAGCTAATTCGGCAAATTGTTTTTCAATTTTTGTCACAGTGTCAGACTTTGAAAACCCCTGGTTTAATCCATACCAAAATCCAGGTGTAAAAACAACAAGTTGGACAGAGCTAGGCCAGATGTTTCCCCCTGTTTCCAGCAGTCCTTATGCTAAGCTAAGCTAAGCTAACTGTCACCCGACTAACCTCATATTAAACGCGCAGGCATGAGAGTGATATCAATCTTCTCATCTAACTGTCGGCAAAAAAAGCAAATAAATGCATTCCCCAAAATGTCAAACTATTCCTTAAACACACGCAAACACCCAGACACAAGCAGCGTAGTGAGGCATGCGAGAAGTCAGACAAAGCAGGTTCCAAATGAGCACAATAGGTCTTGGGTCTGCGTGTGCAATTGTCCCTAATTATGACAATGATTCAAGGGAGCTCCACATTCCAGTGCCTCTTATGGTTTTGCTGCTATGTATCTTGGAGCCTGTGGAGCCATTAACACGATACCAATCTCACCAATGGCTCCAGTTTGGGCCTCCCATGGGCTCCTGAATGCAACCTGTCCAGCTCGAGGGGATCCAAAACATCCACCCCCTCCTCCCTTCCCTCTACACTCACACACTTGTCTCCCCAAGGAGGTGGGCATCAGGACAAACAATCAATGCCAATGACAGATCCACGTCAGACAGAGCATAATTATGGGAACAGCGTTCTGAGAGATACTGTGTCATTAAAACCCACCGTCTCCACTCCAACTACACCAGACTCTTTCCTACTGCCTGTCCATGCTGTGAGGTGTGTGTGTGTGTGTTGGTGCGTGAATGTCAAGCTGGACCAGTGTTTCTAATGTGTCCCCACATAACTTTTTGTGTAATTGCACCAGAGGTTGCTGAGTGAACCTGTAAAGGTGCAGAGATGACATGACAGAGACATGAGACACAACATTTTCAGGGGCCATGCATGACTGAGGGAAGCCTCAAATGCTCTTGACAGCCGCAATTTGAGAACTAAATTGCTGAAAACACTTACATAGCTGCTGTCTGATTTTGAAACCATTCGCGCCCAGACACCATTAATGAAAGATTACTCAGGAGGAAGATATGACACATTCAGTTTACACAGGCTACGGAAAAGTGGTCATGGCACTCCATTTGCACAGGTATATCAGAATAATGTGCTGCAGGCACTGCATAAAGACGTGATCTGTGTTTGTGTTTCTCTTTTTCTTTTTCTAGGCAAGTTGCTGAGCCAAACAACAAAGGAACAAATAAATGTCAATGTCAATCTGTCTCTTTCAATTTAAAGTCCAGTGACAAATCAATGAGATGGCAGCTGAGCGATGAAACACAGCGTGAATCACACACCAACACCTGAGCTATTATTCCTATTAGCAGATAGACACTCTGTTCTGCCATACAAAGCCAAAACAGTAGTGATGAGTGAAATACTCAGATCCTTTACTTAGGTAAAAGTACTAATACCACACTGTAAAAATACTCTGTTACAAGTAAGAGTCCTGCATTAAAAGTATGTAAGTATAATCAGGAAAGTGTATTTAAAGTATTAAAAGTAAAAGTATTCAATACTATTCTATATTCTCTCATTAGGTGATTACTACTCATGCATTAATGTAAAAGCAGGATTTTACTGTTGGAGACGGTTGAGGTGGCGCTCATCTTGAACTATTTTGTATCGGACTGCAGCTAATGATTATTTAAATTGTGTATTAATCTGCTGATTATTTTCTCCATTAATTGATTGATTGTTTGCTTTGTAAAAATAGTGAAAATAGTGAGAAATGTCTTCACAATTACCCAGAGCCCAAAGTGACACCTTCACAATTCTTACTGTGTCAGACCAACAGCTCAACCTCAACATTATTAATAATAAATTCAAGTTATTACGCTCATTAAAAGGAAAAGCAGAAAATCTTCACATTTGTGAAGCTGGAACCATGAAATGTTTTTACATGAAAAATTACTTAAACGATTGCCAAAATAGTTGCCAGTTAATTTTCTGTCAATTGACTAATTGAGTAACCGATGAATCGTTTCAACTGTACTTGTATAAACTGTTGTGTAATCTAATTTATAACAGAACATCATATTTTATAAACTCTTTTGTGTGCAAAGATCTTAATTTGTAAAGTAACTAAAGCTGATGTCATGTCATGTAAATCATCATGTCTGCCAGTTTTACATGTTAAATTGTTGATAAATGTTTGTTACAGTAACCCATCAAGTTTACAGTTGTAAATGTTGACCACCTGGGGTCAGCAAAAACAAGCTGTGAACGCCCACATTTACATATTTTCACCTTTTAAGTTGATTTGTCAAACTTCATAGCAAACAGTTCCCTATTTACACATCCAGCAGATATGGAGCAACATTATTATTCATTTAGAGTCGTGTTTTTGGACACCTGATGAGTGTAAGTCCAATATTGACTCTTCTTTTAGCTCTGGTTTTGGTCTCCACCAACTCCTGAAGGAAATATTTGGTTCTTTAGCCGCTAAATGCTCCACTATGTTCACCAGCTAGTTGCCAACTGTGTCTGTCTGCCTTCTAGTGCTGTGCAGGTAGTGTTTTACAGATTTTTTTGCTAAAATCAGCTGCCTGTTGTGGCCGTAAACAACAATATAAGAGCGATGACTTTGAACCAAAACAGCAAAGTTTAAAAACAAAACAATGATCTGGAAACACCATAAAGCTCAGTAGGGGTGATGGGAACTGCAGAGTCGGGTGACAATTCTCCATCTCTCTTTTAGTCATGTGATCCATTATCCAATATAAAAGTACTGATTATAGCAACCAGCTAAAAAGGCAAAGCAAGTGTCCTGCTGGAGAAGGACCCAAAAGTTGTTCTTATTAATGGCTTATAAGGGATTTATAAAACACTAGTATGATTTGTTTAACATTAATTAGGCCATTAATTACAGCTTATAAAATGTACTTTATTAGAAAGTGGTACTGGAATAACTAATACGTATAATATCTAGTCTCTCTCTGTCTGTCCTTTGATTATCTCGACAAGCATTCATCTGATTGACTACACACTTGGCGGGTGTATTGCTGAGGACCCAAGGGAGTGCAGTGTTGAATTTGGTGCAATTTGTCCAGATGGTGCCGCTACAACAACAAATTTTACATTTTGGCCTGTAACTTTTGAACCGTAAGTCTCAGAAACAAAATTCTTTGGGTCCAGATGAATCTATCCATATAAGCCACGCCCATTTATGTCTACATCGATTTTCCGCAATGTTGAATTTTTGCCCAAACCTGTTTTTCGCTACTCCTCCTACACATTTTGAGCAATCCTAACCAAATTTGGTACAAAAAATCTCTGGATCAAGCGGGGAAAAGTTACTTTTCCGGATTTTTGATATTCCATACAGTTTTGTATAGCTGGCCCTCAAAGTTTGCTCAAAATGCTGTGGGCAGGGCTTACATTACAAAAAATGTCATATCTTCTGAACGCTTTGTGCTATTGCAACCACATTTGGTGGATATTTGTAGATATGATGTCTGAGTGACCATGACAAATTTGGTGCCATTTGGCCAATAGGTGGCGCTGTAGCCCTGCACTAGTCTAACTATAAATGGAAGGAGTCTCTCTCTGTCTGTCCTTTGATTATCTCGACAACTGTTCATCCGATCGACTTCACACTTGGTGGGTGTATTGCTGAGGACCCAAGGAAGTGCAGTGTCGAGTGTGAAGTTGTTTGGATGAGCGGTTCTCAAGAAAGCTGCAAGCACCAGAGGCCAAGCAATCGGCCTGTTCCAAACAGGCACGCTTTGAACAGGCACTGCACTAGTATAATATTAATGTGAAAACCAGCAAGTAATGAGCTCCACTGCATTTATCTTTCATCTTCTTCCCCACTTGGAGCACAGAGGGGGCGGTATCACAGCAACAGGTTTGTTTAGGGCAGCCTCGGTATCAGCAGGACTTGGACTGCTCGGCTCTGTTTGGAGTAACTCAGGCTGCTGTGAAAAAATCCGAGGCATGCTAAAAACATAATATACAGGAGCCTGGCATCCCTAAGAGAGGGTCTGACTGTCTGTTCCTCTCTGCAGGTAGCCATGTTTGGAAGTGCTGACAAACAGAGAAGAAAGACAGAATGCATGGGGTCCGGGCCGGAGGCTGGCTACTCTCCAAAGTGTCACGTCCTCTTCATATTTGGGCTCCAACTATGGTCACCTCTCATAACCATGTTTGATTGTATTAGACTGGAGTAAACTTCAGCATTTTTAATAATAACTAGAAGACTTCCCTGCTTTATAAGATACGTTTTTAAATAAAGTGTAAGGTATTAAAAATGTGTGGTGTGTCATTGTATGGGCACATTTAGTTCTAGTCTCCCCTTGTCTTAGGGACGTCTGTACACAGGGGGATTTGCTTAAAGCCGTCACCCAATGAGTCAGTCACTAAGGTAGAGGAATCTCATAATTAAGGCCTCATTAAAGCTACACAGCCCAACTATGTTGGTTTACAGGGCAGACAGAAACCTCACAGATTCACAATGGGGCCATTCATAATACCTCACTTCTCTGAAGGAAAAGAGAAAAAGCAGTTGCTCTTAGCATTTGGGCAGATGTAATTGCAATCACTCAGCTTGTCTGATGCTGATAATGGGGCGATGGGAAATTCCTGTCAGAGTCGTGGCGCAGGGTGGTTTCGCAACCACTTTGGCAGGCTCCATGTTCCACTGCAGGGCAGCGAATGCGTTACGGCATGCTCACATAGCTGTCATTAAACACATTTTGAAAAAAAAAAACATAAGACAATCAAAACTCACAAGTGTGTGCCATTCTCTTGCTTCTTGAGCTATGAAAAGGCAAACATTATGTAAACGTATATCGTCTGTCATCCCCGCGCTGTTAAACATGCTGAAAGACTTCAGCTTATGTAAAAAAAGGAAAGTGAATATGCTTTAGTAATCCCAGTCCCCCAATATACACTATAAATTCTGGCTGGGCTATTTTCAACATCTTTATTTTCATTTGTCATTTTCAAAACATTTCTCTTGACTGGTAGTTTATGTAAAAATTAAGCTGTGGCGAAAAAAGAACACATATTAACTGGTACCTGAAGACGTTTAGTTCATTTAAGAATAAAAAAAGTAATGTTTGTTTTCCAAATTTTGGGCGTTCTTTTCAGGAGGCAGCCCATTCCTGTCTGAAATGTGTGCTACAGTAGGTGGCTGAAATAGCACGTGGGTGCAACGTTCTTGTGGTTGGTCTTTGGGTACAGTATGTGACAGTTGGCATCCCAGCAATGCTTCCATGAGAAGCCTCTATTATAAAGCATTCATGCAATGATGCTAACAAGCTCATTTTACTGGCTGGACAAGCATTTGTGCAATTAAGTCCAAGACCTTCTTATTAGTGCTTTGCGAGACCACCCAAGAAACAATAAAGTGATATTAAAGATTTTCTAATAATCTCCAAAGAGTAGTAATAAAGTCCCATTTACTGAACTGCAGTGTGTTGTGAACAGCTATTCACTTTTAATTAAACTAGAAACTTGAGAAATATAAAATGCATGAAACACAGCCTGGACGAAAGGTAACAGATTTAGTGTCTCATTTCAAACACCAAGATGTTTCAGTAATATTTTACAGGTAGGTAACTGCAGTCATGACTTTACTTGGCAGTCTGCCAGTGTTTGCAAAAGTATTTGAGGTATTTTGGGTATTTTACAATTCAAATGATGCCACAGAGAAATGTCAGGTTTTGATTAACTCTAAATAAATCAGAGATACTGAAAAAGAAAGAAGAAGAAGAACTTATGATAACTAAGCTAGTTATCATAAGTTGTTTACGTGAATGAGCAATACTATTACTATCATTATTATGTGCAGAGACCAAGTGGCAACATTTTAAAAAAGTTTAATTTCAAATTACAGCGTAGTATGGGTAATAAAAAAATAGTAAAAAGATATAATTTTATTCTTGCAATAATCTGTGGTTTCAACAGTCCACGAGAGCGTAAATCAACAAGCGATTCATACAATTCCTCAAACATAAATACCATATCAAATTTCAATGCTTTCCAATGTTACTGGTGCATCAGTTATGATAAATTACAAACATCTATATGTCAAGAAAATAATAAAATACAGTAAAAATAAACAGATGATAAATGATAACACAAAAAAGAATGTAAAAATAATCTTAAGGCTACCCAGAATTCGTTCTCTTACAGCTCTCTTACAGTCAGAAGGCGTATCTTGATTTGTCTGACACATTTAAACAAGACTGAAGGCATATTCAAATTATTGCGGAAAAACAGATAATGCACATGCCTCCTCCATTATTGCGTATGTGGTGTCTTGCGACGGCTCTGCGTGGATGTCAATGGTGCACTGAGCGAAGTGGGGTTTCGGTGAATGTTCAAATTTGTTAAACTTTGACCCGAGCTGCGCTGACTTTTGTGGTTGCTGTTGACCACTGTTTTAACTGATAGTTGGCCGAAAAACGAATTACTCGTGTCTCTGAATTTCAAGAACAATTTCGAGACCAGACAAAACAGATATTCGCTTGGCGGTTTATTACAAAAACACTGTTTGAGTCTACTGCTACCAACACTGGCACTGTAGCTAAGGTGATGACGTTACAGCACCACTATTAGTCTAGGAGTAGTAAATATTGTGCCAATGCAGAACACGCAGTGCAAGAACCTTGTTTTTCTGTTGTTATGTGAATACGCCATAAAGATGTGTTCATATCAAAGGCGAAGCGAATTTTTCACGCGGTGCAATTACATGCAAAGTCAATGCAAAGACGCGAATAGATGCAAATTCATGTCAGGCAAGTTGAAATGTTT
This sequence comes from Oplegnathus fasciatus, assembly GCA_003416845.1. Taxonomy (NCBI): domain Eukaryota; kingdom Metazoa; phylum Chordata; class Actinopteri; order Centrarchiformes; family Oplegnathidae; genus Oplegnathus; species Oplegnathus fasciatus. The sequence continues at coordinate 529,859 of NTHP01000068.1, read as the reverse complement.
CAACTTTTTCGCATGACGCTGTGTCGCAAAAGCCAGCGTTGAGATTTTCCGGATGTCTCTGAGAATCAGAAATGAAGGACAAACTTATTGTCGCCATCAGTGGGCACCCAGAGCTCTACGATTCAACGTCTATACTGTACAGAGACAGAACAAAAAAGGAGAGGGCTTGGAAAAAAGACAGCAAAACCATAGGACTACATGGTAAGTTCTGAAAATATGTATCTGTTACTTGATTCCAGCTATCTGTTGTACTTTAGTGCGCGTACTTCCATTGGTTGTTAAGGGCGAATATTCGCAGGTTGCAAAATACTCCAAAAAACACTCCAGCTGCCGTATTCATGTGAGTAACACGAGGCGAAAATTCTCTTCCCGTTCTGAACACACCTGAAGAGTCTACAGCTTTGCTAGCAGCTCTATGAGGCTGGACTTAGGAACAATGTTTACCATGTTTACCATCTTAGTTTGGCATGTTAGCATGCTGACATTGGTTATAATTCTTCCTGTGGGGGGACATGAATGTGTGAACCAAATTTCATGACAATCCATCCAATAATTGTTGGGATATTTCACTCAAAACCACAAATATCAACCTCTTGGTGGCACTTGATGAGAAGTCAGTGGATCACCAAAGTCAGTAGGATTCATCCTCTGGGGACCGTGAATGTCTGTGCAAAGTTTAATGGCAATCCATCAAATAGTTGTTGAGATATTTTGGTCTGAACTGAAGGCTGAACGACCGACATTGCCATACGGACCAACGCCACTAGCATGGCTAAAAATGCAGTTATAGTTATAAAGCATGTAATTACATATGTGGGACATCACTTTTCCAAGATCTCGTGAGGCCGTATTCTGTCTATTGAGCATGTTTCCATTGTCCAGTGTACTCACAGTCTATGTACCATATAACATATATAAATGTGAGATTTAATCCATGATAAAAAATAACTATAGTTCAGGAGTGTGTACATAATAGATCAAGTAGACAAAAAATATAAACATGTCAGTATACATTAAACACACAAATGTACTTTTTCATGTTCCCCATCTCTTCCGACATCCAGAGAACATTAAAAACGTTGATATTTGGTTTACCGCAAAGGTCTTCAACAACCATGAAAAATATACTGAAACAGACATTTTCACTGCTTTATTTTCAGGTTATTTTATTGGTGAAGCAACAGGCATCCAAGCTCCTCGGGGGGAAGCGGCAGTGCACTGTGAAAAACAATCCTTGAGTTCTTCACACTGTCCTTTCACCATCTGACAAGCAAGTCAAGTCAATGTCAGCCTCACTTCCTTCCTTCCTTCCTTCAAACCTCCCCTGTGGTTTGGTACTGTGTGGTGGTGCTCATAAGCAGTCCATTGAAAAAAACACAAAAAGAAAAACGGCAGCAGTGGATTGGCTTGGATGATGCCCTGTTCATGTGTGAGGCTATACACCAAGCAGCATGCCCATAAAATCTGATCCGTTCTGTATTGTAATGGAAGCGCCTGCTGCATTATCCACAAATATGGAGGTGTACTGCCCGGCCTACAGAGGAAACATATACAACAGTGATGCAGAAAGACTGAACAAGTACAGATATTTTATGTTTGTGTGTTTCTTAGCGTACTGCTCACCTGTAGCTCCAGCAGCCCCTGCACGCTGACAGTGAATATCTTGCTGTTACTTTCTAATCCGACAATCATCTCCAGTGAGCTGCAATCATATTAAAAAAGGACATTTCTGAATAAATGTTGTGTTGTCAACAATTCGTGTCAAATATGCATTGAGGGAAACAACTAGCCTGGCTCTGTCTAAAGGTAACAAAATCTGCGTACCAGCACAGATTTGTAGTTATTTGCGTTATTACAAATGTCGTTATTACAAATGTCGTTATTACAAATGAATTGTCTTTTTTTTTTACACACAGTTTTTAGCAAGGAGATACAACGTGTTAATTAGTGAGCTGTAGACAAGGTTCCTACAACTTAAGGTAAGTTGGATTTAACACTTTTTAAGACTTCTTTAATGCCACTGGGAATGAAATTTAAGACGTATTTTATAACCAAAATTGAAGGAAAAAAAAATCATGAACCTATATCACTTTACATGGGATTAGGGTCAGTTTTGCGCAAATCTTTATTGTAACCTAAAACATGACTTCTTGGGTCGAGTGAAAAAGTGCCGAGTTTGAAAAACTTTTTGCATTAAAAAAACACAGAGCCACGCGTGCACTGCCATGCACCGGTTTCAGCCACGCCGTGAAATCTTGGTTAAATAGCCAATTTTCGTTGAATTTGCACCTCCCCATGTCGTCCAGGGTACAGTGACACGCTAGCAGACAGTGGATCCTCTGCTCTGAGCATCCCGGCCGATTAATGAATTCAATGCCTTTCAAGACTTTTTAAGGATCTGCGGGAACCCTGTGTAGAGGTGCTGGTAGGCAGATTTTGTTACCTTTGGTCAGACCCTAGCTGCTTCCTTCTGTTTCCAGGTTTTATACTAAGCTAAGCTAACCATCTGCTTCATACTTTGACATGACATGGTATTAATCTTCTCATCTAACTCTCAGCAAGAAAGAGAATAAGCATATTTCCCCAAATGTCAAACTTTTTCTTTAACAACTCAGTGCTCTCAAGAGTCTGTGTGGACGGTTGTAACATCGCTGCAGGCTTTAACCACACAGCGAGAGCACTGGCTCCTGTTAAGTGGAAAATGCAACATTTTTATGGCAAATCAATCATGTTTGTCTTCACTCCAACTGCCATCACAATGAGCCTCATTTCACATTCTCTGCATTTTCATGTGTGGGAGGGCGAGACTGGCTGGGGCTTTGGCTTGAAAAAAAGCAAGAGCCAGGGACTCTTTGGGGTTAGGAAACCCATCATAATAATATTATTTATACGTTCCCTTCATTGTACCAAGCTAGAAGGGAGGCTGTGGAGCTCTGCACAGTCCGGGAGAGACTTTAGGGAGCAATTCATTTCAGCAGTTTTCACTATGTAAATAGAAATTTTGAAATATTGGAAAGAACTCGTTCCCCACTGCAACAACATTTGTAATTTTTCGCCATGTAGACCTCCTGTATCAGACACATTATCTGTCTCCCACATCCCAAACAAGGGCATTTCACTGCTGTGCTGCTGAATGTAACAGGCTGCCTGAGGTGTCAAAGGTGAGTCTATAAAGATTAGTTAGGCGACAGGGACGAGGGCTCTAAGTGAGAGGACATTTCCTTTAAAGACCTCCTTTGTTTTTATACAGGAAATGCCACACTGGTTCCACACAAAGTGTAACAGACAACACCTTTAACAGCTCATAAATTCTGGTGAAACTCAAGGCAGCATTGAACACCAATAAAATATCAGCATAAGGGGGGGAAAGTAAACAAATTGTCAAAACAAGAATGCAAAGTGTGGTTGTTGTAGTCAGATTTCTTACTTTCCAAGATCAGTTTTATTAACTTTTATCAGTGATAGGTGGTTTAACTGACCTGCATGTGTTATAGCCATAACAAATGAAGACCACGTGGATACAATATATTGTGTAAAGAGTGTTGTATTTGGATGTATTTGATTTGGATTCAGAGTATAAGTTCAACAGCATATTAAACAATGAGTGTGTTTACATGCACACTAGTAGTCTGGTTATGATCGTTTTTTGGAGCGCCCACCGGTTATGTGTTTCCAGAAACCTTAATAAGGTCTTGTCCCGGTTTTGAGAAACCTGGATCCGATAGAAACCAGGATACTGTGGCATGTAAACACCTTATCCAGGTTCCTGAACATTTTCTGTTGGTGCAGAATATAGTGGCTGAGACATTAAAGTACTCGAATCATGTATACAGGGATACATAACAAGGTTCAAGGTTTTCATATTCCATGTAAACATCAAATCCAGATCAAAACCAGGATAAGACTCAAAACCAAGACACTAGTGTGCATGTAAACGCACTCAATGGTACAGAATACGTACGTGTATCTGTGGCAGAGTGATTCGATGCAGATCAGCACCCGTACATTATCCCTGGCCTTGAGCTGACTCTTGCTCCTCTTCACCTCATTGTGGTCTGTAAGGAGGCAAAATGTTCACAATCACATGAAGATACTGGCCCACGCATAGCTCACAAAAATATATTCCCCTTGAAGTGACCGCTCGTTAAATCCTGCTCCCCTGAACAGTGATTGTCCAGTCCTACCTTAGCGACTGTAACTAGACACAGTAGGCCTGTCAAGCTTTAGATCCCAAGCTTGCGTACCTGGGGCTGTAGTGAGAGAGATGCTCTGTTTATGAAGAGTTTGGATGGTGGTGCATTTTTTAAACCTTTCTAAAACCAAAAACACAAGAGCAAAAGTGTAAAAAATGGATTAAACTGTGTGTTTATTTGCTCTAATGTAAGCTGCGATTGCACGTCCAACTAACTAGCTTGCTTCCTACAGTAATAACCTTACATGATACTACTGCATTAGTTTGTGGGGTGACATCTTGCGTTTGAAGAAGAAAAAAAACCCTGCTCACAATAAGCACATTCACTATGTAGTATTTCCCCACTGTGTGGAAGCCAGTTCTGGACGTCCTGCTCTTTATTGGATTTCGGGAAGTTAACATTCACGCAACTCCAGCCAGCGTTATCTGAGATAGTTTACTAAACACGTTGGTTAGTCCTTAATCCTAAGAGCCTTTTGTCTTGTAACAAAAAAAGATAGATGTTGGAAAATATGTAAGCTAAGCAGGGTTATTTTAGAACGAACTAACAGTCTTTCATTTTGCCTTATCATACTTATAATACTAGGACATACTAACTCTACACTGCATTACAAGAACAATTCTTTATTTCCATATCTTCTACTTGAATAATCAGTTGGTGAAGGTGTTGACTTTTCACCTGGGATATGGAGCTTTAGCCTCAGTCTTTTAGCACAATATCACATATGTAGCCATAAAGTACATATTTAAGATCTGCTAGTAACAGTCGTCATTTCAGCAAAATCGATGATGGTCGGCTAAAAATGACAAGCCTGCCTTTGTCTGAAATCAAAGCCCCATTGTTTCAAAAATGACTCAGAATTTCGAGTGATAAATCATCACCGTAAACTTAGCAACAGTAACTAAGGGGGGCTGGGCTTAGCGAACAGTCAGTTCCAACAGTCTTAAGTTATGTTAAGTTGAATCAATAATGCACAAGATTTAGCAGGACTGTTCCTGGACTGTTTTAGACTCTTTAGGCTTTTGCGTTTGTAATGTAATACCCCATATAAGACCATTATTATGATTTACCAATGTGGACATTAGCAGAGAACTGGTAGATCCCTGTGATGGGAGCTGTGAATCTCCCGGTAGACTGGTCCATTCCTGACCCTCTGAGGAAGGCTCCTTTAGCTGGTGGCTGAAAGCACAGAAACATTTAATTAATATATATACAATTTAGAGCGATAATGTATTGGACCCCCCTTACACCCCTCCTCTGGGAGCTCAAAACAAAGGCTCTGCTACAGAACAGGAGCTAAAGGCCCGCACAAACAAGCATTTAAAATGCAGAAAGAAAGAAATTCATTGATGTTTTATGTCGAGTTCAACTTTGGTGAACCCCCAAATTTGTTCCGTTGATCAATAGCAAACCGTTGAACACTGGACACTTCTCACCCTCAATGGTCGCCATCTTGGCTACGTAGCGGAGGGGGAGGGACCACCAACCTATGAAAATAGCGGCCGAGGAAGCTGCAGCGGTTGTAGGCTACGTAAACTTTCACATATTTCACCTTAGCAGTCCACCAAAATCTGTTTCTGAACAACTTTGAGGAGAGAAATAAGCTATCTAGTTGCTGCATCATCACTCATATTAGATCTACAACTCCTAATTTAAAAGTTTCTTCCCACTTTCGGAAGGCAAGGGCACTACTGCACTGCCAGCGGGTTGCCACTGCTTTCTTGGCCGTGCTCCAAGCTTGTAGGTGAGACGTGTCAGCCAGCCTCTGGTAACGAGGGCCCGCTCAACACTGCTTGCAGATTTCTAACATATTATAGTTTTCATATAACTATATTTTGTGAACTATGACCTATGACATCCTCCGAACAGCAGGAGGCGATAATACCTGTAGGAGAGGGATCTGAGGACAGAGGTCTGAGGTGCTGCTGTTGGATCCTTTTGGGTTGTGACAGCAACAAATGTAAATGTAAATATTTATTTATTGTTAATAAAATTGAATTGAAGTGAAGTGAGCAAACAAGCCGGCAGATATTTTGGCGGGCAACAATCGCAGTCAAATGTTGGCAATAATGCTCCGTCCGGCTGCAATTCGCCATTAAAAAGAAGAAGAAGCGGTCAAATGTTGCGATTGTCATTTCCGGTAACTGCACAACGGCCTTGTTTGATTTGAGACAACACTACCGTGTTGAAATTCATGCACTACGCACGTAAGTACATAGTGTACACAGTGTACTAAATGGAAGTGTACTAACGGAAGTACCCGAATTGAGACGCAGCTACAGTTTATCAATTAGCCCTGCGAGTTGTTGCTATGTCACCAATCTTATAGAACCACATATTTCTTAAAGACGTGTGGACGAATTTCACTGTTACACTTCCTGGTGTGAACAGGATTTAAGGCCCCTAAAGATCTGGATTCTGACCCCATTTTAATCATTGTGTCCTCCTTCATTGTCTTTCTCTTTACTTCTGACTCTGCAAAAACATGTAAAATGTCCTTTCCAAAGACATAGTAAGACGTCTATTCGAACATAGTGCTGTGTTAGCATGTTAAATAGTTCGGCAACGCTTAATCCTCCCTCCTCCAGCCTTGTCAGCCCATCCCAACAGGGCATAGTTCTTCCACTACAGCATGCTGTTTCAAACAGTGTCTATTTCTGTCCTCTCCACACTTTATTCCAAGTCAGAGACAGAGTGCCTTTTGTGTGCCGCCCAGAGAGTGATGTGTAGAATTGAAAAAGTAGATATTTTTGACCAAAGAGCCAGTCTGAGTCTCAGAGTGGCAGTGCATGCTTTGCCAGTGCCAGTTACCAGTTGGGGGATGATCCTCTCATAATTCCCCCACATGCAAACTAAGCGATGATTACCAAACACTCGCTCTTTCAAACACAGTTAAGACAGAGAAGCAAATGGGTCAGAAACAAAGCGTGTAACCATGCAGGGGAGGATTAGCCAAAACTTTTCTTTTTCAGCCATGCACATGGAGCGAAGCTGAACCAGGTCATAAACATTTACTTGGTTTCAAACAAACATACTGTCTGAAAGTTCTGGAGCTCCACCAGAGTCTTCTTGTCAACCACCACAGGTCCCTTGAGCTTGCAGTGGAAAGCCTCCTCTATTCGCCGGTAGGAGGTCATCCCCTCCAGGGTGAGGAGAGCCGTAGGTAGCTGGCTCGGGCTGGTTTGTCTGTCCAGCGCTGCTGCTCTCCTCTCTGTAGCCTCTGACAGAAACACATCCAGGTTATGGCAGTGCAGAGTGAGTTAACATCAATCAATTCAAACTATTCTTTCATGATAATGTGATGAAATACCAGAAATGGACATGAAATTGTGCATACCCAAATGTTTAACTGTAGGTTATCTCTGCAGAATTAATGTAGCGTAAAGAGGAGCTGAAAGGTGTCTGGGCTGGAAAATCAACATGTTTCTACCTTTAATCATCTCCTTGAACTCCTGGAGAAGAACTTCCTGGGTCACTTCAGCCCCAGGAGAGCCAGGAGGTCCCTGTGGGCCAGGAGGACCTGGAGGACCAGGTGGGCCGGGCTAGTGGAGGAAAGACGTACAAAATTGTCATGCATCAAACTTGATCTGAAAATCATTATACAAGTTTGTCTTATTTACCAATTACTGTAGTAAATAAGAAAATGTACCAATCATCATTAAAAGTACAATGTTCTAAAAAACTGCAAGACACACAGTCCATCTACTGGGTTTACCAGGGGTCGTTTGCGTTTGCGACACTTTCCAGGGAAATTGCCAACAGGTCTTTTGACAAAGTCCATCCATGATCCCAGTGGATCTACTCGCTGGTTGTCAGAAATCTGCAGCAGAAACGAAGACAAAGAAACGAATATTTTCCACATAAATTAGTGGGCCAATGTGAAATAGAGGATATCGAGGAAAATGTAATCAATCAACAGTATAATCAATAATAATGAGGTGAAGTGATGGCAAGCTATAAGGTCATTTATTTAGACAGCACATTTCATACACTGTAGCAATTCAAAGTGCTTTACAAATTGCATAATAAAATAGATTATACAGAATTTAAAAAGATGTAGATACATGTTCCACTATAGGAAAGCAAGATTCAATAACAAGGAACATTTTTCACCACAGTGTGCTCTCATTCAATAATTACAGCCTTTTAAAAAAAGTGCTATTTACCAGATTAATCATATATTTTATTTTAAAATAATTTCACCCAAATGGGGCATAATGCAAAGGAAGCTACATCCAATGAGTCATTATTTCTTCCTTTAAACCATCACTGGAAAATCTTGCCCTAAGATACAATTAAATGGTGCCAGACACCAAGGAAGGTCACACAGGGAAACCTCTTTCTTTCTCTCTCCTGCACAGTTGACTGCAACTCCTCGAAGAGGCTTTTCAAGTTTGGCCACCATTCTCCTCCGAAAGGTTCACCTTGTGCTTATTTTTTCATTCCATATAATTCACTCAGGTGCCACGTCAGGTCTTATTTGCCCAATAGTCTTGGATGAATGTAAACAAACCTTGTCAAGTGCTTTTTTTTTTCAACACATGAAAATTTCCATGAGCACTCTGGTGAAAAATGAGTCTGCCCGTGCATGTGTAATGTAGATTCTGTGGATTGCAGACCCCAATTACTGTAGTTTATAACAACATGTCAAAATGGCCAACACTTTCTCCTTCACCTAAAGACATACTAGTATTTTCTTTTATTAATACTGCTTGCGTGAGTGACGTAATGATGGAAAATTTAATAAACAAGATAACAAATGTATATGCAGTATGTACACTAGGTTGAGTTGTGATTTAAGATTGTTAGTCCGTTTCCTAATCGTGTGTATGCTCGATCTTCTTATCTGAAATAACTCATTTATAATAAATCACCGTAAAGGAGACTGGGATCTGTTAGAGAGATAAGAAACACACTCCAAGAAGACCTCTGGAAGCAACATTTTTATGCTACAACTGGCATGTTTTCATTTTGGTCCAATGTGAAGCTGAATGAATTCCAATTACAGTGAGCTTGAATCTTACCCTAACCCTTCCCTGAATGTCAAGTGCCTTCAGTTGAGATAGAAGAGGAGATAAAGACGAGCCATGGAGGTGAGCTGCCCGAAATGGAATTTGTTTAGGTTTGGCAGCGGGACATGGATCACTTATCTGCAAAACCAACATGCCCCTTTCTTCACTGTTAAAAACTTGCCTCTAGTTCCACCGCAACAAAGTAAGTCCTTGTTTGTCTTTTCAATATACTGGAAAAAAACAGTTTTTTATATTTGGGATTTGCAGCAGTCTGTCTCTCTCTCTCTGACTTTCTCTTCTCTCTGACAGCAGACAAAATAAACAACTTAACAGGCGCTGGGTCAGCTGCATGTTGGATCGTTCTGTGTTTTTGTTGTGATTTTGAGGCTTGGAAAAAGATAAAAGCAAGACTGATCTGGTCAAGACAAGAATACTTTTACACTACTCAATACTGTTTCCATAAGACTGGGAGCCTGTTGGATAAACTGCTTTTTCCTTTGCCATGTCAATTTTTCATATTCATTAACATACCAGTTCTGTAAGCTTTATCGGAGTAGTCTGGACATTTTGGGAAATACTTAAACCTGCAATACCTGTTCTTTTTGGCGACTTGGGGGCAGCAGAAACAAGTTACGAACACAACATTTACATATCATCATTTTAAGTAAGTATGGCGAACTTGTTAGCAAACAGTTGCTTATTTACACATCCAGTAGTTACGGAGAACGGTTATCATTCATTTCAAGTCGTGTTTGTGTTCACCTAAGTCCAATATTCACTCCCTTTTAGCTCCGTTTTTGGTCTCCACCAACTCCTGATGGATATATCTGGCTCTTTAGCTGCTAAATGGTGTTAAAAGTTGTAAGCATTCGCTTTCTTGCCAATAGTTAGATGAGAAGATCAATATCAATCTCATAACTGTCCGTTTTATATGAAGCTACAGCTAGCAGCCGGTTAGCTTAGCAGAGGTCACAACTCCAGCAACATTTGTAGTATACAAGTGGCCAAAAACTGAAGTGTAAAAGGACATGTTGTGGTTTTATGTGCGGGATTATTCCTTGGCTGGGCGCAGTGACTTCCCGGACTTCCTCTCTGCTGGTTGCCCGGAAATCTCACACTGTTGACCTGCAGGAAGTCGCTGTGCCCGGCCAAAACATAGTCCGGCACATCTGCCTCGTTGATGTCATATCAGAGTTATCATAATTACGAGTCTCCGACTTGTAAACAGCTTTCACGTCTACATCCAAGTTGTAATTACGATTGGTAAAGCTTCGATATGTCCCGCTTGGTTCTTAAGAACACTGAAATGCCTGAAAATAAAGCATAAATACATACATGCCTCACATCACCCAAAGTCTGTTGTACAATGTGTTATATTGTCAATGCACAGTGTTTTTAAAGTTCACACAACCAGCTCTGTAATCATACAACCTTCTTGAGCTGTCCGATGACGTGGAAGCTGGTAATAAGCCTCAGTAAAATGAAAACATGTTGTTTTTAGGCCTACACTTCAATTTTTGTGCGGATTAAACAAACAAGATATAACCTCTTAATCAGTGAGCTTTAGAGGGGCTGGTAGGTGGATTTTGTTACCTTTAGACAGAGCCAGGCCAGCTGTTTCCCTGTTTCCAGTCTTTATGCTAAGCTAAGCTAACCGGCTGCTGGCTGTCTGTATTTACCGCACAGACATAACATTTTCCAAAACTACTCCTTTAACATACCAGTACTGTAAGCTTGAACAAATATTAACATGTTGAGGACTGGGGGTTGCGGTGGTGCTGGGGTTGTATCAGTGTTCCCTGCCTGTGGCAGTTTGAGTATATTTCCACTGGGATTGATTGTAAAACTGTGAATCATCACCTCAGACACTCTTAGACAGCTCAGTACGACACCCGCCCGATTATGAGAGCCAGTGGATGCTAATTCCAAAAAAAGCTTCACATTTGTTCTTGTGTTTATATCGGTGTCATAGATCATTGTCTTGCTTTTCCAGAGATATCAAACAGTGCAAGTTGGCCCACACATGTGACTTATAATTACACATTTAGCCATTCCCTACATAATAATAAAAAAGACAGCATATCATTGCCAGGAAATCAGCCATACTTGTTATCCTCTTTAACACACGCCATTGTAATTAAACTATTAAAACCTTGCCCTCAAGGATTTTCTGTGCTCAAGGAAGAAAGGCTATGACCAAGGTAATTATTACCTTCATTTCTGAGCTAAAAAAACATAACAGCAAATCACTGTATAAATAATTTAATCGTCAGCTTAAGGAATGCACAGCTCTTTCCATTAAACACATTGTGTTCTCATTTCAAGCATCTGCACCGTCAGAGCATAGCATACACTATATAGTGACAGCTGGGATGGCTCACACAACTTGCCAAAAAAAAATCTTGATTCATTGTATGCAGGTGAGTCTCCGTCTCGACTGAGAACATCAAAGACTCCAGACATGAAAACCATATTGCTTGATGACACAGAAAAACCTGTCAGAGGCGTTCAATCACTCACTCGCCGCTATTGACTGTGTTGTAAAGTAAACTATGGATCCCCTCGCATAGCTCTGTATCAGCACGTACAACTTGTGAACAAAGTGGGGAGGGAGCCCATCCAGGTATCAGTCTGAGAGTTGATGAAGAACACCGGGGCTCTGGCTTTGATCATCGCTGATGTGAGTGCCTCAAAGTGGCCTCGTCTGTCAGCAGGTGTGAGCGCACGCCTTTCCAGCACGGACCGAGAGAATGTGTCAGGTATTCTGTCTAAAGGTGAGAAACTTTAAATCTTCAAGGCAGTGTTTATCCTCATTGATGGGGCTCTAAATCATGACACGTTACTGAGGCTCAGATCTTAAGAATGGGATGCATTGTGTCCAGGGTTTGGAAGAAGTATTCACATCTTAGTAAGTAAAAGTACCAAAAAACAATGTTAAGATACTCCATTGCAAGTAAAAGCCAGAATTCACCGTTTTACATATGTACAGAAGTATCATCAGCAAAATGTACTTAAAGTATAAAAGTAAAAGTACGTGCTCTGGCTGATATAATATATGACATTGTTAGATTGTTATTAGTGATGCATCATTGTGTTTACTGTTGTAGCTTAGCTTAGCACAAAGACTAGAAACAGGGGGAAACAGCTAGCCCAACTGTCCAATAGTTACAAAATCCCATGAGCAGTTGCCAGGCAACCAGCAGATACTCCTGCGCCCAGCCAAGAAATAGTCCGGCACAGTAGTAGAAATAGCCCGTAAAACAGCAAACTGTGATTTTTACACTTTGTACAGATTAAACAAACGACATATAACGTGTTAGTTTTTGAGCTTTAGAAGTGCTGGTCGGCTGATTTTGTTACCAGCCATGCTAGCTGTTTCCCTGTTTCCAGTCTATATGCTAAGCTAAGCTAACAGGCCACTATCTGTAGCCTTATATTGAACAGACAGGTTTGAGAGTGGTATCTATATTCTCACTGAGCTCTCTGCCACAAAGCCAATAAGCGTATTTCCCAAAATGTCTCTTTTAACTTCTTTATATACTGTTAGGTGGTTTAGTCCAGTGGTTTCCAATCTGGGGGTCCGGCCCTACCAAAGGGTCACGGGCCAGATGAATTTGTCATGAGACGATTAATGAGGTAGGGAAAAAGAAATAACAAATTTCTACAACACAAATTTGTATTTTTTGTGAAATATTGTTTAATTTTACCTCTCTGGGCCTTGAACAGTTATTAAAAGGAAACCATGTGAGAAGGGACCCAAACTAGACACTGCTTTTATATAATGGGTCACGTGCCAAAAAGGTTGGGAACCACTGGTTAATGTACGTATTTTATAAGCTTATTGTATGTCTCTTATGTAAAATCTGAAAAGTAACTGTACCTATCAAACAAATGTAGTTGAGTAAAAAGTACTATATTTGTGTCTGAAATGTAGTTGAAGAGTATACAGTTCCATAAAGTAAAAATACTCAAGTTAAGTAAATATACCTCATTATTGTACAGTATTTGAGTAAATATACTTAGTTATTCTCCACCACTAAAGTACTAGTACTCATGGCGCACAATAAAAGTGTGCAGAGTTTGTTTTATTAACCTACAGCACAGTGAGTTTGGAGTTTAGATCAATTAGTGAATCAGTTGTAATAATTGTTGATCATTCACAGAAGCCTTATGAGGTTTTATTACCCAGAAAAGACTGATTTGGGCCTGCATGAATATTTCTTCTACGTGCACTGCTGTAAGTGTGTTTGTCATGTAGTTTGGGGAAAATTAGGTTGAATTTATTTGAAGCAATAAAGTGGGAAAATATTTCCCCGGGGCAGCATGCCACCAAAAACACAAACACAACTGTTAAAACATGTCTCTGGGGCTGCAACCAGATACTCTCTACTCCATCGCAGGCAGCTCCTGAATTCTGCCATGTGCACAGTTGAACTTATCTTGTTTTCTTTTATGTGTTATCTGTTTTTCTACCTGTTCGCAAACACTAGACGACATGAAACTTTTTGCAGCTGATAAAAATGTTGCACGGGCGGGTTTAAGGTTAGACAGGATGATGGAGAGCCTTTCTATAATCCCTTGTTTTTACATCCCTGTACTGCTCCCTGTGCAGTCATCCATGCATGGGTGGACAGGCCTAACGCTGGGCCGATCCCACCCCGGGAGGCAGGGATCCCCGGGCTGTGTGGGACGAGGGGATCCTGGTAACCTGCGTGCATCCCAGTCGTCATGCATCCACCCCCGTGTTCCCCACCGCTGCACTTCACAGAAACAGATTGCCTTGAGGACTTATCGGCGAAGAGCTAAATACAGTTAGGCATGCAATGTTGACTCTGTTCTCTTCTCACTGTGTTATTACTCAATTGGCAAGCTCCGTGCGCAAAACATAATTACTCTATCACACTACGAGGATGCTACTATTAGTTCAACAAATGTTGAAGGAACACCATTTGCAAGCGTAAATCAAACATAGTTATTATATAATGATACAGTTGAACATGCTTCTTATTCTGATTTTAACTTTGCTGTTGTCCCAACAAGGGTGTGTATGTATTTATCATGTGTGAGAGAAAGTGAATAAATTTGTGTTTATGCTTAAGAAATCACCAGAGACGATCTTGGCTTCCTCTTGATATAAAAAGGCAATACAAGCTGAAAGAAACCTTGAGCGCTGTGTCACATCTGTTTTGTGTACGAATTATAGCTTTGAAATTGGAGTGAGTGCTCATTTTCCCTGTGGTAGGTAAAGTGAGCTGTTGAAAAGCTCCAGTGATCCAATTCCATCACAGATTTGCCCCACGGTTTGACTGTGGGCAAGTAGGAAGTCATGAGATCCTCCTCCTTTCATATGATTCATTTGTGGCTCTGCATTATGTTACATAAGTACATACTGTAAATGGTTCATTTTTCTTTTCTTACTTTTATTATGCAACTAATTTGGCCGTCGCGTTGGGTTACATCTTACAAGTAGTTGGAGAAATATGATAGGTGGTGACACGAACAGAGGTACAGGGTATTAACTGAAACTGCAAAACTGTTGTACGTCATGTACATTTTAAAAAGAACATATGACAGATGCCAAAAAATTATACTTATTATGAAAGGAATAGTTAGACACTTAGGGAAATACGCTTATTCACTTTCTTGGCAAGAGTTAGATGAGAAAATCGGTACAAAAACTGAAGTGTAAAACAACACGTTTACCACATATAACCTCCTGGATTTTGTTACCCTTGGACAAAGCCAGGCTAGTTGTTTCCCCCTGTTTCCAGTCTTTATGCTAAGCTAAGCTAACCATCTCCTGGCTTCATATTTACCGCACAGATGAGAGAGGGGTATCAATTTTCTCGTCTAACTCATCTATTAGTGTATGTCGTATCTATTTATATGAACTATTCATTTGATCTGACTGCTGCACGGGCAATTGTAACACTAAATATGAACTGTCAACACTATATCAGTAGAGTAATTCTTTCTACAACTGCACATTATAATGCACATCATATGCATTTGCAGAATCATGTAAAATGCCATCGTCTCCGTCGATAACAAAATAAAATGGCCATCATTAACTAATCAGCACTATAGTTGTTTTTGCTTGAAGCCATAGTTGACCAATGTACTGTTAAGTGTAGCAATAATTCTGAAATCATGGTTTCAGGAACATGACCAGCACATGATAAGAATCAGGCAAGATTAAGGGATTTCTATAAATCTGGCACCAGTCTGAGGCTAATATAAATGAAACAAAATCCAAATAAAACAGTCCCTCTATGTCTGTGTGGCGAAAACACAACACTGTGCGGTTTATTTTCCTTGCAGATTTAAGATGTAATGACAAAAGACTGTTTATTATTTGTTTCTCTTTCAGATTACTTCATTAGGTAACTCTAATGTTAAATACGTGTATCCTTTTACGTCGTCTGACATGCTGAAAGCAGAGTTCACCATCATGCAACACAGACTACAGGTAGTTCACACCATCAGCGGTGTGTGAAAGGTGTGCGTTCTCACAGTGGCGCTGTTTCCTGTGGGACTCGGCCTTGTCATGTGTGGGTCGATCCAAAAGGTCCCACACACTGCTGCATTAATCATCACTGGGGATGAGAGAGAGGAAACAAAAACCCTCGCCTCGGGCTAAACCCAGCCATTACTCAACGCGCCAGGCGTGATGTTTGACTTGACTCCCTCAATTACAGCCATCACAGATCCCTCGCTGCTCTCAACAATGACAGATTGCTCTCATCTTTAGAGTGGAGAGCAATAAGGCTTACATACGTGCACCTTTGACATTTTGCTCTAAAATTGTACAACGTGATGGTTCACAGGGATCACAGTTGTTTGAAATGTACTTCAGTTATCATCTCATTAAAAAAATTCCACTCGCAGCACAACTCCACACCTCACTATTGTGATCACTTTCAAATGGAAAATCTCCCGAGGAATGCAGTGTACGACTGCACGCTGCCAACAGCCCACACACGGGATTGGTCAGATAGAAAGTGAATGCCATCATAAGAACTGTTTCCACTGTTTCCACTGGGCACAAGGGAAAAACATGTAAATGTGGAGTGTAAATGTTTGGCTTGTTTGAGAACACAAATTTCTTGCCAAGACGGCTCCAATGGACATGTTGTTTTCTCTGGGACCTAACAGATGTGTAATTGGATAAACTTACAAACTACCCAAGAAAAGCAACCACTTTTCACGGTGTGTGGCATGCTGGGTTTGTTTTCTTTTTTTCTTGCACAGAAACCTGGATAAGGTGGCACTAACAAATGCGACCTTGAATGCAACCACTTCCACCGATGTCGAGCTTAAAGCTCAGGTTCTCATCAGAGGTGACAATGTTTGGCAAAGACACTATCTGGCATAACACTGCGTCTTAAGAGTGATTATGTCATTACCCTCTGATTGTGGGAGATGAGATGAAAAGAATGCTAGAGAGGGAGGCACAGGGGGCTAATCCTCACCGAGGTGTTCTCTTTCAGGACCCTTTCTATGGGGCTTTGTGAGGGGCTTACACGGCATGCTGCCCCAGTTTTCGGGGCCGCACCGCCCCTATCGGATGTCCCAGACACAGCGGAGTCAGACTAGGCCTGTGAATGACAGAATCAATGGGCTGGGAACAACATCGCCATAGGTCTTTAAATATCTGCCCACCTAACTTTCCCAGGAGTTACATCATGGCAGTGGGCCTATAAGGGACCTCAGGGGAAATAGTGTTTGTGAAGACACCCGGCTCCCTGTGGGACGAGGCTGAGGAGTGGAATCCCAGTGGGGTGCAATCTTCAGCAGGCTTGAGGGTTGACACAAGGTCATCCTTCATAGCCTCTGCTTTTACAGGGCAAACCAAGTCAAATAAACACCACCAGGCCACAACCACCTACAATGTGTTTTTAAAGATACAAAGGAGACCTCACTGCTTGGTTTCAAGGGGGGAAAAAGGTGGTGAAGGTTACGGTTAGGATTCCAGAGACTGGCTGTTGGTAGGAGCTGAAGGCTGGTATATAGGGCAGTGAGAGTTATATGAGAATGCCAACATAATGGGTGGGCTGAAAGTAAAACAAATAGCCTGTTGGAAACCCTCGCAAATATGCAACACCACCAATAAACCAATAAATAACAGAGTCAAGGGCCAACTGTTGCTCCTGAAAATGGAATTGTACCACTGAAGTGCAGTTTTGCTTGAGGAGTACGCTTCTAATGAAAACAATGTCAGTCTTCTAATACAGATTTTTTTCACTTGTTGTCATAGTAACAATTCTCTCTAGCAAATACAAACTCTAAATGTTTTATTTTTCATCTTCAGTTTTTCTGTTTATAACTTCCTGCTGCAGAGACCAGGTCTCTATAAATACATTATCTCCTTCTGCCCTGATACATGAAACTTTAACTACATCCTGATTTCTTCACACAGGCTGGAAAATTGGTGGCAGACACCCGCAGCGTGCACTAATTGATGCATTGATCAGCCTTTAGATGTCCACATTCCTGGCATACCTCCGGAAGTCATCCATTTAGTGTTTCACACATTTTGGTCCGTCTCACTGTCTGAGGCTTGACCTAGCAGGGCACACCTGTCCTCTCCTAGTTTTTACCTTCGCCACAATTTATCTGCCCTGCATACTGCCTGTGCTGACAAGAAATCTGCACATACCTGCAACTTTAATCTGCACTATTTCTTCTATATGCTATAGCATCATAAGGAAAAAGCTCATAAATGATAGGTGGTAACCAGCTTACATATCGAAAAAGTCCTTTTGACATTTTTTTTTTTACACTTAGAGAGTTTTAGTCACTACCTTGATGCTTCCTCCGACCTCCTCACTGTTGGAAAGAGTAGCGTTGTAGGTCTCTGTGTGTTGTGGGGTGGCCTCTTTTGGCCTCTTTCTCTCCTTCTTGGCATCCACCCCATCCAGAAGGACACACTGAGTCCAAAACACTGCAGCCACCACGGCCAGAGGCCCAGCCCCACACCACATCTTCACACTATTTTTCAATCAGCACCAGAATCCCTGCAGAAACGACCTGAATCTTCTGCCGAGGGCCAGCCGTGTGATTAGAAGCTGAGGATGCCCACAAGGCTCACAAACACAAAGTCCCAACGGGGAGAAGGAGACCAGAGGAATGCAGCTTCAGGGACTCCCTGTCCAAGAGACTGTCAGACTGACTGCTGCCGCCGTTGCTCCCCTCTTGATGAGCTCTCAGCCAGCGCAACGTTGCAGGGGCACTGTTAACTCTAGCCAGAAAGCCAGGAGGCTTACTCAACTATGAAATGTGTCAAGCAGAATGGTCCAAGGGAATGACAGATCGGCGCAGATCTGACAGCAAATAAACCCATTAGTGAGATTTTTCACGCTTTCTGCTCTGTTGGGGGGTGAGGTGTAGAGGAGGAGGGGGGGTACAGGGGGCAAAAGAAGAGGCAGAGAGGAGGGGCGTCCGAAGCTGAGGGTGGGCTGTGGGGGCTAGAGATGGATGGCAATATTCTCTTTTTCCCCCCGCTCTCTCCTGCTGTTTCTCACACTGAGCGGTGGATCCAGTCTCCAGTAAAGTTGTGTGGTGGCTGGAAAAGCTGCAAGATCCACAAAAGCTGGGCTTTCATCAAAAGATCAATCAAATCAATCTGTCTGTCCGCATACCAGGCACCCGCAGGGATGCAGCCCAAGAGGAGATGGATTAGGTCCAGTTTTGATCTGCGCCCAGCCTTCTTCTTTTTCTCCTTAAAGTATAAACCGGTTCCTATCGCAAAACATCAAACTTTACACAGGTAGCAGCTTCTGCTTCTGTCTGACACAACTCAGGTGCTCCTCGCTAACTCAACAAGTCCAAGGCCACGTGCAAGTTTCACATCAGAGATCAGTGATTTGTTGTGTGGTAAAGGTCCCTTTTTCCCTGCTCCGTTGCACTCCCTCTGGTCTCAGTTGCTCCTTTGCTCTGACTGAGCTTACAGGAGGGCTCACAGTGGAGTTTTATCATCACCCTTTCTCCCTCCCGCTTCTCTGTCTTCCCCTCTCCCACTCCCTCTCCCTGTCTCTCTTCTCCCTTGCCTCTATTGGCAACCTTACGAGCTTATTCAGCTCTGTTTTATCTCATACATGAAATGCTCAAGCTGAAGAGGTTCTTTGGCAGACAAGTTGTGTGTGTGAGATGTGTATAAAGTCGTGTATCTGTCTGAGACTGTCTGTCATTTTGGCTCAATATTAGCCTGCTCTACCAAAGCCCTGTGTTTACATCTAAGCAAGAAATAGAAATGTACTTTTCTGTGACCTTAAGGCATTATCTTGTGTAATCTGTTGCTTGAAAACCTGCCAAAGAATCCTGACTGTACTGTGTTTGTTTTACTCTGTGTTGATGTTCAGCAAAATGTCTCACTTTTCTGGATGCTCTGTTAGGAAGTAATACTTATATATCAAGTAGTGTAAATTGCAGGTTTCAGTAAATAACATATGACTGATGTGTACAAATTGTTGGTCTGGGTATTCTTACAATCAGCTCATTTGTCTAAAAGGAATTCAACCCTCTTGTACTCTTATTAGGGTAAATAACATGTTAGCTCATGAGTGCCTACCACATATTTTTAACTTCACAACTTACATTTTAAGACTGCTTTACAGGACTACTTGATAATAATACATTTTAACACAGTGCCTCCCAGAGGCAGCAGCCTGCATTACACACAACTTACCAGTACCTTTCCAGTATGGCTTCACACTGGTGCCATCCTAGTTCCTGTATCTGCTGGCACGTCTATCTGGAAACGTAGCAGGTAGCAGCAGCAGCCTACAGGGAAACAGAACAAAACCGGAAGTTGGGTCATTTTACCTTTAAAATAAAAGAGAGAAATTCATATTGCATGTTAGAATAAAACCAGAAAAACGTTTATATAAGTTTACATAAAAGCGTGTGAGTGTTTTGTGCACCCCTTTCCCCAGTTTGTCCCAATTTATCCATTACTTTTGGCTTACTATTTTAAACATTTATCCATTTCTTTTTTTTAAATTTCACCTTTTTAGCCATTACTTTCAGCTATTTCACTGTGTTTCAGCTACTTTTTTGAGACATTAATCCATTACCAATCTAAACATTTATCCATTACTTTTATCTCACTATTTCAACTGTTTATCCATTACTTTTAGCTCACTATTTCAACTGTTTATCTATTACTTTTAGCTCACTATTTCAACTGTTTATCCATTACTTTTAGCTAACTATTTCGACTGTTTATCCATTACTTTTAGCTAACTATTTCGACTGTTTATCCATTACCTTTAGCTAACTATTTCGACTGTTTATCATTACCTTTAGCTAACTATTTCAACTGTTTACCCATTACCTTTAGCTAACTATTTCAACTGTTTATCTATTACTTTTAGCTCACTATTTCAACTGTTTATCCATTACTTTTAGCTAACTATTTCAACTGTTTATCCATTACTTTTAACTAACTACTTAGACCATTTATCCATTACCTTTAGCTAACTAGATCATTTATCTATTACCTTTGACTAACTATTTAGACCATTTATCCATTACCTTTAGCTAACTATTTCAACTGTTTACCCATTACTTTTTGCTAACTATTTCAACTGTTTATCCATTACTTTTAACTAACTACTTAGACCATTTATCCATTACCTTTAGCTAACTATTTCAACTGTTTATCCATTACTTTTAGCTAATTATTTCAACTGTTTATCCATTACTTTTAGCTCATTATTTCAACTGTTTATCCATTACTTTAGCTAACTATTTCAACTGTTTATCCATTACCTTTAGCTAACTATTTCAACTGTTTATCCATTACCTTTAGCTAACTATTTTAACTGTTTATCCATTACTTTAGCTAACTATTTCAACTGTTTATCCATTACCTTTAGCTAACTATTTCAACTGTTTATCCATTAC
>NTHP01000068.1:490867-508214 GCA_003416845.1 Oplegnathus fasciatus | reverse complement strand
TGGATCATTTATCTATTACCTTTAACTAACTGGATCATTTATCTATTACCTTTAACTAACTAGACCATTTATCCATCACCTTTAGCGAACTATTTCAACTGTTTACCCATTACTTTTTGCTAACTATTTCAACTGTTTATCCATTACTTTTAACTAACTACTTAGACCATTTATCCATTACCTTTAGCCAGGGGTTGGGATTTGTTATGTGAGACTCACTATCCTCAACTTGGATGACTAATTAGTATAATGAGTATATCTGCATAATATTGTAACATTATATAAAAAGTATAATGTTAATATAATAGTATAATGTTTGTATAATAATAATATATTAATTATATATTGTTAGTATATTCATATAAGTTCATATAATAATATACTACCACTAGTATAATATTAATTCCAATTGGACAATACAGAAGTTTAACACACAACCAACACTTATCATTTTTGTAGGTTTTGTTTCTTTATTAAATCCTTGTGGAAGAAAAATGGTCTACAATGGTGGTCAGTCCCTAATGTGTTAATAAGTACTGACTAATCAATAACCAATCATGCATAACAATGAGTTCAACATTTCTAAAGTTTGCTGCAGCACGTGACCTTTTTTTAATGTCCCGCCCCATCCAGGCTGTGATTGGTCGGTTCACGAAGTGACACTGACGAGCGACTTTATGAAAAGTTGAACATGTTTCAGTAAAACACCCGATGGAGCTCAACAGACAGCAAGACAAACCTGCTGATCTGGTCGCTGTTGTCTTCTGTCTGACCGCTTCAGCTGCTAAACCTTGACTGACAGTTGAACTGGTCTCACTGGGCTGCTCTCTCTGCTCCCAGTGCCTTCAGGCTCACGAGGCTGAGATGACTGACTGATAACGGTGCTAAAATGAATAATTTGTTATTTTAAAACATTTGGCTGCATCAGCCTCAAGACTTCATCCTCTTTCCTCTCAGCTTTAGTCCGTCTTGCTCCACTCTTTATCCAAGTGACACTTAACAGAGGTGGGAAGGGGCGGGGCCCAGGTAAAGTTAGACTGGACCGGACCGAAAGTGACTGACTGGGAGCCCACTCACCCGGGCCAGTCAGCCACACAGCACCTGGTTATTTTTATTCAAGAAGGGGACTGGGGGGATTTAAAAACATGTAGATTTTGCGTTACATCGGCCCCAATTGTCAAGCGGTCCACCGGGAAAACTCCCGGTTCCCGATGGCCAGTCCGACTATACCTGATGACACAGAAGAGCGTAGGCCTATGTGCTGGGGCTGAGCCCCGGACAGCCCCGGCCCAATTTAACCCCTGCCTTTAGCTAACTATTTCAACTGTTCATCCATTACTTTTAGCTGTTTCAGCTTCTAGCATAGCTGCACCTTCCATTGCAGCACCTGCTGTTCAGATGTTACAGCAGACTCAATATGAGGATATGTCATATTTATTCATTCAAATCATAATTTCTATATTTTCAAATTAGTTGAGAAGAAGCCTTTTTGTTGTGAATCACTGTTTTGCCGCAGAAATTCTTTTGAGTGCTGACCGGAAGTCATACTTGTGAACTCTGTTAGCTTAACAGATCACATCATAACAAGGTTAGCTGCTAGCCAGCAACCAGTACAACTGACAGCTGGAGTGAATTAACGCTTACTGGAACATCTCCAAGGGCTTCTCATCCGACCCGTTCCTCCTCAGTGGTGTATTTACACTGAGCCGTCCCACATTTAGGAGTGGGGGTGTTGAGGGGGAGCCACGTGTACAGGAACTGGAGTCTGACAGCTCTCCTGACTAGAACCACCGCAGCTCTGTTTAGACTCGGAAGTCCAGCTAGCATTACCGCAGCAGCTAGCCATCTCTCATCTCCAGAGTCGTTTAAACTTCATCAGCCGTCGTAGTTAACAGGTTGGTCGTCCTCCTTTACCGCTCATATTTAGTTAGTCTGTTTACTTGTAGCAGCTAGCGCCAACCTATAATGTTTTATTAGCCTGTTAGCCACTCAGCTAGCATAGCCAACTGCGGTATCACCTAATTCGAATGACGTGACGCGGCTACACTCACGAGCTAACCGTTAATAACGTTAAAATACCGTTAGCTGCATTAAAAGCACGTAATTATGTGCTGGTAAATAATATTAAAGTGGATAGTGTGAAATAACGATGTGAAGGCTTGACAGCTAAGTTATCTATATAACCTTATGTAGCGTTCAGACGTAGGAGATATAACTCGATTTTTAAAGATGCCTTTACTGTGTTTGATAGCTAATGTGTATTTTTGCGCTTTTGACTGCCTATATTTGTGTATTCCTGGATGTTAAAGGCTTTTTTCAGCTGTTTTGATTTT
Organism: Oplegnathus fasciatus; assembly: GCA_003416845.1. NCBI lineage: Eukaryota > Metazoa > Chordata > Actinopteri > Centrarchiformes > Oplegnathidae > Oplegnathus > Oplegnathus fasciatus. The sequence continues at coordinate 505,881 of NTHP01000068.1, read as the reverse complement.
ATTACAATTCCCTGCTCTTGAGTCATCAACATATGTAATAAGATTGACGGTAACTGGATTTCCAGTGGGCGTGTTGTAATTCTGGAAACTCCGATGTGACCTGAACGCAGCATTAAAGTTGAGGCAGCAGTGTTTAAGCCCTCCAAGAGATGGGAGGTTTAAGCATTGATGCAGAGTTGGCATCACTTCTTACTGCTCAGTTTAATCAAAGGGACAATTGGATAGCTTTCAGAAAATCTCAGATATATGTGGTTTAGAAGAAATTGATTTTTTTTAGGTATTTACAAACCAGGGCTTACTTTAATGATGAGATAAAGCCTGTGGAGAAATGTGATACCAACTTAATTGACATATGTATTGACAAGTATAGAAATAAGGACAACAGGAAACTTGTTTCAACATTATACTCAAGTATTGAATCCATTGAGAAACATTAAACAAGTAAGGTTAGATTAAAATGGGAGAAAGAATCTGGACTTTAGGGCTGCACCTAACGAAAATATGGTGAAAAATGTTGATCACTGTTTATTAAAGAGCCCAAGTTGACGTCCTCAAACGTCTTGTTTTGTCCACAATAGGGTTGCAAATTTGTCGCATTTTCCTTAATCGATAGTTGAACACGTTAACATCGATTATCGATTAATCATTAATAATTAATAAGATACAAAATGCAAGTCTTTTTCCCTGTTTCAGGTTTATTTAAACAATTCTAGCAGCACATTAGTAATGTGAGACATTAATTCATGAAGCACAAACAATTTAAACGAACAGAATAATGAAATAATAAGGCTCTCGCTTGAAACGTCTGCTCTTGTCCGCCTGTCCTTATTCAACAAATGGCGCAGCCAAACAAAACAATGTCAAACGGGTCACAATTACTGCCATCTCTAGACTAACAAAGCAGACCAAACCAAACCCATTTTTTTAAATAAACATAAAGTGCTGTATAAAAGAAAAGAAAAAATACTCCGAACCTCTCCACAATAAATGTAAATCCTACTGGCTGTCGGTTAATACATTTTTAATCAGTTAAATTCTTACCAGCAATTAATCAATTAATGATTAACCCAAAGATATTCAGTTTACTGTCATAGAGGACTAAAGAAACCAGAAAATATTCACATTTGAGAAGCTGAAATCAGAGAATTTGGACACTTTTTCTTTGGGGATTAATTTAATAGTTGACAACTAATCGTTGCAGCTCGACTGTTTGTCGGAGGAAGACTGGTTGAATATGTACAGTCTGCTTCTACCAGTTTGGGTCTTTGGAGAGAATTCTGTTGGTGGAACTTGATTAGATATTTTATAATCCCCCAAGTTAAAATGTGTACAGACAGGTGAGATGGGAAGGGGGTCTATGTTGGAGGAGAACAGCTGGCAGATCATTTCCATATATTCTGGAGCTGCCCACCTATTCGGCCCTTCTGGCAGGAGGAAATACGGGCAATACAGAACATTTTTGGTGACAGAAATGACTCTCTACAATCTGTTTAGGCATTATTGCAGCTCATTTATTGGTGCAAGACAAACATCCAGAAAGATATTGTTAGCAGCCAGCAAGAAAGCTGTAACACGAAAATGGCTACAGACCAGACCTTCAACAAAGACTGACTAGAAAGATATTGTGACTAAACAAAGTAACAAAGTTTACCTTTTCGCTAAATCTACGGGTTAATAAATTCTTGTGATACTGGGAAAAATGGGTTGTGTTTCTCATGAGATGATTACTGATCCGTTACTGTGTGAACTGACATGTATTTCCATCAGTATAACGTTTGTATGAATGCATAGGTGACCAACCTTTTGTTCCACTATGTTTTGTTGTATTTCTATGCTTCTTTAAAAAAAGTACAATATATATTTTAAAAAAAACCTACAAGTGATGATGTGCATCAACATTATCTTGTCTCTCAGAGTTAGCTCACATAGCTAATCCTCTGCTTTTATATTTACCCTTCTTTAGGCAACCATGGCTGCTTGGAGAAAATTATGGTGCAGAAACCTCCTGGCTGTGCCTCTGCTGTTCTACATCCTGCTCCACACCATGGATGTGCATGCACGGCCAGCCAACATGTCAGCCTCTAAGGACAAGTCTCCACCCAGCAAGGACGAGAACGAGATTCTTCCCCCGGACCACCTGAACGGGGTGAAGATGGAGATGGACGGCCACCTCAACAAGGACTTCCATCAGGAGGTTTTCCTGGGTAAAGAGATGGAGGAGTTTGACGAGGACTCGGAGCCAAGGAGGAACAGGAAGAAGCTTATTGACATCTTCACCAAGTAAGACACGCTTTTCATTAATTTGAATCTCAGTCAGGAGTTACAGCATTCCTGAACTAGATGCTTGAGCATAGCTGCTGATCAGGTTCTTCTTCAGTGCAGTTGCAGGACTTTAGATGCCAAACATCTGAACACTAACTAAAAAACATAACCCTTGATAACTATGCTTATCTCTTTTATGAGCAGCTGAAGGTGTGTTGGGTTTAGAAGTGCTAAAGGTGTGTCACAACAACATGGTATTGCAAAACACAGAATGAGCAAGTGAACTGAGTATTCTTAATCATGGTATTATTTACTTTCAGTAATTTTCCTCTTTGTAAAAGGCAGAATCCAGACACAGAAAAAACTTTAACTTAAGAACAAACATGAGGTAATACATAAGAGTACCTGTACTGAGAGAAAGAATGCACTTACGTTGAAAAACGAGCTGTGCAAATATTTCTCTGCATAGTCAGTGGTGGAGGAAGTATTCAGATTCTTTACTTAAGTGAAAGTATGAATACCACGCTGTAAAAATACTCCACTAAAAGTAAAAGTCCTACATTGAAAATGTTACTTAAAGGTATAACGAGTAGGATTTTCCTAAAAAGTAATGTAAATGTAAACAAGGACGTGTATGTAGACTCATACAAAAATAACCCCTCTCAATCATCACTTATGACCCACTAGAAGTGTGTGGCGGTGTCTGTATCTGTAGAGACCCTGCCCTCTGCCTTTATTTTCTTATTTTGCTGTGTTCAGGACGTTTCTGGGTGTCAGCCTTTGGGCAGTGGGGTGTAGCCCCCAGCCAGTAACAGCGCCCAGGGTGTGAGGGGTGGGACTCTATAAAAATCAAACTTTCCAACTGGGGAAAATAAGTTGATAGATAAATTAGGATAATTAAGATGTAAAATAAAATACATTTATGTAAAAAGCCCTAAAATCTTGCAATTAGGGTAGATAATTTGATAGATAAAATAATTAAAAATGAAATACAGTTATGTAAAATAATTACAGGTAGAGGTTGGGAGGTTTAAAATCAAATTTCTATAATGTCCAAAAGGTATAAGTGAATTGATTTTAAGGAGGTGCTGTATTTTGTTCCAAGAGTCAGGTGAGTATATCTAATGATATACTATATACAGTATATACTGTATATACTATTATATAGTATATTATTTGATTATTATTACTCTTACATTAATGTATAAGCACCATTTCTCTTGTAGTTGGCTGAGGAGAAGCTTATTTTGAACTATTTTTTATTGGACTGCAGCTGATGATCATTATGGATTAATCTGCTGATTATCTTCTCGATCAATCCGGAGCTCAAAGTGACACCTTCAGATGTCTTGTTTTGTCCGACCAACAAATTATTCAGTTTTCTGCAATTAAAGACAAAGCTGAGAAGCTGAAACCTTGAAATGTTTCAGGCATTTTTCACATGACAAATGACGTCGTAGATGAATTTTTTGATCATTGACAAACCAACTTATTGATTAATTGACTGATCGTTTAAGCTAGGGACTTTAATTTTTTCCAGTGGATCATGTTTTAAAAGTTCTTCACGTTTTGTTTGTAAAATCTTGATTTGTAAAGTAGCTTTCAAATAATTGTAGTGGAGTAAAAAAGTACAATATTGCCGTCTGAAATGTAGTGGAGTAGAAGTGTCATGAAATGGAAATACTCAAGTAAAGTACAAATACATCCAATTTGTACTTGTACTTGAGTAAATGTACTCAGTTTCATTCCACCACTGTAGTATACAGTTACAAGGCAACGTGCCATTGTTATAGCAGAGGATGATGACAGAGGAAAAGCCCACTCCATATTTTTAAACTAATCCTTCTCCTTGACTTGACAAATGTCCTTTTTCGGGAAGAAAAGTACTCAAGACAAATCCTCACTATCATTCTCTTATTTTACCTTAAATGGCAAAGAAATGTCAATGTTAAAGTTATTAGTGCTTGGCAAGTTTAAACAAAAGCACCACATTGGACACAAGTCAGACAGATAATGCATCATATGGGTCGTTGCAACTGATAGTATCTAATTAGCAGTTTAATGGAGCAATGATGGTGTTAATCTTCAGTAACTCAAGCTAAATTAGCAGCTAATTTCTTTTTCTTTTTTAAATTCTCCCCTCACAGAGTGGATTTCAACAAGGACAGGAGTGTGAGCGCCAAGGAGATGCAGCGCTGGATTATGGAGAAGACGGAGGAGCACTTTCAGGAGGCCATGGTGGAGAATAAAAACAGTTTCCGTGCTGTTGACCCAGACGGCGACGGTGAGAGAGAGCGTGCAGAAAATCACATCCACTTATAATTCAGCACACTGTCTGTTTTCAAATTCTGTCAGGCGTGTGTGGGCCTAAACTAATACATTTCTGTTTAGTCAAAACTCAAATTCTCAATTCACGCTTTGCCCTCAGGTCACGTGACGTGGGATGAATACAGAGTCAAATTTCTGGCCAGCAAAGGTTTCAATGAAAAGGAAATTGCTGAGAAAATAAAGAACAACGAAGATCTGAAACTGGATGAGGAAAGTAAGTATAGAACTATATGGGTTATATTATAATCTTTTCAGGAATATCCCCAAATATGTGCTGCATATATCTAGTTAAATTATATTTATATAATTATATTTTCTCATCTTCATCCTTGCAGCTCAGGAGGTTTTGGAAAGCCTGAAGGACCGCTGGTTTCAGGCTGACAACCCTCCAGCGGACCAGCTGCTGAATGAGCAGGAGTTCCTGTCTTTCCTCCACCCTGAGCACAGCAGAGGCATGCTCAAGTACATGGTCAAGGAGATTGTGCGCGACTTAGGTACATTTTACTTATTCATCTGCATCATGAGCGTCTTTGTCTTAAACCTGTCTTGTCTGGGTTTTTTTGGCCACAGCGTAAATAAGCTGTTAACACAACACTGACATATGATCACCTGTTAAGTTGATAGCAGCTTATTTACACATCCACCAGATACAGAGCAACGTTAGCATATTGACTCTAATGTTAGGTCTGTTTTAAACTCCACCAACACCAACAATATCTGTCTCTTTAGCTGCTAAATGCTCCACTACATATTCATTCATTAGCTAGTCTCTAACCTTGTCTGTCTGAAGTATGTTGCTTGGCAGGAAGTGTACAGTGGGGTTTCTAGCCTGCTGCTGCTGCACATAAACGCTAATGAAAGCAGTAATATAAGAATATTGATTGTAGAAGCTTTAATGCACACCCTTTAAGATATTTAAGATGTATTTATTGCATTTTTAAACATCATTCTATTCTTAACCTCATCATTATGTGACCTTGTTTGGTGTCAGTGCGTTTAAATGTTGTATCTCAGTTTGCCCAGCTGGCAGTAAACAGGTTATACTGGGATATGTAAACATCCTCCTACTTCCTGTTCACTTTTGGGTCGCGCTGTTTGCACAAACGAGCTCTGCACAGCATTACCGCTACCTGTTGGCATTTTGCCCCACAGTAGAAAGTGACAGGAAACATGTGGCAGGAACATCAAGGTTGTATAGTATGCGTTAGAGCTGCAACTGACGATTATTTTCATTATTCAGAAAATAGTGAAAAATGCCCATCACAAGTTCCCAGAGCTCAAGGTGAAGTCTTTAAATTGCCAGTTTTGTCTGAGCAACAGTTCTAAACCCAAAGATAACAAGTTTACTATCATATAAAGCAAAGAAAAGCTGAAAATCTTCCCATTTAAGAGGCTGGAACCAGCAAATTATTGGCACCCCCCCCCCAAAAAAAAATTACTTTTATCAGAATTGTTGATGATGAATTTTCTGTCAATCGATTAACCGACCAGTTGTTTCAGCTCTAGTACACGTCTAGACCATTAAAGCCCACTAAGATAAGATAAAAGCAGTGCTTGATTTGTTACTATCTGCAAATATCTCATGTTTTATGTAATAAATATAATATTGAATCTGTATCTTTGATGTTAAAATGCTAAATGTTGTACCTTATATCAATGCTCATGTGTATTTGCGTAAGCATTGCTCTGTGATGAGGCCCATCATGAAAATATATTTAACAGATGCAGGGGAAAAATAAGAGATGCAGGGTAATCATCAGATGTTCATTGTGTTTGCTTGCAGACCAGGACGGCGATAAGAAGCTGACCCTGTCAGAGTTCATCTCTCTACCCGTGGGCACCGTGGAGAACCAGCAGGCTCAGGACATCGATGACGACTGGGTTCGAGAGAGGAAGAAGGAGTTTGAGGAAGTCATCGATTCAGACCGTGATGGCATTGTAACCATGGAGGAACTGGAGGTAATGAAGCAATGAAAGCCGTCTTTTTTGATTGGTCCCTTTTTTGAAATCATATATTAATTTTTTATACTTTTTTTTTGTTGTGTATGAAGTTTTCTAACTAGTATTTTTGAAGTGCTTTGTATCCAGTCTACTAAAATATTTAAAATCAGTCAGCAAGGACTCATAGGACACTTTCTCCTCCTTGTTTGTCTTCTTCTGTGGCGTTCAGGAGTACATGGACCCGATGAACGAGCACAACGCTTTGAACGAGGCCAGGCAGATGATCGCCGTCGCAGATGAGAACCAGAATCATAACTTGGAGCTGGACGAGATTCTCAAGTACAGCGAATACTTCACGGGCAGCAAGCTCATGGATTACGCCAGAAATGTTCACGAGGAGTTCTGAGGACAAATGCAAACCCCCCTCCCCCTCTCCCCACCCTCCCTCTCAGTCCACTCAGCAAAGCCTGAGAGGGGGTGGGGCAACCTAATGATAGGATGTTCTAGTGTGCAATTCTGTGTTTAAAAGCCTCAACGGCCTCTGTCACTGCTGACTAAAGTTAATACATCCCTCCTTCAGCCCTGGACTGTCTGCCAGCCATCACAGTTAACATGGTCTGCCGTCTGTGTGTCATCGAACTTTTAAATGTCGGGCTTTTCCACGAATTTGAGGCACCGCAGCAACTCCAAATTTCTTTGTGTGATATTGTGAAATGTGTGTATATGAGGAATTGTTAACCCCAACTACATTCTCCGTTCCTTGGTGCAGTGGTGACAGAGACGGCGCAGCTGGGCGAGCTGTCGTTTTTAGCTGGCGAGTCTGTAAACAGTGTAAATATTCATTGTCACGTACCAATGAGAGAGAAGCTAAAAAAAAAAAAAATGCTGCTAAAAGGAACAACCCTTTATAGAGATCATATCATAAAAAGAGTTTATTGGTGATGCACAAAATACCACTTCATTCCCCTAAATTCAAGGTGATTTTGTCTTCAGTGGTGTACAAATCCACTAGTTTCCATATTAGATAGTATCCGTCCTTCTACTTATAAACAGGGTATTGATTGTGTAAAGAAAATAGAAGTATAACTTTTAAAAGCTGCCTCAGTAACGTACAGTAATCCTACGTAGCACAAAGTTTCATGCATAATTTATTGTCAGTAATAAAAATGTAGGCGAAGAGATTAATATATGAGAACAATGTGCCTTCTTCACAGCAGACATGTTGACTTATTGAAGGAAAAGCACAGGTGTCACTGATAACATTAACTGTTCATTACTTTCACCTGTGTGTGTGTGTGTCAGGTCAAAATGTCTGCTGTGGTAAAGGCCTAATGTTTTGTTCTTCACTAAAAGCAATCTAATTCAAGCTCTGGTTAAAGATGTTGATGAAGATGAATTTATTTATTTGACCAATATCATTTGGATCAGCTGCATCTTTTGAACATCACACAGGTTTGTGCTTATTTCTGCTTTACTGCAGTACAGGTGGCTGGTCTCTTTGTCCTTATCACAAGGGCTGGGTAGCTCACTCTTCACCATATTTACCTGTTAAATTTTGAATGCTCTTGGTTAATTCCACCTGTACCTTGTTTTCAAATGCATGGACAAACAATGGCATCACGTTCCTCCGTTTTTGTTGAGATTTTCAATAACCTGTGGCGTGTTTGGATCCTGCTACGGGCTTCTCTGGTCCTGTTTGGATTGTAAGATAAGATTTATGATAACAGAATGTGACACAGCTTTATAAAATGTATTGCAAATATACTGGGGAAACAATAAATATTTCTTATCAACTGAATTGCACCTGGATTTCTTTAGTCTTAGTTATTTTTAGGGCTGCAAGTAGAGATTACTTTCATTACAGATTAATCGTTAAGTCAACAAAATGTCAGAAAAAAGTGAAAAATGACCACAAGTTGCTTGTTTTGTCTGCACAAATGGTCCAAAATCCAAAGATATTCAATTTACTATCATATAGGAATAATTAAACCAGAAAATATTCAGATTTAAGAAGTAGTATATTTATGGCATAAACATGACTAAAACTAATCTTACCGGGGGAGTTTTTCCTTATCCAAATCGAGGGTCTAAGGATAGAGGTTGTTGTATGCCGTGCAGATTGTAAAGCCCCTTGTGATTTGTGATATTGGGCTATATAAATAAAATTTACTTGACTTAATTAGGGGAATGGGAATGCCATTAGTTTTGCAGGGATTTTGTTATAAACCAAAGTATTGGGCAAAAGTTTGACCTGATGGTGGAGCTAAGAGAAAAGGCAGATGGATCTTTAAAGCTTCTACAATACCAAATTTAATGGCAACCCATCCATGTTGAGACATTTCACTAAAAAACACAAATGTCAACCTCATTGCAGTGCTACAGCAAGTCAGGGGATCCCCAAATTAATTAGGATTCATCCACTGTGCACCATAAATGTCTTGACAAGTTTTCTCTAATAGTATTAGATATATATCAGCATGGACCAAACAACTGCCCTCGCTGGAGCTCTCTGGAGCTAGTTGCCATTTAATTTTCTGTTGATCAACTAAGCGATGAGTCGACTATTTCAGCTCTAGTTATTGTAGCAGTATACAGCGTGACAAATATTTGGACAAAACTTGGACAGTTGATTCTCTGAATTAGAGCCGCAATGATTAGTTGATTAACTGATCAACAAAAAATTAACTGGCAACTATTTTTTGATAATAGATTCATCATTTAAGTCATTTTTCAAGCAAAAAAGCCAAACATTCTCCGGTTGCAGCTTCTCAAAATGTGAGAATTTTCTGCTTTATATTATTAAAAACTGAATATCTTTGGGTTTTGGACTGTTGGTCGGACAAACCAAGACATTTGTAGGTGTCATCTTGGATTCCTAGAAAAATAAGACATTTTTCACTGTTCTGTGACATTTTTTAGACCAAATGATTAAACGATAATGAAAATAGTTTTTAGGTACATCCCTACTCTGAATCAATACTATCAAACCTTGGATTCTGGATTTAATCTAGATATATACGAGACTGATTCTTTATTTTTAATCATCAATGAGTCCCAAATTCTGTTTTGAGAAGATTTTATTGCGTATATACGGGTTAAGGTTCATTGTGTGTTCTATGTAATGTAGCACTTCACAACACAGAAGGATTGTAAGAACAACCATCATTTCACCAAACCAATGATTTGTGTAGAAGCGGTTACATACTGAACATCAATTCATATTTTCTATAAATCATCTTTGTCAGATTTTGATTATTCACAATTCAAAACGCATCACTGTGAATTTTTACAGTTGCAATCTAAATGGCTTTTACATGATAGTGTGCAATCAGATTTCATGTGCACTTCACAAACATCACTTCACAAGACAAAGAGCTTTTACATGTTTTCCCCCAATATCATTAATGTGTTTGTCGTACAAATTAAACGTTACATTAATAATCCTCCTGCGAGCAATGCTGACAAATCAGTGAAGCTGCAGTTTACGGACGTGTCCTGAATGCTACTCCATGTCAGACACATGCAACCTTAAGAATAAGTTTAAAACTGCAGAAAACATGACAATCCCCTCTAAATACCACACCCTACTCTACGCTGAAACGTACTGCATCGTTCAACATACTAAACATATAAATATAATCAAGTCAATGGCCAGTACTAAAACAGAATGGAAAACATTTGAAGAACAGTGACACATCATTATACAGTACAGTACATAGCTTACTTTCTCCATATTTTTTTCATAATACAGATAACACACACACACACACAGTACATTTATGAATGAAACGCACAACATATTCATCTAACTTATCACGACGTGCTGACGTATTAAAGTTTAAAATAAAAGACATTGGCCTAAATAAGTAAGGCGATTGTGTATATGTGAATGCAACTTTTAAACAATTATTTGATTCTGACGATAATAATAATAATAATAAGAGAGCAGCAAGTTCCAGTATCTCCTCAACACACATTTCTCAAATGAAACAAAAGTTTAACATGTTAAAAATCAACTTAACATTGCAGTCTGTGAGTAGAATTTTCAGCTTTAGCAAAATTTGGGAACTGTGTATAAAAAGGGCCACAATTCGTCCTCGTTTCACCCTTAAATTAAAGCTGAAAGTCAGAAATTTTTAACCTCCATACCTCCTACAGACTGCACTGTTGCTGTCGCTGTTAACATGCTTTAAGTCCATAGTTAAAATAAACTGACCGTGATTAAAATATAAATACATTCCGTGATTATTTTATCCAAAATAATCAGAGAAAGAAGGAGTGGACGGTAAAGGAAAGTTAAAAGTCGAGTGTAAAACAAATGTAATCACAGCCACCTGTGGTGAGCTTGTGCTCCTCTCTAGTTTCGGTCTCCATTTGGTCTTCATGCTTCTGTCTCAATCAGCCGTCAGTCTTTACAGGTAGGGATACTGGTTGAGTTTTCGCTGGTAAGTAGCACTGGAGTGGAAAGGCTGCCCTCCCAGCTGCTGCTGCTGCTGCTGCTGCTGCTGTTGTTGTTGTTGGTGGTTGCCGTACTGTCCCGGAGCAGACCCTCCCAGGGCCAGGCTGCCGTTCTTCTGGAGCAGCGCCAGCGAAGAGTAGGCTCCGCTCGCCCTGCCGTGGCGGGACGAGCCACCTTGCATCTGGTCCACAGCTTGGGACACGGAGGCCAGGGCGGCAGATGCCGGGTAGGCGTACAGGTTCGGGGTTGAGCTGAAGAGGGTGTTGTAGGATGAGTGGGAGGAGACGGGAGGGGGGTACGTGGGCTGCCGCCTCAGGGAACTGCTGCTTCCTGTTTGGTCGTTGGTCGAAGACATCACAGACTGCTGAACCTGAAACAACAGCGAACGTTGGCCTCTACAAACAGAAGGTACGTCCCAGTACACACACTTGTGGTATTTGTGAGGAATCAACTGGTTTGACGTATCTACGGTGACAGCCACAGTGTCCAAGGCCCGTTGAGACTAATTTTAAGTGATAACCACCTGTGGAGGTTCTGCCATGACCATAACATATTCACGCTGAATCCAACATGTCACAAACTTAAACATCTCCATGTCTGTTGATTAATGTAGGTCCTAAAACCAGCCTATAGATGCACTACCGCCAACAGCTGGACTGGGGTGGTGCCGTGGTGAATTTTGGGATACACTGACCTCTGAATAACTGGGCTCGCTTCGAAGCAGCTTTAGGGAAAGTGTGCATAAAGTTTGCGAACGTGTAACTTGAGTGCTGAAGACCACAAGTGCGCGTCCAATACCCACACCTGCGGTCTTGAGCACCACGTCTGAAATATGACAACATGCAGTACACCTGACCCGGACATGAGGCACACTTATCCTAATACCATTTCACAGCTCAGTGTATCCCACAATCCACCAGAGTCTACTTAGCACACCAGTCCAGTTGTTGACAGTAATGCGCCTGTAAGCTTGACGGACATGAGGACGTTGTAGTTTATTTATTTGTTCTTATTAATATTCTAACTAGTAATTTGCCGGTATCTCATTTTCTTGCCACAATTATTATGGCAGAGAATTTCACAGTAAACAGTTTTCATCAAACAGCTCGCTCTCTTTCTCATTTAACGTTACGACTCAGCACCCACAAACTAGCCGCGCTCCCGGAGGTCGACTGGCTAACGTTAGCACAGCGAGCAATGGCCAGAGTATCTAGAGCTAGACAGACGAGGAGCCTGGTTCTCTGGTCCCGCTGTGGTCGCCTCTGTTTGACCAGTAGAAGGGCGTCCCCATCGGGCTACTCCAAAATAAAACTGTGCTGTGTTCAGTGCCATTTGAAAATGATGGTAGTCATGGTAATAATGGTGATAGAAACTGTTGGCGGTGTTGATTGTTATCATCAGTATGTTTCACCACAGTGTATACTCTATAATAAAACCAGTAATATTATGCAATTATGGCCGAACCTTCACAGTTGGTTACAGTATCTAATATCAAAAATCTATACTTTTTCATGAGACTGATAAGAATATTGCATATCTGACAATTTAACAATATATAACAAATATTGCTTTATCAAAATAAGTCTCTTTTCTGTTGTGTAGACTAATGTGCTTCTAGATAACTCAGTTTAATTAGTTATATAATTGCCTCTCACCTCCTGAATGTGCTTTTCACTGTCATCTGATTGTACCTGTGATGCTGCATGACTGATCCTACCTATTCGTTCTTCACGTGCAAATTAAATAAAACCAACAAAGTGTGTCCCAGTGAGCTCGGATTAACCTCAACACACTTGCAGTCTTAACGGGAACTCGTAACACATGTGTTTGTATAGGGACAGAAGCAGTATGTTTATGGGCTCAGCTTGGGAGCAGACATCAGCTGCATTCGAAAGCTGCTACCTGACTCAGGTTAAGAGGCTGAGATCTGCTGGATGCGGCCCGCTGATGGCGTTGATCAGGGTTGGAATCTCCTGGCCGACTGGACGGCTGAGTTGACCCCTTCTTGGACTTTCCAGAGCCGTTTGTAGCTTGATCTACCAGTGCAAAACCAGACAGAATACTATGAGCACTAAGAAGACTACAGATCACTAATAGATTATTAATAATAAATGTGGACTGCGTGTGGATCTCTGGACCTGGAGCTGCTGGAGCTTTGTGGGTTGTGCTCTCCCCTGGCTGGCTCTTCACAGAGGGCATGATGATGGCCAGAGACTTGGTGGGCTGTGAGGTGGTCTTGGGGCTCAGGGGGCTGCTGGTGGAGGAGTCGGAGTCATGGGAGTCGTGTACTGTCACACAGCTGATCACGTTGGTCCTCTGGCTTGTTCCAGAGCTGCAGGAGAAAATAACCATTTCAGCAAAATAATACCTCTCCCAATTTTATTCAAAAAGTGTGAAAATTCAAATTCACCAGACAGGAAATGAGCTCACCAGGCAGCAGGGAACTTCCTGTCATCCTCGTCTTCGGAGTCGCTGTGGATGGTGATGATGCTGACAGCAGGACTTGGCGTGTCAGAGATGACGATGGGCTGAGACTGGTCACCAGCAAAAGCAGAAGTGTTGTGGACCACAGTGGTGGCCGAATGCACTGACGACACAGGCCTGGAGGGGAGAAAGATGCTCTATCACTGGCAAAATCTATTTCAATATTTCAGGTGGCGAGTTAGGACTTCTCCATAGTGAGAGGTAGCCTGCCAACTATTCATGTTGCATTTCATTTCCTTTACAGCTTGTACTTGCTTCAAATAACCTTTCATTCTTATATTAAATAATTGTACATTCTTATAACCTTATAAAATAAAGTTCACCCTACTACAGCATGTAAACGGATCACACAACATTAGGTTCATTTGGCAGATGATTTTGTCCAAAGCAACTTACTTTTTTGTTTTTACACACACGTTGGAAGCAATTTAGGGGCTCAGTGTCGTGGAGAACTGAACAATTAATCGATTAGTTAAAGTCATAATTTCATTTCGTTGTCTTTCGCAGCACCTATGGCGATAATCGGTAATTGCAGGTGTGTTTTTGGACCTCACTTCAGTTTCAGTTTCAAGTTTCATCGATCTTTTCTTTGTTTGTTCGGCCGTAGTAGCCGTTGACTCACAACACTAGCAGAGACTGGAAAAAACANNACACAGGTGAGTTGAAGAGCGAGTCTGTTGCGTTAAAAGCCTAACTGTGCACCGCTTGTGATTTTCCCAGGAAAGTCGCCACCGACACCTGGGTCGTTATACTGCAAAGACAAGGGCTTTCATCAGTGGGCCATAGGCTCAATCACCATTGTGTTGCATCATTCGGCGATAGATAGTGACTTGACAGACATTTATTTAAATGAAAATCTTCGGGATTAAATCTTTAATCGACAGAAAATGAAATCGCTAACTAATTTGATAATCGATTTATCGTTCAAGTTTGTTGTCAAGCAGAAATGACAAACATTTGCTCAATTTTGAGGACTGGCTGCTCTTCTAGTAAACTGAATATCTTTGGGTTTTAGACTGTTGGTTGGACAAAACAAGCGATCTGATGGNNGCACCTTGGGCTTAAAGGATAAGGCTGTTATTCTATATTCTTCTTGTTGTGAACTAATCCCATGAAAAGACCAAATTCAACAACGTGTTAGTCCGTCTCTCAACACTTTCCAACTTCCCTAAACTATGTTTGGCTCTCAGCCTGAAGTACATTGTTTCCTACTGAAGACTTACATCCTTAAAAACGGGTCATTGATATACTTTAATTCTACGTTAACTCTATAAAAGGCTGCATACATTTCCTAAAAGAGTTTTTAGCACACATTACTCAAACAGGAGTAAATAGTGTTATTTGTCGGGGACTATTTTCAGCAGTAGATTAATACACATTTGGTGCTCTACAGTAGCATGTGTGATTGTCTCAAAATAAACTAGTGTGTGTGTTCATGGTAATGAAGGAATATGTCACCCAGTGCAACAGTGTGGCTCATTGTTTTTGAACAACAATGGAGCTCTATGGCACAGAGGAACAAGATACTGCATCAGGCAAC
>NTHP01000068.1:433807-478052 GCA_003416845.1 Oplegnathus fasciatus | reverse complement strand
TGTGAAGGTGTCACTTTGGGTAACTGTGACAACATTTCTCACTATTTTTACAAACCGATCAATCAATCGATTAATGGAGAAAATAATCAGCAGATTAATCCAGAATGAAAATAATTATTAGTTGCAGTCCGATACAAAATAGGTCAAAATGTGCTCCACCAACTCCAACAGTAAAATCCTGCTTTTACATTCATGCACGAGTCATAATAATCTAATCACTAGAGCTGCAAAGATTAGTCGATTAGCTATTAAATTAATCGCCAATTATTTTGATAATCGATTAATTGTTTTGAGTCTTTTTTTAAGAAAAAGTGTCCAAATTATCTGATTTCTGCTTCTCAAATGTGGATATTTTCTGGTTTCTTTAGTCCTCTATGACAGTAAACTGAATATCTTTGGGTAGAGGACGTCACATTGGGCTTTGGGAAACAGTGATCAACATTTTTCACCATTTTCTGACATTTTATGGACCAAACAACTAATCGATTAATCGAGAAAACGACTGACAGATTAATCGATAATGAAAATAATTGTTAGTTGCAGCCTTACTTAACGTTATGATATAATATATAACAGTATAACAGTCACAGGGGACATTTTTCTGCATTGAGTACTTTCACTTTTAATACTTTAAGCACATTTTCCTGATCACACCTACATACTTTTACTTAAGTAACATTTACATGTAACAGAGTATTTTTACAGTGTGGTATTAGTACTTTTACTTCAGTAAAGACTCTGAATACTTCCCTCACCACTGTGCCTGATAGCACCTGAGCTGTACCTACTCATGGATGACATACCTGTATTTGATGACTGCACACACCGTCGCCGATCTGACATTTAAGGCCTCATCATCATCCTGTCGCCGGGCTGTGTGTGGTGCTGATCAGCTGAGCTCGCTGCTGCTAGCTGCCCGCTGGAGCTCTTTAGCAGGAACCAAGCTAACAGCTAGCTAGCTAGCTCCGAGCATCCGAGTCACATCTGACTCGAGTCCGCAGTCACATCTCGTGTCAGGCGAGCCAGATGTGCATAATGTCACTGGAGGTGTCAGACGGCACCATGATGAGCGCCCAGACACGGCTCCATCATCACGGGCTGTCTGCTCGCCGTACTTCCTGTGCTGCCCACGTCACGGCGAGACGTAACGGACGTCAACGGCTGGAACGTTGGCTGCAGTGATGGAGCCAAACATCGCGTATGTTTTTGATATTTTTCACTCATTACTTAAACACTAAACCAGAGTTTAAATATTATTTTAAGACACCTGAATTCAATATAAGTGCAGCCGAATCAGTAACCAGCAGTGGTTCAATGTAATAAAGTACATTTACTCAAGTACTACTACTACACGGTTGAGCTACTTTACACTTCTACTTCTACTACATTTCAGAGGGAAATATTGTACTTTTTACTTCACTACATTTTTTTTTCAGGTGCAATTACTGGTCACCAGTGGTGGAAAGTAACTGAGTACATTTACTCAAGTACTGCACTTAAGCACAATTTTGAGGTACTTGTACTGTACTTTACTTTTTCTGCTACTTCATACTTTTAATCCTTTTACTCTACATTTCAGAGGGAAATATTGTACTTTTACTCAACTACATTTATATAACTTAAGTTACTAGTTACTTTACATATTCATAATATTAATACAAAATACTATCAGCAAATAAAATAGTCCCATCTTTACCAGCTGCAACATTAAAGTGATGTACACGTTAGTGCAACAATAATTATAATTCAATAATATAATATTTATTATTCTGAAATGAGCCATTCTGCAATATGAGTACTTTTACTTTTGGTACTTTAAGTATATTTTTATACTAATACTTTAAGTACAAAGTAAAAGTTTGAATGCAGAACTTTTGCCTGTAAGAGAGTATTTCTACACTGTGGTATTACTGCTTTTACTTAAGTAGCTACAAGATTTGAGTACTTTTTCCACCTCAGCTGGTCACTTTTCATATTAAGATTTTACATTAAAAAAACACAATGATAAAACCTTTTTGGCTTGTGACCAGTGGTGGAAGAAGTATCCAGACCCTTTACTTTAAGTAAAAGTACTGCAATGTAAGTATTTTCAGCAAAATACACTTAAAATATGAAAAATAAAAGTAGTCATTGTGCAGTAAAATGGTCCCTGTCAGTGTGTTACTATTATATCTGATGTTTCTGGATTAATATTACTGCTGCATTAATGTGTATGTTGCATTTTACTGCTGTAGAAGTTTAAGGTTGAGCTTATTTTAACTACTTTACTGTTGGGCAAGCATTTTCCAGATAATCCATGGGGGGTTTAAGATATTTGTTGTATTTATTCAGCTTAAGAAGTTGAAGAATTTTCTCAACACATAAAGGAACATGTAATCCTTCAGTTTATCAGAAAAAATCACCAAATGTGGTGATTTTGGTGGTTTTCACTGGACAGGAAGGGTATGAAAAATCTGAAAAGTAACTAAAGACTATTACTTAAATAAAAGTACCAAAGTATTATCAACAAAATGTACTTAAAGTATCAAAGTAAAAGTACTCATTCTGCAGTAAACTGTCCCCTGTGACTGATTCTATCTGACATGATCAGATTATTAATACTGATGCATCAATGCAGCAGTTTACTGTTGCAGCTACTTGAGGTGGAGCTAGTTTTTACTACTTCATATACAGCTAGCTAGTTTAGTTCAGTGGTTCCCAACCTAGGGGTCTGCCCCCCCAAAGGGTCATAGGTCTTAAGTTCTGATGCACAAATTTGCATTTATTTTCTGGACAGAAGAGCCCCAATTACACACTGTTTTCTGTAAGAGGTTTGAAGCCACTGGTTTTATATGTAACAGTGTGTTTTATTTTATAAGCTTATTATGTTTTTTAAAATAAAATCTTAATCTGAAAAGTAACTATAGCTTTCAAATAAATGTAATGGAATAAAAGTACAATATTTCCCTCTGAACTGTAGTGAAGTACAAGTATAAAGTAGCATAAGGGGGGAGTTTGACTCACTAGTCTCACATTTCCACACTAGAGGGCGCTGTTGTTTTATCTCTTGTCGTGATGTTGTGCAGTAGGTTAGTCAACAGACATCTCTTACTGCACGTGTGTAAACACAGACAATGTTTATTTTCATCCATCTCTCATCAGTACTCCTGTTCATTCAGATATATTAGCATTTTTGCTTCTACAGCATGTATACAGTAACACAAGCACTGCATTTCATAGTGGTACTGCAAAGTACATTTACACAAAAACATTACAAAGACTACACCAGCATAGTCGATGCAAAAAAACACATTTCATAACAAAATAGCACTGCGACTTCAAGATGTTGGATTGTTGATGATGATAACTAATGATGATATAGCTGAATTCAAGTTTAAGTATGGAATATAATGGGAGTAAATGCATGCATTACAAACACAGGGACATGTATTTATGTAAAGTATTGATGAAAGTCCTTCAACAAATCAAACATGAAACTGATGCAGCAAAACAAATCTTTTACACAAAGAAAATAAACAAAACAAGTGCTTGGCATTTTATCTAACACTGTACAAAAGCAATGCTATATTTATGTGGAGGAAAAGACCAGCAAATCCTCCTTTAAAAATAAAAAGTTCATCTAAGAACAGCACAAGACTCTTGCAGGTATAATGCAGCTATTCTAAACACTGAATAATGAAGAGCGACAGCATCATAAAATCGCCACGATTTCTTCACTTTAATCCACTTTAAAGTGTAATTTTCTCTGTGGAGTAAAACACTTATTATGATGGTGAAAATATGATCCTTTTTCTATCAGGTTTCCGCAAGTGGTTCAGATTTCAATCATGACTACAAATGGAAAGTTGCACATTTCAAGTATATGATTTTGTTCCTCTCCAGACGCTTGGCCGGACTACCTGAAGGAGTGCCGGAAGTGCACACTCCTTCGCTTCAGCTTCTCCGGGTTGTGGGACGCCATGTGGGAAAATTCTCGGAAGATGTCGAGGTATGTGGCGTCTCCTGGTGAAGAAAAAAAACAAACGGAAAATGAAAACGATACCACTTGAGCTTGAACTGTTGTGCCTGGACAGTCACAACATGCTTTGTATGAAAGTTATGAATAAAAGCAGACAGCAGAGGAGCCCTGAGTAAGAAACAGCCCCATGAATGGAAGGGCAAAAACAGGCGGAGGCACCATGAAGCCTCCCTCTTTCAACTCTCCAAATTCTGAGCCTTTACTTTTCTTGTGGCCATGGTAACCGCTGAATCTACGGGCGTAACAAAAGCAGTTGAACTCTTTTGTGTTCCCATGAGAGCTCCCAGACTCGGCTAATTAAAAAGGGGAATGAACATTCCTGGTTTTCCCTGTTTGTGTATGTGTGAGTGTGAGAAAGAGAAGGAGGCTGAGAGATCAGAGTACAACTTTTAGTAGATATGGCTTCTTGGTAACACTTTATTTTAACCCGGTAACATGCTTTAAACACACTATAACACTTTAAATACATTTATAAATACTATAGAAACACTCTGATATCTCCTTACAACTATAACACCTCCTGTGAATCATCTGTAACAGGTGGAAAGTTACCAAGTACATTTACTGAAGTACTGTACTCACTGTAAGTACAAATTTGAGGTACTTGTACTTTACTTTTCATGCTACTTTCTACTTCTACTCCACTACATTTCAGAGGGGAATATTACTACTAACAGCTTATAAAGTATGATGTTTTGTTATAAATTAAACTACCCAACAGTTTATACAAGTACAGCTGAAACGACTAGTCTATTAATCAATTAATCGATTGACAGAAAATTAATTGGCAACTATTTTGATAATCGTTTAAGTCCTTTTTATGCAAAAGCATTTCATGTTTCCAGCTTCTCAAATGTGCCGAAATGCTTCTTTTATTTTAATAATTTAGAATTTTGTGCTATTGGTCGGACAAAACAAGCTTCCGCCACTGTTTATAACACACTATAACACGTTATAAAGTAATTGTAAGCAGATATAAGAGTGTTTTTAAAGTTTTTACGAGTGTATTTGTCAACACCTATAACACCTCTTGTGAATCATGTGTAACAGATGGAAAGTTACCAAGTACATTTACTCAAGTACTAAACTTAACTACAATTTTGAAGCACTTGTCTGTTACTTGAGTATTTCCATTTTACTATAGTAGCTAATTTAGGTCTGCAAGGAACGTTTATTTTGTGTTATCGATTAATCTGCAGATCATTTTCTCGATTAATCATTTTGTCTATAAAATGTCAGAAAACAGTGAAAAATTATGTCATATTTTATCTGAACAACAGTTCAAAAGAAGCTGGAACCAGCACATGTTTGACATTTTTGCTTAAAAAATTACTACAATAAATATTTGATTTTCAAACAGTTGCTAATAAATTTTCAGTCAGTTGACTAATCGATTAATCGACTAATCTTTGCAGCTCTTAACTAATTACTATGCAGATTTTACACACAAAACATATCAAATTATAAACTATGATGCGTCCTTTAGGTAATTTTTGTTGATAATATTTTTGTACTTTTACTTAAAAGTACTCTGTGGAGTTTTTAACTGGTTATGAAACAGTCTCAGTTTAAAACAGATGCCTCTATATGACCTACATAAGCAAACGAGACCAACAGCGAGAAGACTGGCTATTTCTATTAGTTTCTAATAGTTATTCTTAATGCCAGCCACCGGGTCGGATTTTTCCGCGACATCAGACGAAACGGTGCTGGGGTTTGCTCTGGTTGAATTCAAGTTGCTTCAGCTGCTAACTGAAGGTCCGTCTCTGGAGCTGCCGCCTGTTCTCCTCCCAGAGAAGTAGTCTCCATGCAGCGGGGAGTGAAACGGAGGGAACCTGTAACCTAACGTTTGGTGAAACACTACCGCCTTTGTCCACAGGGACCGCCACAATCAACACAAAATGAAAAGTTCCATTGAGCTGCTTTAAGTTAAATGTTTGAATGCAGGACTTTTACTTGTAACAGGGTATATTACAGAGTGGTGTTGCTACTTCGACTTAAGTAAAATATATGAGTACTTCTTCCACCACTGCACGTGTATAAACAGTTAAAGGTGGAGTCTACGATTCTGGAGAGCCCTGATTGATCCGGACTTCATTCAGAAAACAAGCATTTTAAAAGCTGTTTGCTTGTCGTCTTGCGGACAGACCTGACAAAGCTTGAATTCAGACTTTTTACAAGTCGTCATCATGACGTAGTTATTTCGGCATCCTTTTGATCCATTTACAGCAATTAAATCACAGCAGAATCTGTTTATTTTGGGATCATACCGCTGTAGTAAGCCAGATTAATTCAGCCGACGTGTGACTCGCTAGATACAGTGAATATTTATTGATTTTGACGCACCAATTATAAATTTCCACTCACTGGAGACGGATGGAGAGGCAAATATTCACAAGAAACACTAATAATCTCGCGGTTAAACTGTTGTCCTGTGCACGAGCACGAGTTGTGTGGTTCGGTCTGATTTACAGAGCCAGGGCTGTGTATAAACACCAGATTTTTTTTCAGTGCACACACAGAACGGAAAGCCAGCGGACCGTGAGGAGATATTGGCTGAATTTGACAAAAAGTGTATTGGATTGGAACTGCAGACTATACTGAATACCATACTGACTGTATTGCACAGCGTATTAATTGCAGACTATGCTGAATGATTGACAATACAACAGAATACAGTTGTAATCATATAAAACGTGTCTTCATATATTCTAAGAATATAAGGAGTGTGTACTTATGATAATTATACTATTACATTACAAAAATATGTTTTCTTCACTCTCATGTCGACTCCATCAGCTGATGAAGGCCATGAGATGCGACTGAAAGCTCCGGGGGAAATCTAGTAAGTGGATCTTGAGTTAAGACGTTCTTGTCAAACAACTATTTCAGAGAACAAGAATAAACTTTCAAGCTCCACATGTCTTCATGTGTTTTAAACCGGCCGGTGAATGATTTGTTCATGTGTATAAACAGTTAATACATTTGTGATTACAAATACATATATACCATCAATATATCATTAAATATGATTGCAGCTATGTTATAATGCGTTATGTATCATTCATAAAATGTTCCATCTGCTTACAACTACATTATAGTGTGTTATAAACCATTCTTTAATATCTACATACTCTTTAAAAGTGCTAAATGGGGGGTTAAAGTAAAGTTAAACATTATAATTAAAGATTATAATGGTTCTTCAGCCTCAGTGGAAAAAATATTCATTCGAAACTCCAATGTTAAACTCTCTCCATGCATATCCAAACATGTTATTCAGATTCTAGTTCACACAATAAATATATTATAATGTCATGCTGTGAAAATCAGAGATACTCAATCCGTAACATGTGCACCAGCAGCACGTTAAGTTAGAAGTTTGTTAGTGCTGTTAGATGTAATAAAAGGGTTTCAAAGCAAGTAAAGGAGGAAATGAAGCAAAGAAGCAAAGGGAGAGGTTAGTTTTTAGTCACATCTTCCATTTATTTTCAGTACCATTTTAGAAGACACTGGGAGAAGTTATTGAACAAAAAAACATAGTCGAAACCGAACATAGGTAGCAGTCGTGTTAATATGCACAGGTACTGTATATATTCAGAGACACACGTTCTCTTACAATAGTCAAAGAAATTTACAGACAGTCAGAGACAGAAAAAATACAAGAAAGTTAAAAATTGCATGTTAGAAGCAAGCAGTTAAAGTGTTAATAGTTTTTAGTTTATATACACAACAGTCAACTTGTTGACCCACTGACTGATACACTGCAGACACGTCGTACTGTACAACACATAATCCTTCAGTGGCCTGATGCAAATCATTGTTAGTGATGACATCATTCATCTAGTAAAACCTGCTTCCTGTTGGTGCGTAGCTGCCACAGCTATCACACCGAGTACTGCACAAAGAAATAAGAAAAGGCTTGATTTAGTGTTTTCAAAGTGCTTTGAATCTATCGCTGACAAGCAAGAAGGGAAAGGAGAAAACGAGTGAGCTGCTCTTTCTGTCGCTGCCTTTCAAAAACTAACACTGCTAAAGGGCTCCGACCTGCACGAGGCTCTGCAAACTCAAGTTAGGGACTGTATGAAAATTATTAGGGTTGTCAGAAAAAGGGATTATGTATTTTTTCTTTGTGCTGAAGGGAGGGTGGTCTGAAATGTCTTTAAAATTTATTTAAAAAGGTGAAACTTCATGGTTAAATCAATTCATTTCAATGAAATCACCACAATCAGCAATTCTTTTTCACTTGAGTTCAACTTTGCTGACCTTAAACTTGCAAATTCGTGCTTTTGTAAGCTGTCTTGACAACGGAGACCCGGAGAGGTCACAGCGTATTCGCTGTGTTGCACCATCCGTTTTTTTTTTAACCTGCTCCATTAGAAAGAAATGGGTATGAGACAGGAATAGAGGGTACAAAAATGTCTTTTGAATGAACTGTGTGAACCTACTTTCTCATTAGCGACCGATCAAATGAGCTTGCTAAGTTGCAGTTAGCAGAAGAAAATCAGCCTGAACCTCTTCGGGCCGTGTTTACACATGTGCACCTGTAACCACACCCAATGGTGATGTCACAGGGTACTGGAGTACAATTGTACATCACTGCAGCAAGGTGAGAAGTTAAACCACTGGAGGTCAGCAAAGACAAGATCATCAGGGGGTGTTAAGTTCCTCTTTAGGTTTGAAATCAGGGTTGAGTTGAGGAATTAGGGGGGACGGGAAGTCAAGGAGAGGGTCCAAACTATATGTTAGCCCTGGGCAGGGTCCTGCTGTTTTAAAAAGCCCCCCACCTGACTAATTTTCACACAGTCTCTTATAATAAGAAAAAATCCCTTTGGGTTCATGGTCTACCATGAGAAAGAAAATGGTAAAAACACTTTCTGGGTCTCCGAAAAACTGTCTGTGGTCTTTGGTTTGAACTAAACCCCAACAGCCCAAGCAACATCTTTGGGAAAACATTTTTCTTCAGGCTAATTAGGCTAATTTTGCCTCTGATAACATGAACAATGCAGTCTCATAAGAGGCTGCACTTTCCGGATTACTGCCATTTACTGTGAGCTACCAAGGGGGTCAAACAAAAAGTACTCGTCAGACCAGACATCATTTCAGAGCATAAATGAGATCATTAGATAGTTTTAGTTAAAAAGTTTTGGGCAGCGGCCAGGCTGCCATGTTCATTGTCACCAAGCTTTTTGCACTAACGTTATCCAGCCAATGGAAGACAGTGGGAAAGGGGTGATCAGTCTGTTTGCATCCATGAACGTCATTCCATGCACTGTTGTCATGATTTGGCAGTATATAATACGGATATCAACATTATTCAACAATACCAAATGTCAAATATTCACATACACTGGGCACAGAAGTAAACAAAAGCAACAGGGATTAGGAAGACCTGGGCAACAGCCACCCATGCACTATAAACAGAGAACGAATCTAATATAGGCCTAGTCGTGATACTTTAGATTACCATAAACAAACATTTTAAACATACAAATACTGTATATACAGTAATACATGTTGTGTGATTTATCAAAAACGTCCTTCCACTGCAGTTTGTACTGCAGAATTACTCCAAGTGATTATATATTATCAAACTGAGGAGTACTGGCTCTCTTTCTCGTAATGAGAATATAATACTGGCGCTATGTGTGTGAGTGCTCAGCAAAATAAAATCTAACAAAATATATCCAGCTTAAAAAAATACCATCTGCATTGTTGTCAAACATAATACAAAAAATACAGATTATCTGTACTGAAATAATCATTGCACTATTGCTCTGGACGTTTCGTCATAAATAAAAACAATTCGAACCTGTTCTGAAAATGAAAAATAAAAATGAAGGTACAATGACATAAACGCAAAAACAAAATTCAAATCACTGTTGGTAAGAAAAAGTGCATAATTTCGCTTTTGATTAAACATAAAAGCTTCACTTGATCAATCTCTCGATCAATACAGAGAAACGATTCTTCTTTGCTCTCAGTCACAGTTATCGCAGCCTCACGACTGCCACCACGTAAATACAAGAGCTCCACCACCCTTTTATCACACGTGCATGGACAACACATCCTCAGGTTATTGAAAAAAGAGCTCAGATTTCATTGATTTTGAACAAGCGAGTGATTCGGCTGCACCTTCCTGTACAGACGTTATCCCTGACACATCTGTGCCACAAATACTGCAGAGAGTTATAGTGAAGTGGGAGGAGCTGCTGGTTCCTGTTCTGTGTTCCC
This sequence comes from Oplegnathus fasciatus, assembly GCA_003416845.1. Taxonomy (NCBI): domain Eukaryota; kingdom Metazoa; phylum Chordata; class Actinopteri; order Centrarchiformes; family Oplegnathidae; genus Oplegnathus; species Oplegnathus fasciatus. Next base: position 467,803 of record NTHP01000068.1, on the reverse strand, counting down.
ATTTCAAACTTTTCTTTAAACAATATCTTCAATGTTATTTAACTTAAAAACACAAGACGCTCCTGGATAAGGTAACAGCCCTTCAGGTGCATGCAATGAATTTTATTTATTTCTACTTCGTTTCTGAGAAATCATGTTTTGTCCATCCTTTTGGAATGGCAGATGGCCCTAAAAACTACATTACCCATGAGCTTCAACTGCTGTTGCCATGGAGAAGAATCCAGTTAGAGGTATAAACCAGAGCGGTAGTGGATTTAAAATGCTTTGTTGTAGCAGTTGGGAACAAAAGACAGCGCTATAGTTGCTGAATTCATCCAAAAGAGACCCGGGAATTCAAACTTTAAGCTCTGTGATTGGATGTTTCTTGCCGAAATGCACCCTGGGAGTCGTAGTTAACTGCTACCTTGAAGTTTTTATGAACACAGGCTTTATCAAAGAAGTTGATATTTTTTAATGTGGTTTTTAATCTTTTGTGCTGATGATTTAACCGGGAGAGTTTTATGCCGATCCAAACCATAGAAGTGCTCCAACTGTGAGTCACGTAACTGTCTGTGGGAAAAATAAATGGGACTTACGGAACGAGGGGCGCCCGGAATAGCTCCTCCCACTTCGCACTACAATAACGTGAGGAAATTAAATGTATTAAATGTATAATTGTTGGGACAAATGAGCTGTGGCACGTCTTTGGTTCAGAGCACCCTGTACCCTCTAAAACCTCAAAATAAAGAGCAAAGTTATTGCCGAATACACTGCTGATGACTTTATCGGTGGCCTATTGATTGCTTGACAAAAGTGCTAATAATCTAATCTTTAAAAAAAAGTGGCTTACCCTTCCCTGGCAGTGATTTCTCAACTCTGCTGTGATTGGACTGAAGAGCACCTGGACTGATCTACGCTGAATCGTGACGCAAAGTCAGTCGGTCAAATCTGACATCATTAAAAGAGGTTAATACTGAGCTCCTGTGTGATCCTGAGTGAGGAGCTGAGGTGTAAAGTCGGCGGACTGTGCTGGGGAGAGGAACACTCGAATTATTCTGATATATCTGATGTGGAGAAGAAGTTAATCTGGTGGTGAAAAGTCCCTTATAGAGGAAACATGCCGATGTCTCTCTCAGTCGGTCATATGTCTGCTGGCACCCCCTGCACTAGTTTTACGCTGTGGTTTAACCTGGACTTGACTCTAGCACTCTGCTATATTGAGACAGATAAACTCCTGAATGCATTTCTTATACTGCTGCTCAGTGGGGCTGCTGGTTGGGTATTGACCTGGCTGTCCGAAGGGTCCCTCCGACTCCCGCATCTCCTCGTTCATCCTGGCCAGACGCAGCCTGAAGGAAAGACGGAAGAAATTAAAATTAAAAATTCATCAAAGCTGGAGAATAAAAAACTTTATGGAAATAATGCATATAAATGAACATACAGTGTGACTATGTCTGCATTGGCTTGCTGTACAGCTATACTCAAAGGGTCCTGGCCATCCTCATCCCCGTCATTCTGCGTCGCTCCCCTTTTTAGGAATAAACACACCTGCCTGAAAATACAAGAGAAACATTTTCAAAGTCTCACCGACATGAAACAAATAATACAATCACTTTATTCAAAGAGGCAGCCGCAGACAATGGGTGTCTTGCAAGAACATTTCCGTATTCTTATCCTAAATCTCTCTGTGAGGTGGTGCACTTTTGTGAGATTTGATCATTAGCGTAACTGACGCCCCTGAAATTGCCATATAAAGGCCGCCCGATCCGCTCCGTTTGTGGGCAAGTTTCATTCACAAAAATGTCACAAAAAGAGTAAAAAGAAGGACTTCATACTGCGGAGCTTCTAGTCCTGCTGTCGGGAATCAGCTGACAAAGAGATGTCGAATTTAGCAGTGTCAGAAGTCGTATTAAAGGACCTGAAATAATTAGAAAATATGAAAAGTGAGCTAAAGTTGCCAACTGTGTGTCATCAGACATAAAGAGGGAATGGTTTGATGTGAAGTTAGATGCTAAAAAGCTGTTTGAACGAGTGGTTCCCGCAGGAGGGACACTGTGTTGGACATACTGAGCAAAACTTGAACAAAGCACGTTTTATTGAAATGGAAACTAAGTGAGATGTGGTTACAAATGCTACAATTGCAGCCCCGGAGTACAAACAGCTTCTCTCTGCCTCGTGACTCACCCTGTGTGTCCCAGATATGTGGCATGATGCAGGGGGCCCCTCCCTCTCGCGTCTCTTTGGTTGACGTCAGCCGCGTTCTGGAGCAGGAACTCGCAGGCGATCAACGAACCCTGAAATAAAGCAACACCAGTTTCTTTTGTAGCACTGAAAAACGAGATATTGCTATTGATTTTGGGAGCAAAAAAGTATTTTAAATGGATTTCACAGCTGCTGACGTGACTTTTTTTTGTCACCAGAGACATTTCTGGTCATTTTGGAGGGAATTGATCTTTGCATAGTCAATAATTTAATTATATTTTTGTCTGATTCAACTTTATTCTGGTTTGTGTCCTCAATTAGGGTCACTGTTATGAGTCTTACCCTGGTTTTAATCATTTTCAGGATACGATATTGAACATAAGAAGTTTTTATTGAATTTTCATTTTTTGCCTAATATTTTGTACAATATTTTGATACCAGTGTTGTGGCAGATATACCTTTTTAGACTGACTTTCTTCAACCTCAGCATGAACAAAATACTGAAGTTTCAACCAACTGCAGCACTTTACAGGTGTGTTTGTTTCACCTGCAAAATGTCACTGAAACAGACGCAAAACAACTATTTTCTGCTTGTATCTTGAATCAAAACTGCTGACTGCTGTTTCTACATTTTGTGGCTTAGTGGTTTTAATCTCTCACACTTTTAAAAGTATTATTGAGCATCTGAAATGGATTCATTCCTCCTCTTTGAGCCTAAAACATCCCTCACTGGCCAATGGCCCAGGAAACGCTAAGTATATAGTACGTTTGTCATTCATGACTGATGAGTTTGACAGACAGTCAGTTAGTGTAACTTGCTTTTCATGAGATAGAAACATCAATAAAAATGTCTTCTTTTCTTGCGTCTATGTAAGATGTAAGAAAAACATTAAGGACCCAAACTAACTTTATATCATTATAGAGTAACACTAACATAAATCTCATGCACACTACAAATCTCATTTCAGTACAGAAACCAAAACGTCTTTTTGACCACAAAATGTGCACGAGTTATTTCATTTACAAGAGTACAAATTAAAAAAAGAATGGTCTGATCGAATCAGCTGAGGTTGAGATATCCTGACTTTTAGTCTCTTGTATGGGTCAAGCTCCAATGGTCAGCACTGGATCCTACATTTCCCATAATGCACCTCAATAGCATCTTACATTACACCCTCTCTGACAGGTTGAGAAGTGCTCAGATCGTCATATCTTTAAGATCTGAATAGACCTTTTTGTTCTGTTATTAAAACCTTAACTGAGATGCAGATACGATGCTTCCTATTTGACTAATTTCTGGTACCGCTCAGTCGACTGACTCACCCCAATCACAGCCTGTACGAGGGGCGTCTTTCCTTCGTCTTCATCATTAACCAAATTGACATCCGCCCCGTGGGCTAGCGCTTCAGCCATTACGGGCAGGTTGCGGGCTTTCGAGGCTTTGTAGAGCAGCGCTCCGGGATGAAGGTCCCTCATGTCCTCCGGGTCTGACGTCTCTGGCTCAGCCTCCAGCTCAGCTTCACCACTCGAGTCCTCCGACACCTCACACTCTGAAGACAGGGTAAGGAGTACTCATGTAACAGGATACACAAAACATATAAGAATTGTAGCTGTTGGAGAGAAATGCACGTCTTTACTTGCATTTAAGGAATGCTGTTTTATGCCCACAGTATGTACTTTGCATAATACCAAAGGGACCATCTGTTACACGTTCCTCCACTGGACTCACCCTCTGTGACACTGTCCACCACTGAGCCAAACACCAGGATGTCCGTGCTGCCATCTGTGCTGCCTCCCAACCCGCTGTCACTGCTTAGGCCTGCCGGACCGGGAGACGCCAGAACATGGACACATTAGTTACCGCTGTCTCTTTCTGGCTGATCGGTGTCGTTTAACAGGCACAGACTCATGCAAAGAAAACAGAGTCTTGTACAGAAACACAAGACTCAAGCATCTGAGCCACAATTTGGGTGTGAACCTACAGTATTATAGTTAAAAGTCTGAGTATCTTGCAGTGGCCTGTTAACAGCGAATACATTGCCAGTTTCAAAATAGTGAGTCGCTTACTTCGAGGTCCAGATCCCGTGTCAAAGTAGGAGAAGAGAGAGTCCAGCTCATCAGGACAAAACAGGGAGTCTCGTCTGAACTTAGCAGCTGCTGCGAGACAAACACGTGAGAGTAACTGGTGAGAACACCAAAGAAAAAGTCTGATATAATGAACTACATTTGTTGGACCATTATGTGGAGCTAGCCCCAGTTTGTGCCTCTCAAACAAACATTCAAGTCACAGCACTAAGCACTAAATTTAGCAGGTTGTTTAACAACACGTACCACTGTTCTGAACACTCTTCTAACCATCTGGATCAAAAAATATTCAGTCTGTTGCTCTTTTTGTGAAGCACAAGCTGAATATTAACACATTATTTTTAAAGAAAATATTAAATATTGCAGTGTAACATCAATATATACCAAGTGTTCAAAGAGACAACACCCCCTGTCATAATGTTGACTAAGAAGTTACACTGTGGGCTACAACTTGAGCCCCATTTTTTAGACTATTTGTTTACATTTTGGCAAATTAACACCATTAAAAGTATGCCGAATTAGCTATTAGCAGTCCCTGTTTGTAATGTGCTCATGGATGTACAGACAAATATCACTGGATTACTTTGACGCTAAAGAAAACTTAAAAATGTGAAAAATCTCAGGCAAGTTCTGGAGTTATACGGAGTGCCTTTTTTCCTATGATTTCTAAGCAGATTTATGGACATCTACTCACGATGGACATCAGAGATAATGATATATGCGTAGGTCACGCTGAATCTAAAAATATGTGTGACTTGTCTGTGTGTTCAGATTTGACTTAGTTATGACACAGAGAGGGAGTACGAATTTTGCAGCAGACAAACCACAACAAATAACTTGTTGTTTTGTTGTTTTTAGAACACCAGCATGCATCTTTCCCTTTCACCTCATGAGATATGTTTGTTTCAGGTCTCTCAACTCTCCCTCACAGTTTGAAAACCTCTGATCAATACCAATATAATTTATTATTATATAACTACAATTTTAAAATTTGGTTCACAATGTACAAATTGAGCAGAGAGATACAGTATGTTATTTCTGGCTACCATCTTTGTGCTTTGAACAGCTGTAAGTTTTGATAAACAAAAATTTGCGTAATATATTTTTGTAGAAAAATCGGGTGCTTTAGGGCTGTGACTTGAAATGTAATTCATTAGAGTCACAAACTGGGTCTAAAAAGGCTTAAAGTCCAGTTTAAATAAAAACATGACTAGAAAGCTCCACTCTGAACAGACAGGAGTCCAGAAAGAGATCAATTAAAGTACCTGCGGAGAGGGTGGAGGGGGAGGTGCTTCCAGGCTCTTGTCGGTATCTTCGCCGTGTTTTAGGTACCGTGGTGGCACTGTTGTGTCTCCGACACTTCTTCACGCTCCACCGCCGCTCCGACTTCCTCTCTCCATTGATGAGTATCTCCGTGGAGCCCAGCTTCTTCAGGAATTTCTTCTCTACGTACTTTGCCTTGATCCAAGCCTCCTTCTCCTGCCTGCAACATATGACAGACTTGTAGTGATCAAAAGTAACAGATTTAAATGATGCATCAGATCATATTCATATAGTTTAGCTTTACTTTATGAATTCCTACCTTGAACTGGATGGTAATGGTTTCTTTAGACCTTGTTCTTGGTATGAGCCTTCATAGATGTGGTTGATGACACTGTTTCCAAGCTCACACATTAACTACGAAGCAAAGACAAGAGACATCACATTAATGGTCTCCACACTAAGACTGAACTCAAAGGAATACTTCGACATTTTGGGAAATACGCTTATTCGCTTTTCTGCCAAGAGTTAGATGACAAGATTGATACCCCTCTTATATCTGTCTGCTAAATATGAAGCTAAAGCCAGACGACGCTTAGCTTAGCTTAGCATAAAGACTGGAAACGGGGGAAACAGCTAGCCTGGTTCTGTCCAAAGGAACAGAAATCAGCACCTATCAGCACCTCTAAAGCTCAATAATTAACATATTATAGCTTGTTTGTTTAATCTTTTTTTTTNTTTTTTTTTTTTTTGCCCTACTACTCTTTTTATTACTCTACGTACTGCACATATTTAAGCATATTTCATGTCAAACTAATCCATTAAAGCATTAACAACTGCTCAGTGACTCAACAATAATAACTGCCTCCTTATCATCCTTATTCCTCAGGATGCTGCTGAGACAAACTGTACCTTTAATAATTCTGGTTCCCATGAGTCCAGCGTGAGCGAGCGAACCTTCGAACAGTGAACTCCGAGACTCCTGCAACAAAAACACATTTTAAATAAAAAATGATGCCGCCTTGGCTGATATAGAACATTGCTTATCAGAGGTTATGGGGAGTGAAAGTTTAATCCATCAATGTGGAAGCATCTGCAGAGTTGGATTATTCTTTTTTCATCAACTGAAATCCACATACCCTCCAACACTACTACACTGGAAAAAAGAAACATATTATTGTTTGAACATTGAAAAAAACAAATTAACTCAATTTGAAATCATGTAGGGAGAAATATTACAAGCATTGAGTACATAAAAAACCTTTAACCTGGTTTGAGGTTTTTGGTTTTTGTTTGTTTTCTGTTCTTTGTTGGTTTTTCTGGTGTTTTTTGTTTCGGACATTAATTAAAGGGGTCGGAATCTAAAGGCCCCTATCGCATTGAAGTTTCAGTTGGTGAAGGATAAAAGATGTGTATTTATATGTATGTTTATTTATATTTTACATTTGAGTTGATCAGATATGAAGATACTGAGGTTTAGCTTGTCGTTTTGATGTGTGGGGTACATGTGTGAAAAACACATTTCCATAAAGTGGGTTTCAAACACTGTATGAATACATCATCCATTTGTGTTTGTCTGAAATGCCCCACTTTGAGATTTGTGACAAACACAAAGAAAAATAAAAACAAAAACAGCCCGTATGTGATCTTTTCTTTACCATATAATCATAGATTTGCAAAAATAAAAGTCTGGCCTACGGGGCGTTACATAGTTAACCCAGTTTCCCCAGCGCGACACAAATAATTCCAATTTATGGTTAACATATTGTTATCTTCTCCATTTCGCAAATGTCCATCCATGCATTTAGAGTTGGGCTCTCCTGTGATAAACATAAGAGCCTTTTTACCAGCTACCAGCAATATGTTTAATAAATATTTGTCTCTTTTCAGCCATTCTTGAGGTATGACTCCAAAAAATATGGCCTTACTCTCCAGGGGCACATCATGACATATGAAAATATCTTGTACGTAGAATCTAAATAAAGTCTTGCTGCCTTTATGTTCTGTAGTCAAACCATTTAAAAAAAAAAAGTGAAAGAATTTTCCTTGGTTCTGACTATAAGGCAACAGATGGCGAGAAATCAGAGCAGTTTATATTCTTTTTAAGTTTTACAAATGAATCATACACTGTGGCGTCATACGGTGACCCGCTCTGAATAGCTGCAAGTGATCTAAAATCACACAAGTGTTATCCTGAGGGAAATGAGAGAAGCCGCTCCTCAATGTCATGCAAATCACTAAGTTCCACCGACGAAGCTGTCTGGTATCCAGGCAACAGCGATACTGTGTTTCTCCCCTTCGTCGCTCTGCAATGTAACAAAGAGGCCATGTCTGGTCTCGCTGTGAGAGGACGAGTTCCCCAAAAAGGGATCATGAATATTCAACAGGTGGGAACACACACAGGGATGAGGTTTGTCGTTACATAAGCAGTGATGATTGTGACTTAAAAATAACACGCACGACTCCTGAGGGATTTTTTGAACCTGAGTGTGATGCAACAGAACAAGAGCGCGGTGCACTGATGTGGATGATGAGAGCTACCTCCATTCATTCATTACATCATATTCACCAGGATCTGACACCGAATTAAACCACTCAATGGCTCGATCGCTGTGTGTGTCGCAGCTCTGCAGCCGTCTTTATCTCCTCACTTCAACTCCCTCAATGAAAACTCTCAATCAAAGCCTGATCCAATAAGCATCGTACTGCGCTTTCATCCCTTTGGCGGTGTGTGTGTGTGTGTGTGTGTGGCAGGCCGGGCTCGGTGCCTTTAACAGCACAAGGTGTGAGGCCAACGTGACAGACAGTTGGCGCCACTTCCTGTCTTCAGTGCCAGTACCCAAACAGCACATGGCAGTGGTGGAAGAAGTATTCAGATCTTTTACTTTAAGTCCCGCTCCACTCGAAAAATGTGTTTTTCTCAGTGTTACTTTAACGTTTGAGCTTCGCTGTGCAGAATGATGTATGTGTGGAGTTCGAGAGTTTAAATTCTAAAGGCAAAGTTTCTCTGCGCTCACCTTAAATCTGAGTTTAACACGTGTTCGTACAGTGCGAGCAGGATTTTAGACAGCACAACTTGTTTGTTTGGAAGCCAATCGTGGTCCAACATACAACTTACACAAAACTCCAGTGCACATAAATTTGAGAATGGGCTTTTCAGTGAAGAAGGAGACATCTTGTGTCCAGTGGTTGAACTTTTGAAATTAAATATATTTGTATATTCTTAGCATCATATGTTGATATGGAGAAGGAGTAGATGTAATTTGTAGCTTCTTTTTGTGGGGAAAAACATATCAGACAACAATTATTATTCAAAGCAGAGTATTTTCATATGTTTTAAAACATGTCTGGGGGAGATATTTTAAGTATCAATACCACAGTGTCAAAATCCTGCATGTCCTTTGGATGTAACTTTGTGTGATGGACAGTAAAAAAAAGATAAAAATCGATGCAGCAGAACCAGAACTATAGTTTTTTTTTATTCAACCCATTCTTCTTCCTTGTCAAAACTTGGCGCCTACATTACCCACAATGCAACTTGACCACTGAGTTCAGTCAGAGATTTGGGTGTGTTATGTTAGTAGTGGCGGATGTAGCCTCGAGCCTGCAGCAGAGATGAGGAGCTACAGAGGTCTGGTAAGCTCATTTCTTCCTAACTCCACACAACCAGATATTTTAAACTTTTTTACACGTATGCAGTAGTACTCCCCAACACCTGTAACCAGAGTTCCCCTCTAAGTAAAAGTACAGTACAGAATTACTAGTACAATGTACTTCAAAGTATCAAAAGTAAAAGTACTCATTATGTAGAACGATCCCTTTCACAGTGTTTTACTGAATAACATATTATTGTGTTATTATCACCTCTGCATTAACATGTAAGCAGCATTTTAATGTTAGATGGTCGAGGTGGAGCTGATTTTAACTACTTTATGTGACGATCATATCATGTTCTGCACTGCAACAAAATCTCCATCTAACTAAGTAATTATTTATTAGTTAGAGTCCCAAAAGTTGTTTTTTGGTCTTAAAAATAAGACAAATCTGCAGTCAGTTAGATTATTTCATCCTGTTGATAGAAATAAACTTGTTTCAAGAACTTTTTAGAAATGATTGTGAGAATCTTAAAATAAGACAGAAAGGGGGATCGCTGCTGAAGAATCAAGATAAATATCACCTTATTGACTTCATTTAAAACAGGTTGACATTATCTATTCTTTCACTTCTTTAAGGACTCAAATTACAAATAACAGATTAAAGTGACTTCGTAAAAAGATTTTTTCGAGTGTGCAGTTTGTAAAATGTTAATCTACAAAGTAACTCCAGCAATCAGATCAATGTGGTGGAGTATTAGTATAAAGTAGAAAAAAATGGAAAAACTCAAATAAAGTACAAAAACCTCAAAACTGTTCTTAGTTACAGTCCATCACTCTGACCTGGTTTGTGTGATTTGCCACAGTCAAGGTACAAATATTTTTCCGGACTCTACCTGTGGATGCCGGAGCACTCGATACACAGCAGGATGCCCAGGTTGATGGAGGCCCAGCGAGGGTCGGCCTGGCCACAGTCGCAGCACTGCTCGTTCCCCGGCAGACACTGGATCCGCTGCAGGATGGTCTCCCCTCGGACGCTGCGCTCCCGTGGCTCACTGGCCGAATCGATGCTGCTGGTGGACGGAGAGGCCGTTCTGTCCAGATGCTAAATATCAAAAAAGTCATTCATTAGATCACAAAACGCCACATGAATAGGTGTATTCTGTGTTTTATTGAAAGGTTCAATTACAAGGGTTTGTACAGATTAAACAAACGAGATATAACATGTTAATTAGTGAGCTTTAGACGTGCTGGTAGGTGGATTTTCTGCCTTTATACAGAGCCAGGCTAGCTGTTTCCACTTGTTTCCAGTCTTTATGCTAAGCTAAGCTAACCATCCATATTTCCCGTACAGACATGAGAGTGGTGTCAATTTAAACGTGCTCTGTGACCCAGACCCGTGACTTACCTCTATATAGTAGGTGTCTGGGCTCTCTCTGTAGGCTGAGGCAATGCTAGCTTGAACTGCCTGAATCCACGCTTGTCTTAGTTTCTCTGACTCGGCCTGAAGCATACAGCTCCTGTAAAACAATCACAGTTACCAAATCATAAAGTACCTTGTTTGTAAAAAGGAAACTTTTCTTCTGCATATTCATAGGTTAAACATATATTCATATATATTGCTAATTCTTTTAGAGCAACAGCAGAACGACTAAAAATAATGATTTACTATCAAACTGTACTTATATGTATAACCAAGAGAAGTGCTGCGAGGATTTACTTTAAAGTACAATAAAAAGCTAAAAGAGGCTGAGGCTAAAAATAAGGTATACTGTTTACCATGTTCATCATCTTAGTTTAGCATGTTAGCAGGCTAACATTTGCAAATTAGCGCTAACCACAAAGTACAGATGAAGCTGATGAAGATGGTCGGGTAACTGATATTGTACATATTTTTTTGTGTATATGTATGTATAATATGTACTTAAGTTTTCCATCTCTTTCTTTAGTGCTACTTTTATATACTTTGTTCTATTTTATTGCCTTTTTAATTGTTTTATTCTGTTCTAATTTAACATTTTTGAATATTTGTTTACATATTTTCTGTGTGTGGAGGGGCCTACAACTGCATTTTATTGTGCAATCCAGGATTGTACAATGACAATAAAGCTGAACCTTTGCTAAGCAGTACCAGGAGTCCAATTAAGTTAGTCAAATTAATTAAGTTAGTCAAATTAAGCATCATATTTGTGTGTCTCAACCATTGTTTTAGTCAGAGGTGGAAGAAGTACTCAGATCTTGTACTTAAGTAAAAGTAGTAATAACACAGCGTAGAAATACTCTGTTACAAGTAAAAGTACAAAATTATTAGTATCACATATACTTAAAGTACCAAAAGTAAACGTGTACATCACTTTAATGCTGCAGCTGGTAAATATGGAGCTAATTTCAACTACTTTATCTGCTGGGTAGCTTGCGAATTTTTTCCCCAGGGATCAATAAAGTTTTATCTTAATCTATAATATTACATCATAATTTATTTGTTGATTATATTTTGTATAATTAATCTGAATCTACAAAGTAACTAAAGTTATTAAATAAATGTAGTGGAGTAAACAGTACAATATTTGCCTCTGAGATGTAGTTGAGAAGTATGAAAGAGTACCTCAAAATTGTACTTGGTACTTGAGTAAATGTACTTAGTTACTTTCCACCACTGGTTTTAGTGATAGAAGATTTAAATGCTGCAAATTTTGCAGTTAATGTGATCAGAAAATGAAATCTGTGAGGTGCAGAAGATTCATCTGTGTAACACTAAAATAAAGTTTGTTTTTAAAATCTTACATGGTTCCATATTTGCTACTTAGCACTAAACGTAAGTAAAGTACAGCTGAGTCTGATGGGAATGTTTTTTAGTTTTGCAGGTATTTGGTCATAAACTAAACAGTACAGTTGACGGCAGCAGATAAAAGGTGAAGGCATCACCAAAGATATCCCCTGTGGCCCATGAATATCTGAACTGAATCACACGGTAATCCATCCAATAGTTAAGCCTTACTTGGAGGGGGAGACGACCTCAAAGCAGAATCTCCTCTCGATGTCCTCACAGGGTTTAACAGAGCACAGCCGGAGGTCTTCCACCACCACCGTCAGAGAGTCCTGCTAATACACAAACAACTTCTCATTTCTCTGCATATCAAACAGCCCCGACACAACACAAATATAAAAACAGCTGTTCCTCCTTGATAAGACATTTTTCCTGCCGGTTGGAAGCCTCCTCACCCATTAGATATTTACACACACTGATGTCGAGCAGAGAATTGAAAATGACCTGAAAACCACTCAGACATCAGCAGAGATCTCTCGACTCTCAAACACGCAGTCGCTGAGTGATGATGGATTTCAGGGAAGATCACCATCACGTTAAAAAACATTCAACATCCCTCCGTTAAAGTGCACTTAACCTCTTAGAGCCCACTTTACTCCGGGGGAAGCTGATAGCTTGAAGATATATGGACTTGCCTTGAGCTTCTTCTGATAGACCAGCTGACTGTTCTGTATGGAGAACCACCGTCTAAAGAGAGAGAGAGGGGGGGAGATAAATAAAACTTATTTTAGATGGATATCCTCTCGATGCTAAAGGGTCAGCGCGCAAAGGTGAACTAGCGGTGATCAAGGACAGGTGAAAGCATCGAGTGAAATGGGCTTCGCTCCTGGCAACGCAGTATGGTGACCATGTGAGATGAATTTATTACATCGCTTCACATCACAGCCACACTAACCTCCCGAACCTGCCGCAGAGGGACAGAAATAGGCTGACAAAGCTGCCAGCGAATGAGAAACTGAGGAAAGAGCATGATTACTATCATCTGGTAAAAGTACTCTATACATTTATATTAAATTACATTGCATTATATGATTCATATCAATATATCATAATATTGCTACAATTTTGTGGTAATATTGTAAAGTTGTATGTTTATATTATTATATTCTATACCACAGTATTCTCTTCCATTTCTATTATATATATATATTTCATAGAATTGTATTATTAATGTATAGCAGGAGCTTTCAAAGTCTGCTCTGTGGCCCCCCTCCAATCCCCTCCTTGTCAACAGGAAGTATAACATTGCCATGGAGTCAGTGAGTTACGCTGTGGGATACAACTTGAGCCCTGTGTTTTTAGCATATATTTGTTTACATTTTGGCAAATTGGCACCATTAAAAGTATGCCGAATTAGTTATTAGCACTTCCTGTTTGCAATGTACTCATGGATATACAGACAACTGTCACTGGATTGCTTTGATACTGAAGAAAACTTAAAAACATGAAAATTCTTAAGCAAGTTCTGGAGTTATAAGGAGCGTCCTTTTTTTCTATTATTTCTAAGCAGATTTATGGATGTTTATCTGCGATGAACTGGAGGTAATGATATCCTCTAGAAATGTGAGTCACCCTGAATCTAAGAATGTGTGTATCATGTCTCTGTGTGCAGATTTCACTGAGTTATGACTCTGAGAAGAAGTGTAATTTTTGAGGCAAAAATTACAGGCCAATCTACAATAACTAGCTAACTTCCTGTTGTTTTTAAAACACCAGCATGCACCTGTCTCTTTCCTCTCACGCAGCATCAACACACAGATTCAATCCAACATAAAACATGGACATGACGCAGAAAAACACAACAAAATACAATAAAACAAACTATGAACAGCACATAAAACAAAGATCATTCATATCATTCATACCTGTACCTACACTTAAATTTATATGATATATAGTTGGCACATCATCGCCGCCAGACTCGCACTACAGGATGTCTTTCGCACAAATACTTGCACAATTCATTCACATAATTTAAGTCATCTCCCCAATTTCTTATTTTACGTTTTATCTATTTAATTCAATAAAATCATATCTTATTTTTTCTTTAGAGTTGCTAACTTTATGTAACTTAACATAACTTCTATGGTAAGGCTAAAGCCACGTACAGTGTTTTACCATCTACTCACTGTGTATACTCATGTGATATATCACAGTATATAGAGATTTTGCCATCTTAGTTACCTGTTCCAGGTCTTAAAGGCATTGCTGGCCCTCTTGAACAAGTAGCCCTCCATCACCACACCATTAGGAGCATCCACGTTGAACTCCACCTTAGAGTCGTCATACGAAAAGTCCTGAAAGAGACGAGAAAGAGAGACTTAAGATCCCCAAAATTAACCCTGGCTGCCACACAAAAAGGTTAACAGACAAGCTGATTGTTGGAGGGGTGTTGTTCCGACCTTTTAATTGTCAAACAGGAAACAACAACACTTTTTCTCCCTTTTCTGTAGCGAAGAGATTGCATGTGTGCTGTTCCTGGAATACCAGTAGCACTCCATGTGCGCTGTTCTGTACATACAGTCCATTAAACGACCAAATCATCATACAGTGTGCAATCATGTAGAAATGGTCACGTGTTAGTCCATGTATGCATAGGGGTTTGCATGCCAACGTCCTGTGTGGCACTCTGGGGCATTTCATAACTCAACAGATGTGAGTGTGACGCAAATTATTACATAAACAAGAGGATGATTCATGTGAAATTAGCCTCTAACCTTTTCATGGCTTACAACACGACACCTAGCACTTCAGTGCTAGTGGTACACAGGTATTTAGGGCTTAGGGCTGAATAATTCCTCAAATGAAGGGTTTTAGGAAGCACAAAAATCATCATTCAAACATCAGTATGAGGGAAGAGTGACTCAGTGTGTTCTGAGATTAATAATAAGCTACATTTGAAAAGTAATATAATTCGCAGCAGGAACAGAACATTAACTTATCCAAAATTTAATTTCAACATGGCAAAGACCAGACCCAGCCTTCCCACCAGAGTCAATTTAGACTGCGCGCTTAAAATGCAGACGAGATGTCTCAGACATAAAAAAAAAAGTGCCCAAGAATACATGAAAGTGTCTGCTGGAGTGACCCAAATAAAAACTGATCTCTATTCACTCTCCTGTTTCATAACAGGGTGTGTTTACATGCAGCAGCTCCCAGCAAACCATCAACTACTTTTGCACGTTTGAATAATAAAACGACTTACGACTAACTTGTACACATATTAAAAATATTCCAGCACACATGAGAGGCACAACGTTTCAGTTATGGACCTTCATCAGGCATCAGATTTACGATGTGAAACAAGACTTACACTAAATATACTAAAGTCCCAGTTTGTAACATCAATAATGAATAAAAACAGCCTTAAAAACATGCCAGAAACCGCTGAATACAAACAAAAAGAGACAAAAACAAACTAGAAAGAAAGAACTATAAAGATTGGATGGGCAATGCAAAATGAGTGATTTCTTTCAGCCAGAAAATGGTTCAAAAATTGGGCTAGGGGAGGCAATAAACAGTCCAAATTTCATAAAAAACTGGGAATATCTTCATAACCTTGAAGAAAAACAAATCATACATCTATTAATAAAGAAAAAGAAAACTAGTATCAACTACTGTTACGGAAAAATGAAGTAAACAGTCAATGTGCAGGAATTCAACCTTTTCCACATGATTGCATTTTTCTATGCACCTATCCACCAGTGTGCATTAGATAACACTTAATTTATCATGTATACACACACATACGTCATTGAGCATTACACCTGGGCAGTCCAAACATTTTCAGATTTTAACTAGAGAGACTGTGCTGAGTGAAAGTACTGATGGAGAATCAGAGAGAGAGAAATGAAGAGAGTAAGCAGCACAACCTCTCTTGCTTTACAGAACCTAGAAACAAAGTCAGAGATAATCATTCTTAGAATAAATATTATGATAACCAAATGGGAATATGCACTAAAATAACTCAAAGCAACCCACCAAACTGTGGTCCCACCGGCAAAAGATCTTCATTTTCAAACGTTTCGTGTGTTCCAACAACATTGAAAAGCACAAAAAAGGCAAAAAAAATATTATAAACAGGCTCCTGAAAACCAGATCTCTCAGAGTAGAAGCATCCTCCCTCTCTGCGGGCTGTGTCTCTCACAGCGGAGGCTAACGCATTGTGTCGCTGCAGTTCGGTGCGTAATTCCAACACTGACATGTGTGTCCTCCACTACAGCCACCTGCCTGCTGCCCTGTGAGCTTCAGGATTAGAACTAATTACCATACAGCTGCCAAAGTATCCACGGCAGGGTGCTGTGGAAGAATAGTGGACTACACTACGCAGTACTGTAGCTGCTCTTGACCCAAAAACAAGCAGGCTGCTTTGATACTTCAGTGCCTGGTTTTACAACTCCCCTAAACACACCTCCTTTGCCGAGGAAGGTGGGAGTTTCAGTCCCTTGTTGACCCAGAGGGGATCTATCTGGCAGGCAGCCTAGATCAGCAAACAAATACTACTCAGGGTTTGATTTACCATCCACACTGACTGCAATCCCTGCAACGCAACTATCAAATCTGCAAGAAATCGATGCCGCTTACCTTCAGCTGTCTTTCTTTTTCGAATACAACATCACAAACATTGGAGGCAACACTGAACAAGATGTGCTCTGGGTGGTACTCTGCAATCTCTCAAGCCTACAACAAAGACTGATCTATTTTTAATGACGCAACGTCACACAGACAGAAACTGAACATCAGTGAATTATTGAACAAGCAGGGAAACAGAGACTTCCAAATGTTTGGAGCAAGTAAGTAAAATTGTGCAGCAGAAACACCGGATGCTGATGCTTCATCCACCTGCTGCTGCTGTACGTAGGTCGGCTACAGGCGACGCTACAGAGCTCTAACGCCAAATGGTGAGCCCAGTTGGTAGCACTGATTACTCAGTCTGTTGTGTTTATCCTTAAGAGTCTCATTATTACTACAGCCTACAAGCTTTCATCTGCTACAGAACGGCTTTGCGTCTTCATCCGCCGCACATACCTGCCTGACATCTGCTTCAGCTAATCCTCAACAGACCTTCACTATAAAGCTAGCCTGACGTCTCTTTTCAAATACCATCCCGCCACGAGACACTGATCATAAGAGATAATAAATAGTCCACGGTCAATTTATTTACTGTGCCAATGTGAAGGAAAACGCCACAACAAAACAACAAAGAGCCCAAACTGTGGTGATCAGACAGGCTCAAGTTATTAATGCTTAAATGGACAAAATGAGATTTAGCAACAGTCCTCAGGAGCAACTGTTAACACAGATCAGATGCTCGAGTTCCTGCCAGCACTACTTTTAGGAAAACTATGTTGGAAATAAGGTTTTCTCTGACTCCTCTAATGAGCTGCGTTGGAATATAAAAAGGGATGTGGAGGATGAGGAGATTCAAAAAGCCAGCACTCGAGACGAGGAAATGATGTGTGATGTTTCAGTCTTTGGTCCTCCTCTGATGACCTCATCTAATGAAGACCCTGGGCTGAAACATCACATGGTGATGAATAAATGTGTTAAGAGCTATATTTATAAGTGTTGCACCTCCTGAAGGAGGAGAATATCTAAACAGAGACGGCGACAAACAACTTCTAGGGAAGCTTTTGCTCCCACATGGGAATTTTATGGGAAGGTTTTGGACAAAACGGCTTCTAAAATGAGCACCAATGTAAAAATTAATTAGATAAATAGTCTTTTTTGACTACTATGATATAATTTTATACGAGCTGCAACGATAAAGCGATTAATCTGCAATTATTCTGATAATCGATTACTCGCTGTAGTCATTTTCAAGCAAAAATGCCAAAGATTTGCTGGTTCAAGCTTCTCAAATGTGAGGATGTTATCCTTTTAAATGTTTCATATGATAGTAAACTGCATATCTTTGAGTTTTGGACTGTTGGCTGAATAAAACTAGTAATCTGAATACATTTCTTTAGAGTCTGTTAGAGACTGTTGGAAATTATAATGAGAATCTTTCACTATTTAATAGACAGAATCATTCAATTATTATAATAATTTGATTAATAATCTGAAAATAATCTGCAGATTAACCAATAAAGAAAATAACTGTTAGCTGCCGCCCTTAATCTTATTAAAAGTGTCTTTTATATGTACTTAAATTAAGTATGTACATTTATTTATGTATTTCTACATAGCGTTGTTCTTCATGCTTGTTGCCTGATAGTGGAGTGTTGCTGTCTATCATAAAAAGCACCATACAAACAAAAATATGTAATCATTTTTTCACTACAGCATCTATGTGGAGTAAAAATAGATCCAGTGACGCACAGGAGTGGCATGTAGCGCTGCGCTGGTGATGTAAACGTAGAAATATAGAATAGCAGGTAGAGCTTGGACAGGACTTCTCCATTAAATCTGCAGTTAAAAATGAATGGCTCTGGCATTTAGATGCTTTCTCCGCACTGTTTGCCCAGCCAGCAAGAGCGACAGTCGGCAGTTGGAGCACTTTAACTCCCTTTCTGCTCCTCTGGTCTTTTTTTTGTTTTTTTGCTTGTACTGAGTAAAGGGCTGCCCCCTCTTTGTCCTGTGTAAGTTTACACAAGGCTTATTGCACATGCTCGATGTGACGGGGAAGAAAAGAAACAAGGGGGAAAAAATCTCTGACAAAGTAGGCCATGTTGTTCTAAAAGCAGCGGAGAACAAAGGAGGCAAATACAAAGTACAGTGACATTCTGCAAGCTTGTGCATGAATAAATCCCTCAAATCTGTCATTTAATATTAAAGATTCAGGAAGATTACATGTTAATTTTAATGCATGATGAAGCAAAAACAGAAGAGCTGACAAAGCATCACTACACTGTTATCTATTTTAGGCCACTGTAATTACCCTTTTGCAATAGGTGATATAACAGTTTCTGTAAAGGCCATTCAAACTAAGTACAGCGTTTCTAATTGTTTTGTATAAATGATTCAGGATGCACTTCAGCTTGCCCTCAAGGCTTTTGGAGTCTGGCTACAGATGAAGAAAACTTCAAAGGGGTTTGTTAATGTTCTGTATGAACACTGTGGGTTACGCTGCTCCCTCCACACACACTAAACCCAAAGATGTGTTTCAAGTAAAAATTCAGATGGGAAAACAAATGGAGGAGTACTCACCTGCAAGAGGGTCTGAGAGGAGATGGTGGCGTTGGGAACATGCAAGCAGAAGAAAAGAAAATACAGCGTCAGACTAGTTTAGGTGGGGATAATACTATAATCTTTCAGGTTCAGTGCACCTGATTATCCTCCTTACTGGTCTTCCAGGAATCACACTTCAGCAACAAAAAACATCACCCATCTACTGTTACACCACAATATTTTCATGCTAATTTTAATATGGCTTCAACTTGTGACCATGTTAATTTACTACTACAGTGCATGTCCCTTGGTGATGGATGGTGCATGAAGCTTAGTGTCTAACAGCTCTGGCAAAAACAGATCAATAACTGGCCCCACATGTGACCCAGCCCTTCCCCGTGGCTCTATCCACAGCATACACCACAGCGCCTGGAGGGAGAGCGCTGACCGGAGCTGTCTGACAGATGGTCACTGATCCTGGGGTACACAGGAGGCAGACACCGGCCCGCTGAAGAGACGGCTTTCTGAATTATTAAACAACAATACGGCAGACAGGGAATGCACCCTACATTTATGGATTCCATTATTTGAGCACCAAGAGAAAATATACAGTATATTCATAGAGTGTATTGGAAATGTGTAAAAATAGGATCAAAATGCTGGTGCAATGATGGATAGACAAAGTAGCGAAGTTACTGATCAAGCTTCATGGCAATCCATCCAATATTTTAGATATTTCCCTAAAAAAACACAAATGTGAACTTCATGGTGGCACTAGAGGAAAAGTCAGGGGATCATCAAAGTCAGTAGGATTCATCCTCTGGGGAAGATGAATGGCTGTACCAAATTTCATATCAATCCATCCAATAGTTATCGAGATATTTCAGTATGGACCAAAGTGGTGGACAACGTTGCCATCCATAGAGCCACAATACAAGCGTGGCTCATGATGCTCAACAAACCTTAATGTCAGCACTTTACTGGACTAAGAGCACAGTGAGGCTCCTGATTATACATCAGCACATAGTTAATGTGCTGACGGTCTACAGCAGACAACAGTGGGATTAATATGTCTTAAAAACACTTAATTCCACCTGGTTTAATGCTTAAATCAATGCCTGGACTTTGTTAGGGGGATTAATCAAACACTTCCCAGCTGCCCAGGTCTAATCCCTCCCCAGTCACAACAGATGCACTGGGCCAAGTGGCAGACTGGATCCTGGAGGTGAGATGTGAGCACATTCACACCCTGTTAAGATTCTCGGACCAGTTCAGTATCAACCTGCCAAACCTCACAGACAAAAGGAGGATTCTTCAGGGTCAAAACTTGTGTGTATAACTTCAAACCATCCCAACTGTCGCGGCAAACATGAAAGGGTTTGCGCTCTTGAATCAAGGGTTTTCAAGAAGCAGTGTCAGGTGCACGTAGCCAAGATAAACAGTTACATCTGAAGCTGAAGTTGTGCTGACGACGGTCCTTTGACCGAAACATTAACTTTTTGTCACATTTTTTCACTTTTTGCACATGTAATAAAATTGTTTTGCATCTAAAGAGCCTCCTCTACTTTTTTGGTCAATGTGTAGGGATTTTTGTCCTATGAGAAAGAAAATACTGAAGGGTTTCTGCAGGAGTTCGCCAATTTTTACCACATAGAATACAATTTAATACCTGTTTCAAATCGGCCAAAGTATAAAAGTATGATGGAAAACCAGCAGGGTCAAAATGGCCTAGAATTAATCATTATTAAAACACATTTTATTAAGAACTTCTCAGCAGTATATAACAGTAATTCCTAAAGATATAATTAATGAAATTAATTAACTAACTTTTTACTATTTTCATTTGGTCGATCTAAAATAAATAGTAAAAACTCACCCTCTGCTGAATGGTTGCATGTTTATGCTCCATTTCCCTCTTCTCCATGGCTGAATCAATAACCAGTTGATCCAGCTGAAATTCACACAAACAAACATGAAAAACAATTTCAGCGCTTCGGAACAAAGGAACGTCCGTGAAACGCCTCATTTCGCAGTGAAATAATTCTCACATATAGCAGAGTAAAGAGTAACATCAGAGTGGTGGGTGATTCAGAGAAGCTGACTGTAACACTTTCCACTTGCAAACACAAGCCAAGCCTCCAATGACACGTTAGGTCAGTGTTTCGTAATGAAGCATCAATTCAGTTCTCCTGCTGCAGTCAACCAACAAGTTAGTCCCCAGCAACATGTGCATCCAACAGTTGTGGGTAAAATACTGGTTTGAATATAAATACTGGAACCTTTTTATTGCATGCAAAGAGGAAGACACTATTTATTAGGTACAATATACAAGTAAAAAATCCAACGTATCAATCAACAAGTGGAAATTCAGCTGATACATTATGCAACTGCCTCTTGTCGATAGTTCAAATGAGGATCAAACCAATTCCAATCAAGACGGAGCGCCTGGGGAAATGACGCAGCTCAGCTGACGTAGCAAATGCCAAGTTGTGATAAAGATGCTTTGCTCACCTCAGCAGCCAGTTTCTTCATGTACGGGTCGATCTCATCCAGCAGGTTGTAGCCCTGCTGGAACAGCGAGTACTGGGCGTGCATGAAAGACAGCATCTGGGTGGGACAGAAGCAGTTGTGTTTTAAACATTATGATGAAGTGCAGTGAACACCCAGATCTTTGTATGTGGAATATATTATAAAGAAGTGGCAGTACATGTGTTTGTGTGTCTGCACTGACTTACAGCATCAAGGATCTCGAATTTCTTCTTTGCCTGGAGGACATTGATCTGCAGAAAAAAAAGACAGAAGTGTTTTTGAATGAACATCAGACTGTCTGGAGTATTGATTATGGTTTTGATGATATCCACAACAATACACCATATCTGACACCTACAGGCTATTGAGATAACTCCCTCTAGTGGACAGTAGTTTCCTTTTTCTGACTGTAACACCATCAACCTAAATTTAATACCACACTGTGAAAATACTTCACCTCAAGGAAAAGTCCTGTAGTTTTATCAGCAAAATGTACTTAAAATATGAAAAGTACTCATAGTGCAGTAAAATGGTCCCTGTCAGTGTGTTACTATTATATCTGATGTTTATACTGCTGTGGATGTTTAAGGTTGCCTCTTAGATGTAGTGGAGTAGAAGTATAAAGTGGCATAAAATGGAAATATTCAAGTAAAGTACAAGTACAGTACATGAGTAAAAGTACTTAGTTACATTCCACAGTAGAAGTGGGAAAAACTTACCACCTTGCCATAAACAAACATCGTCCCCATGGCATTTCCTGAATTAAAGCCTTTGCATTGTAAATCTTAACTGATGCAAACCTAAAGGACATTTTGTGCTACATTTAAGAGGTCACTTATACATATAGCGCATCTCCCTGCAGCTTCCGACCTTTTCTGCCCTGAGACACTTTCAATTAGGACTCAAAAGGGTGAGATGTCTGAGAGCAGTGAGAGGAAGCTGCCAGCAGACTAAACGAAGAATGGAAAAGAGGGCACGGCCATCACAGCGATCACACTGAATCAGTCTCTTTGTTCCCGCGGGCGGTCGCGGGTAGGAGGTTACAACTTGTGGGCAAAATAAACCCATGCTGCATATGAACAGAGAGGAAAATGTGTCGCACAGGAAGAAGGGCGGACACAGACATGGCTGCAGGCTGAACGGCGACGTCACGGTCATCCCCTGATTGTACAGGCGAGATTAGTCTGTCCAGTGGGAATATAAACGAATGAATGCAAAATGACCAAGAGCGCTTTTGTCAACAGCCTTTTAACTTTACATTCATCTGGGCCGCCTCTTATTATATACACAAAGAAAAGAAATGTAATATGGGCCAATGCAACTCTGTTAAAATCCCTTGTTCAGACCATCAGACAGCTTCCAGTACAAATCATGTTTTATGATTTGATTAATTTAGGTATATGGTTAAAATATGATGCTATACTGTATATTTTATTGGCAGCTAAAGTTGCACATATTCATAAGAGGAGTATAAATGGTGGTATAAAAGAACTTAACACAGAAAATGAAGCAATCTTGACGATTTCCAGTGTAGACCCCATGCAGATTTGTTATACATCCAAATACAGATATCAGCTTTGCCTAACACAACTGCTGTCTCTGTCAGGTAGCTTTAGCTTAGGTTACTTGCACATGAAGGGAGATCCAATATCCTTGAATATACAAGATCGTACCTTTAGGAACACTAGCGCAGTGCCCGTTCAAAACATGATTGTTCGGAACGGGCCGATTGCTTGGCCTCTGGTATTGCTGCTTACAGCTTTCTCGAGAACCGCACATCCAAACAACTTCACGCTCAACACTGCACTTCCTTGGGTCCTCGGCAATACACCCAGCAAGTGTGCAAGTCGATCGGACGAACGATTGTCGAGACAATCGAAGGGCAGACAGACAGACAGAGACTCCTTCCATTTATAGTGAGATATTCTCATAGATTCACAGAGTAATTTCTCTAACCTGCAGTACGTAGTCCAGAGCGAGGTGTCGGAAGCACTTGCGGGTGATGCTGAGCGTGCCGGCGGCTTCTTCGACCTCGTGAGGCTTGTTCCTCGGCGCCTGAGCATTCTTCACCTGCGCTATTTCCATGTCCTCACGCACCCTGTCGAAGTGCTTCTTGGTCTCCTTGAACTTCCGAACATCCCTGACGGACACAGATGAGCGAGATTTAAGAGAGACATCAGTAAACAAATTGGATCACAAACAAACTAGAATTACAGATTGTGGATATTTAGAGCCACCACAAAGTCAATGTGAGGCTACAGGTAACCTACTTCATGATATGTCTGTGACAACATATTTGGGCTGCAAAAGGTTGTACTGTTTAATATTTAAAAACACCAAAAAGGTTTTCAGGGTTAAAAAGGGAACGTCTGCTCTTTGAAGGTTGTGGACTTTTTCTGCCTTTGTTGAATTTTTTATGCATCTAAAGTTCTGCAGGGACGACCTGACTGAAGCGCCGTGAATCGTAGGTTTACTCACTCTTTCACAAAGTTGTGCAACTGCTGCTTTACAGACCGCTGAGCTTGATCAAACAGGATCTGAAAGAGATGAAAAGAAGAAATTAGCTTCTTGATGAAGAACACATAAAGACTTTGTACACCTGGAGTTGAGAGGCATGGCCAGAATTTTCACACCACTGCTTGTGCAAAACTGATATGTTGCTAAACCTTAGGAAAAATGGTTTTGTGGATCCATAAATTTATCAAATCCAGAGCTGAAACGATTAGTCAATTAATCAGTTATCAGACAGATATATTACTAGATAGTTCCAGCTTCTCAAATATGAGGATTTGCAGCTTTTCTTTGTCTTATGCGATAAAAAAGTCGCTTTGGATTTTGGACTGTTGGTCGGGAAAAAAAAGGAGCAATCTGAAGACATCACCTTGGGCTTTAGGAAATTATGATGGGGATATTTCACAATTTTCTGACATTTAATAGAGAGAATAATCAATAGATTAATCAAGAAAATAATTGCGGATTAATCAATGATGAAAATAATCATATAAAATCAAGTAGAAATCTTTACATTTTCCATTTACACAGAACAGATCATGAAACTTATTTGACAGCTGTAGTTACAAGTCACTTTTCAAAATACATAAAAAACACATGATAAGCTTACAATACAATGCAGTGTTAAAGATTAAACCAGTGGTCCCCAACCTTTTGGACTTGTAAGCCCTTAAAAGAAAGAAGTATCTACTCAGGGCCCCTTGTTGTGTTTCAGATGTCTATGAGTTGTTAGCAGATCCACCAAAGACTGATTTTCTCAGATGGTCTGAGGCTCAAAGGGGTCAAATCATTTTGTTTGTTTGTTCTTCTTTACTTCCCCATTAATCATCTCACAACCCCTCAGATTTATCATGTGACCGACCCCTATTGGAAACTTTTGGACTAAAATATCTAAATGTATAGATCAGATATATCAGCTGCCATTTTTCTGCAGAATGAGTACTATTGATACTCAAGTACATTTTGCTGATAACACTTCTATACTTTTACTTTGAATACAGGACTTTTACTTGCAGTGGAGTATTTTTACATTCATGTATTGGTAATACTTCTTCCACCATTGACCATTAATATGAAAAATAACACTAACACTAGGTCAAGACAGCTGATTGGTACTAGCTAAAGTTAACCTAGTATTGTGTCAGTTTCAGTGAATTTAGTTTTTTGGGGCAACAAAAAAAGATGTAGATTTTAATTATGGATTTTTTTTTATTATTTGCTTATTACTGTTAAACCATTACTGCAAAAAAACAGAAAAATAATGCATATTGTCTGCACAACCATTGTGCCAATTCTCATTCCAAGCAGTAAGAGTTTTGGAGGGAAAACAACAGTTTCTGTCAAACCACCTGCAATATATTTCTAACCAACAGAGGGCGACAAAGCACAACTTTTTTCTCCACATGATGCATGCAAAGGATGCAAATCAGCCTGTTAATGCCTGTGGGAATGAAAGGTGGAGGAATGTCACTCTGACTCAAACTACACACGCTCAAACACAATGACACGCTGCCTTTGGTTAGGTGTTTTACATTCAAGATCCCTCCTTCTCTCTTTCGCCCTCTGAGCACATCCTCTGTGATGATTGCTGCTGCTGCTGCTGCTGCTGCTGCTGCTAAATAGGTCACTTGGGCAGAGAGGGAGGGAGGAAGTGAGTGAGAGGAGGAGAGGAGGCTTTTGGTACAATGTGACACTGCAGAGTCTGCATCCAATGCAGGGTGCAAACCCACTCAGGCAAATTGTCAGAGCCCGTGTGCTATCACCATTAACTGAGCAGCTAGATTGGTTAAAGGGTTTGCATCCTCATCCTGCCTGAATAATTGGATATACAACTGTGTGTGTATGTGTGTGTGTGTGTGTGTGTGTGGATTAGAAGATTTGACTGTGCAAGGCGCTATAAAACTAGGCTTATGGGTGTTTTAACTGAGGGATTACAGGCGCTGATGATGAGTAAGACACTTCTCTTCAGCTGCCACTGTAGGCGGTGTACAGAGGAAGCTGCTAACCAGCATAAAAAATAAGTATAGATGACTTTAAGTTGACCAGACATAAAAATAAAAACATGGCTGAGATGGAAGCGGTCAGTTTCTTTGTATTCCTGCCACCACCTCTCAGAGAGACGTGTTTGTTTTGATGGTGGATAAAAGCCTCATTTTACTGCTCTGTGAACTCAGTGGGTGCAAGTGAAAAGTAAGTGTGAGAAGCAGCCGTCCCATCCTGTTTGCTGCATCGTGCCATCACATCAGAATCCACTTTCCTGTATGTGATTAACGAGCAAAGGAAGCCCTCCAATGCTGCACCAGACGCTGTCTTATCCAGCTCGCCAGTAACACACTAACAGGTGAGCCAGCCTTTGTAGTCAACTTAATAAAGTGCTTTTAATGGCTTCTTGCAAAAGCGTCATGTTCAAAGGCCACTCGGTTTGACTGCAAATCACCAGGGTTTGATTGAGCATGTGTGGTCAGTTTGTTTTTCTGGCTGCAGTTTAACAAGCTCTCCAAAAAGCGTAAGTGAGAAGTGGAGTCTTGTGCCATCGAGGGCTCCCGCAAACAGGCGAGGACTCAAATCGAAAAGAATCGGCAGGGCGGCGGTGTGCAGCGGCACATAAACACTCGGGTGTAAGATGAGGTCGGGCACCGTGCAGACAGGACTGAGGTGGACTGAGGTGGCTCAATGTACACCACAATCTTTAAAAAGTAGTCGAGCCGTGTTTGTGTGTGTGAGTGGTGGCAGGAAAACTGCTGTGAGACTTCCTGGCTCTGGGGGTAGCACAGCCTGCAGCATTCCTGAGCTGCTTTGTGGCAAGTTGACACCCTACTTTCATTGGACAAAATGCCACAGGTTGCCTCTGTGGGATCTGAACTAGCCCGACTGAAAGAGAAGATTAGCAATACATCGCCTAAAGGTAAACAATATGCCTAAAAGAATATTATATTTTAATTAGCCACACTAATGACGTGGAGCTGCATGGATGGACTGTTGGTCAGTCCAATAATTTGTGAAATATCTTTAAATATTGGATACACTGCCATGCAATTACGACATTCATGGTCCCCAGAGGTTTATTCCATATGATGCCCCAACCAGCACCATCAACAGGTCAAAATGTTGACAGGATACGTCCAAAAATTTGAGCTTATAGGAACAATGCACAGTTTTTGACCACCAGCAGCATCATGGAGCAACATTTTTTTTTTAAAGGGTCCTATTTTGTCTGTATATCGCACTCGCCGAGAGGACGCACAAGCACACAATGACGAGACACACATTCATTTCTATGGTGGAAGAAGAATTCAGATCCTTTACTTAGATAAAAGTACCGATACGTTAATGGAAAAATACTCCACTGCAAGTAAAAGTCCTGCATTCGAAATCCTACTTAAAACAGCTCAATGGAACTTTTCATTTTGTGTTGATTTTGGTGGTCCCTGTGGACAACGGCGGTAGTGTTTCACCTAATGTTAGGTTATATGTTCCCTCGCTTCACTCCCCGCGGAAAGGAGACAGACCTTCAGTTAGCGGTTGAAGCAACTCAAATTCAGCCAAGGCAAACCCCAGCGCCATTTCATCTGATTTCTCGGAAAAATCCGACCCGGTGGCAGGCATTAAGAATAACTATTAGAAACTAATAGAAATAGCCAATCTTCTCGCTGTTGGTCTCGTTTGCTTATGTAGGTCATATAGAGGCATCTGTATTAAACTGAGTTAACCAGTTTAAAACTCCACAGAGTACTTTTAAATAAAAGTATTGAAGTATTTACACATTTCTGACAACGTCAGCAAAAGCTAAACATTCTTAACTTTGTGAAGGTAGAAATTATGTTAGAGCTGTTGTCTTGAATGGCAATAGATTTTACCTATAAAATGGCAACCAAGTGTGTAAGGAGAAAAGGTTATGTAACACTAGAATAACTTGGAAATATACTGCCGTTATTACTTATTGATCTATTGTGTGGTGAATCTGTCCTTCAGGAAATAGATGTCAAAATTCCTCATAATTGTACAACTGAAGGGCTTCAAGCCTAATTTTATCATGAAGTAGACTGGTGCTGATTGGCATAATTAATCAACGACCAGCTGTCAATATAAAATATTTAAAGAACGCAGTAACAACAAAGAGTTAGAGCCCAAATAGGAGAGTTTAATTAAGGATTAGTTTCTCTGTCAGGCCACTGCGCTCCCTTTGAAGATGCATTTTCATACATTTTTACTTTCCGAACAAAGGATGTAAGGAATGATAAGGACTGCAGATGCAGACAGAAACGCCTTCCTGCTGCGTCTCGCTTTGTTTTCCAGTTTCCAAATATAACTGAGAGACACCAGCGTTGGCATCACACATGGGAATTCACTCATTCGGTATGTACAGCCGACTGCATGAACACACTTATTCTATTCAAATGAGTTAAATCAGGGAAATCATACTGTATGTGCTTGAAAATAATATGCAATTATAACCTAATACATGTCTTCTCTCTACCTACTGTAAATCCCATCAGCTCCTACACGTAATCCTTTATGTGAATACTGTTTTCAAAGACTTGGCAGCTCAGATGTTAGTCTCTCTTTGCATCTCCCCTCATTTCTAATGGATGTTCAGAGAGTCAAACATAAGTCAATAATTTATCGAGTATTCATATGGAGTTTCATGCTTGAGTTAAGCAGAGGCCGTTAAAATGTTGGCCTAATTCTGCTGATGCTTCTGCCCATATGAAAGAAAAATCTATTGTGAAATCTTTTTGGGAGGGGAGAAGGCTCTGGGCTGAAGTAAAAGGAACCACACTTGGCTTGCGTTTGACATTCGTACAAACAGAGCCTGCTTGTTCTGTTGTGTGGTACTGAACTGGCAAGAGAGCCGACAAGCTATCAGGAAATGGAGGGAAGCGAGGGCCAAGTCTCTTTTATACTTTTTCTTGGATCTTTGCTTTGCTTGTCTGAGCTCACGTCCATGTATATGCTCACACATGTGTGCCGTTTGTGTTTATTCTATGCATTTTAAAAGGCTTCAGAGCATGGCCTGCAACGAGGGCAGTTGGCACTCGGCGGTCCCATTTGCACGGTGCCATTTCATATTCTTGAGTGTCTGCTGCGCACCGTAGGGTAAGCACAGTGGCAGCTGCACAGGCAGAGCATTCACACAGAGGGACGTCTGCCACAAGTAGCAGATATAACCATCATCATTTCTTATTCATTGGAGCACTGCTGGAGCCCCTCATTTACAGGAGCGCTGCACACTTAAATGCACATGGTGTCCTTCCTGATTAAAATACTAACATGTAAAAGATGTCAACAGAAAAGGTTACTGCTCCAGCTAAAAGTGGATCACGAGGCTCTCCTCACATCAAATATTATCATTTCTGTGAAATCTTTCATCTCAGGGGAATCCCTCTTATCACTTCAGTCTCGCACTACTCATACCCCCCTCCACCCCCCCGCTGCCCTGCTCTGCTTTTACATCAAAGTAACAAAGAAAACCTTTGAGAGCCAATCATATTAATGTCCAGTCGGACTCTTGGCTCTAATGGACAGGAGGGAGGGAGAGGGGAAACAGAAGGCTGAAAACCCAGCTGAGCTTACAGTGAAGAGGCCAGCTGGTCCCAGGCCAAACCAGGCTCTCTTATGGTCTCTAAAGTGTGACACATCGAACCAGACAAACAGGGAAATCTGTCAGTCTGACAGAAATACTGACAGACCGATGGAGCTCTGAAGTCTGCATCTGACTGGAACTGGAAAGCATTGGAAACAGAAAGAAGCATGTAATCCTAAAAACTGCCACAGCTTGAATATGAATTCACAAAGCGCCAGCAATATAAAAGGAACGCCTTAACCATGTAACGGAGTCAAATAAAACACAATTTACAGCCTCTAAATTTACTGTAGGATCAACACCTCGCTGAGAGTGTAAAAACTGAACAATACAAGCTTCACAAAGCAGCTTTTTGTATCATTATTGCATTATATTGTATATCTGTAGTTCCCAAATATTAAGATACCAAGGACCACAGATCCATAAGTTTCCTTCAGGAGGATTTTTCATGTTGCTGATTTTGAAGTTGAAGTTGAACGCAGGGTGATAATAATTATAAGGGTGAATGAACACTCTATTGCCAATTTATTAGGTACACTTAGTGAAAACATGCAGTCTGATACAACAGTCCTGCCTTTAAATCCAGCCTTCATGAAGGTCGTAATGTGAATTTTTATTTGAAACTGTTTGAGAGACGTGATGATTCAACTTTATACCAATTCTGGAGGCTGTCCCAAATCTATCACAAGTACGACAAGCACTCAGAATGGATCCTTTTGTATTTTAATTAAATTACTTTGTTGTTTAATAAATGCATAAATTCTAAATTTTTTAAACCTGCATTCATTGCTTTTATGGCCACTTGGGGGCAGCAAGAACAAGCTGTAAACACAACAGTGATACATCATGTTATAAAGTCGACATGGTGAACATATTAGCCAACAGTTGAATGTTTACACATCCGGTATTCATTTGCAGTCATGATCCATGTCCACCTGATCAATGTAAGTCCAATATTCCTCTCCTTTTGGCTCTGTTTTTGGTCTCCACCAACTCCTGAGGGAAACATCTGGCTCTTCAGCTGATAAAATGCTCCACTATGAAAACAGCTGCCTGCTGCAGCTGGAAGCAGTGCTGTGAGAGCGGTGAGAGTGAACCAGAACAGTAAAGTTGTGGCTGGAAAAAAACAAGTGGTCATGTGATCTATTGCTAATATAAAAATACTGATAATAGCCTCTTAAAGTAAGGACTGTATCACCAAAGACTGAAATAAATTATGCTAATCAACGTTTTCACTACAATATATTTATGACGTCTTTGTCACCGTCAACAGACTCAACAATTTAGTGCAACAATCTGGCAAAAGCCCAACGACCTGCTGAATGTCAAAGGTTAATTGTTGCTTAGCAACAGAAATGATGAGAAACATCCTCAGTGTCCTGTTTTGTATATTCTTGTCCGTCTTTTGGCACTGAAGCACCAGAGCATGATGAAGTTTTCCTTTTCATCGCTGTGATTACAACCTTTACTCATCACTCCATTGGCTCACCCAGTTTATCCACTCAGGTTGGTCGCACACACACACACACACACACACACACACACGAATCAGACAAGAGGACACTATTGTGTGGCTGCACGCTATTGACAGTCACGCACATACATACTGTACACACGCCATATGTAACACACTCTGAGACATGTCAAGGTTATACAGGGTTACTACTGTCCAACGGCTAAAGCTAATCCACGCCTGGCTGAGCGACCTGGTCCATTAACCCCCCATTTGTAAAGCCGACCTCTCTCTCTCTACCAATACACTGGGAGCGAATGGGGAGGAGGGAGTGGCTGATTTGCGATGACACATCCTTGTTGTGGCTTCAGAAAGGAATGTGATCCACACACACACACGAGCTCTGCTACTTTACAGCATCGTCAAGCACGCAACGGGTTCAAGCTAATGGACTTCAAAGGGCCTCGCAGGGGCAGGATGGGGGGCAGGGGGTCAGGAGCCTTAAAGGCGGAGAGAGGAAACGACACGGCAGTAAAGCAGAAGCTCTGTTTAATGTCAGGGGAAAGATGTTGATGAATAAAAATACAGTGACATTCCCTTCATGTTATTATAACTGTTGTAATTCTCAGGAATTTTATCAGGGTTGCTTTTAAATGCATGGAAATTGCTAAAATACCTGAAGATAACTGCCACAAACGGCCTTTACTTTACTACTTTCTAATGAGGCTTTCGAAAAAGGGTTTACAAGATGTAACTAATGGCTTCATTAAGAGTTAATAACTCATTTACTAATGCTTTATAGACAGTTATAAAGCATTACTAAGCGCGAGTTTCGCTCTTTTGATCCCCACTTCCATACCACATAACACTTAGAAATGCAGAAATTATTGCTTATTAGACCCATGAGCATTTATTAATGGGTTAACAACATTTATAACTACATTATTAGCAAAAAAACAACTGCCAATTGGAGTTTTCACAACCTGGCAACCCCACATTTGTTCTTATAACGGATATAAAAGTATTTGTAAATACCTTTTTTATAAAGGGTGCCTTACTAGTAAATGGTACCGCCTTTACTGAATCATTTTATTCTCATGGAATAGAATACGTAACATTGCTTCATCTATCTGTTAATGTTCCTTTACGCAACATTTGGCAGAAGGTGAGAGAAAGAGAGAACAGCGGTGAATTGAAAATGCTGCGATAAGGAGGAAGAAGACTGTTTTTTGTTCTCTCAAAGGCTGCAACGATTTTAAAACTTGAGGCCGTAATTAATGAGCATTTTGAGCAAGAGGATGCTTAAACCCGGCTTGTAAGAGTGAATCCACTAATACAATTCCACATCATGTTCATAATTTAACGATTGAGCTTTAGAAAGACGGTCAGTGTCTTTTTTTTTTGTCCTCTGTGGTTTGAGATGTGACGCAGCTCTGACTGACAGGTACAGTACTGACAGCTACACGGCGACAGACAGACACATTTAATGACGTGTGAAAGAAGTAATCCACGTGGGACCAGTTCAAACACAGCTCTGCTTGACCCTCGGTATTGTTCCAAAGGGAATACAGGACCCTAGTGGGGCCTTAAATGCCAGTTAACGTTAGCGTTTCAAGATGGGATGATATCACTGTGCTGCTCTGTCTCAATCTACTGTATGTGGAGCATATGGGGACAGTCTGGAGAGCAGGCCGACTTACCATGTGGTAGTTGATGATTTCCTGGAGGCTTTCACCGCACTTTTCCAGGCACTCCTGCAAAGAAAAAAGGATAATATAAACTCATTCTTTAACTAGACAAAGACATATTCTCAGGGCTGCTGCTGTATTTGCATCTGAGAGCAAAAGCAGGAAATAAAAGCTGTCAAAAACGAAAACCAAAATTTATCCTAAATGGAAGAAAAAGATCCGCAATGCTAAAATTAAGTCAAAGCTGGTTAATGTCACTGAGGTGCACTTTTGTGCTCTGGGGGATTTTTTCCCTTGAACCTTGTACGGGAAAAGGAACTATAATTGCAGGGCTGATTCAGTTCTTTCTTTTTTTTTTTTTTACAATGGAAACTACAAATATGAATAAGACTTTAATAAGAAACTCACAATTAGTCATACGGTTGAAGCCAAGAAGGCTTTTAATAGTACTTAATGTTAGCAGCAGCAATGAAAACAGTCCAAGACGCTGCTGCTGCTGCGAGCCAAGCCAGAAGTAAGTTTCCAGACCGGATCTGATCCTCACTTACTAATCTGTTAGTAAGCAGGTTTACTCACACATATAAACACACAAACATACAGAGCTGTAAGAGGAGGAAAGTCCCAGAAAATCCCAGGACACACTGACTGTAACTCCACTAAATGACAGAAAAAGAAAGACAATAAAACCACAATAAAGTTTATAACGGTTCAAACAGAGGCTGGATGAACTGGCCTGGACTTACCGAGATCATCTCGTCCTTCTTGCACTGCTGAGACAGATCCCGGATGCCGTTGACAAAGAGCTTGTTGGCGCTGACATACGCCTTCCCTGCTTCAATCATCCCACTGCATAANNCAGAGAGACACATTTGGAGGGGATCAATGAAGGTTATCACTTTCACCACACGCATCACATTAATGTTAGCAGGAGGGCATGTCCTCTGTGTCGTCTCTGGGAATCATTATCATCATCACAGTACATGTATTTATATAACTACCTGTTTATAAGCTGTCATCACAGTATATTTATTTATGAGCACATCTGTCTATAACCTGTTCTCATATACATTTACTGCATTTCTGCACAGCCTGTCTACCACAGTCTTATATTCTATTTCATTTTATATTCTATATTATATTCCTATATTTTAGCTGCTGCAGCATTTTATGTCTTA